>JBBBDQ010000920.1:1550000-1952500 GCA_037127315.1 Ascarosepion bandense | reverse complement strand
GCTCATTTTCATTTCTATCAAACAATTTTAACCCATCAGTTAAGTGTCATACGTGATACGCGCTTTGGGCGATCATGTCTCGAAAGATACATGACTGACTGGGCAGAAGTTTATCCCGCAGTAGGTTGCCATTACTTTCTGCGGTAGACTGGTTGCCAGCCAAGGCTATAAAATCAAAATCTGTCCTATTGTTTAACCCATAACTTGAGGGAAGAGACCGATTAATACCTTTCCCAAGGGTATTTGTGCGTAAGTGAATTCAAGGAATTCAACTGATATTCGGAATCGGTTCCCCGATTTATCGTTCCGAGTCGATATCCACTGCACCACAACGCACATCCTAAAAAAAAGATTTGCGTGTCATCCTTGCTCGGTAAGTATGGTTCCCTGATCACTATAAACTTTACGTCTTGAAGACGTTAAGATTATAGTGATCAACCAGTTAAAACTTTTACACCTAGGACCCACCATGCCATTTAAATTTAGTTGACTAATTCTGTTTCTCTTCATAGGTAAGAAATAAATTCCACTCAATCAGCTTTTTTTCCCCAGAATAGTTCCAATGTGAAACAGACTCCCGAGATGATGCTCTTCAAGTAAAAATATCAGCCGTTTTCTATCCTACATATGTTCATAATCTGCACTGCTTACTCTATCCTCTTTCGTTCAAATCATTCACATCGTTAATGCCTCTTCGGCTTTGTATTAAATGAGCATTATTTGAATTTTCTTGCAGTTCGATTCCCAGTGGTAGACAGTTGCCCCCGTGCACAAATGAAAGTAAAGCCAAGATGGTCGGTTATCGATTGGGTTCAGCCAAAATTCACCCATAATTTTACAACAATATCCAATTATAAGCATGGAGGTAAGTAATTCTACATATATTTTCTGCGCTTGAAACATTTATTTGAGTGATATTTTTCGAGATAGATTATAATTTAAAAAAGCTAGCTAGCTAGATAGCTAGCTAGCTAGCTAGATAGATAGATAGATAGATAGATAGATAGATAGATAGATAGATAGATAGATCGTAATTAAAATAGCGAGAAAGATGAACAATAAATAGATAGATAGATAGATAGATAGATAGATAGATAGATAGATAGATAGATAGATAGATAGATAATGGACAGACTAGGATAGATAGATAGATAGATAGATAGATAGATAGATAGATAGATAGATAGATAGATAGATTATTAAACTGAACATAATTAAAATAGACAGATAAGTCATAATTATAAAATAGACAATAATTAAATAGATAGATCATAATTAAAATGGGTCGGTAGATAGATTATAATCAAATAAATATAATAAATAGACGTAGAGAAATAGATCCTAATTAAAAGATAGATATATAGACCAAAATTAGAATAGATTGGTAGATAAATCGTAATTAGATAGATAGATAGATAGATAGATAGATAGATAGATAGATAGATAGATAGATAGATAGATAGATCATCATATCAAAAACAGAAAATATGAAAATACTTAGATAATATTCTGGGATTTAATGAGTTTCTATTGCATAGCAATGTTGTAACGTTTGTAAAACAAACCATTTCAAAATATACTTAGTTTCTGAGTTTACCACACTTGGTAACTTGCACCAGACTAAGCTAAATCACCATAGACAGATAATACATCTGTATTGATTTGTGATGGTGAACGATCTTGTGTGTCATCAGTTTATCTCTGATTGATTTTCGTTCTTGTGCTAGACTAAAACTCGATATGTCATTGATATCAATTATTTTTCCAGTGTCCTATTTTGACTGGGGTTCGCAAAGTATTGAATACATTGCATTTGGTAAGAAGAACCAAACGTCGGCTGTGTGTACGTTCCAGCTGACTAGTCGGCGTAAGTATATGCGAAGTTTTCCCTTTTCCTATTTTGTTTTTCCCCTTTTTGATCACTTGTTTAGGGAAGCTAATATGTTTTGCTACAACTCACAATTATATTGCACCTCTTTGTTTTGTGATGTGTACAGACATTTTATATTAAATACATTTCGTCTATACTTAGAATATTGCTGCCGTGACTACATCGAATCTATAGCTGCTTTTACCGCTCGGAAGGTTGGGTCACTCTGTCGAGCCAGAAGATTTTCTTGTCCGAGTCCATCTTGCACGTTTATAAATCTAACATTCGTCTGTGCATTGAGTACTGCTGCCATATCTGGTCTGCAGTTCCTGCTACTGATCTCGAAATTATTTACAGATTCTAAAGAAGTATCTGCAATGTAATAGATATGGACTTGGCATCTAGACTTCAGTCACTTTCTCACCATCGTGGCATGGCGTCCCTCTGTCTTTTCTACAAATATTTTTATGTAAGCTGGTCTCACCATATGTTTTCCCTTGTTCACCGACCACATGAATTTAACCGTACTACTAGATTGGCATCTAGGTCCCACCCTTTTACCGTTGAAATGGTTAGATTTAACTGCCTTTTACAATCTAACAGTTTCTTTTTCTGCATTTCCCGCCTGTGTGACTCCCTTCCGTTTAATTGGTTCCCCGAGAGCTACAATATCCAAAAGTTTAAATGCAACATCAATTGCCATCTTTTATTTTCTTGAATATTACCTATCTTTAATCCTTTATTCTATAATCCTGTACCCATTTTTCTCAATCTAACATACTGCGCACTATTAGCGATTCTGCCTTACTTGGTGTGAAATCATTTAAAAAAATGATCCAATGCTTCTGATACATATATAGAGCTCCTGGATTTTTTTAATCATTTCACCCCAAGCAAGGCGGTACCGCCACTGACGCGCAGCGGGCTACATAAGAGGGTTAATGTTTTAGGCAGCTACAGAGGGTGAAAGAGAAAGGGCAAGAGAAGGATGTGAAAACAGGAATGACGACAGTTGCCAAGGTAGAGAGAACGAAAAAGAATAAGATACACGAGGTGATGTAAAAAGGACTGGAGTCAAGTGGATAAGAGATGGAAATTGACATTGCATTTAAATTCCTGGAGGTTGTAGCCGTCATGAAAGCAAGTATATGGAAGGGAGTTCCACAGGCGGGAAGTGCGAGAAAATAAGCTACTGGAGTAGAATTACGCCTGCATTTGGTTGATTTAACTGTAAAAGCGTGAGACCCTGTTGCCAGTCTAGTTGCACGAGTAAATTCTTGTGGAGGGGGCACCAGTGACCTAAGTTCATCAGAGCAGAAGCCATGAAAATATTTGTAGAAGAGACAGAGGCAAGCCACATCCCACCCTTATTATATGACCCAGAAACTGCAACTGTCGTTTCCTGATGTTAAGTATTGGTTTCCTTTTTGTTTCTATCCACTCCAAAACCTCGTCGTTGCTCACATGTTCAGTCTATCGTATCCTCAACATCCTTCTGTAGAACCACATTTTAGTTGGTTCAAGTCCTCTCATTTTTCCTAAATCTTCTATACTCTGTAACCTCTTGTTCTGTAGTGGCTTCACTGCATTGCATGGGGCGATACCGATATATATATATATATATATATATATATATATATATATATATATATATATAACATAGTGATGATGATGATCCAACGTATACTGTCTTAATAATATGTATAGGAAAAACTACTAAAAAGTTGTAAGTTTAAAAATGTATTTTTTGACAGTATTTATTTATTTCTATTATTATATTTGATATTTCAGACCGTCCTCGGCCTTTCATCAGAAATAAATGATTTTAAAATTTAAATTAGAAACGTTTTCGCGAGGAGCATTCGTCCGAGAGATTGCTTACATCACGTGACGCAGAAAGTAACAGATTTTTTTAATATTTGTAAACGTAAACCTATCTTTAAAAATACTTATAAATGTTGTTTTAAAGAATTTTTTTTCAATAATCATAAACTAAGCATACGCCAAAACAATCTGTATTCACCCATAGCAGAACACTTCAATCAACCAGGACACACATTAGAAAACTGCACATGTTTACTAATAGATTCTGATTTTAGTTCAACATACTCACGCAGAAAGAAAGAAAAACACTGGATTTTAAAATTAAATACATACAGGCTAGGGTTAAATAGGGACTTAGGTGTTTGAATCTTTATAAATATTTCAATAGTTAAACATTTTTTAGATACACTTAAAAAAATTTTCTTTAAAACAACATTTATAAGTATTATTAAAGATAAGTTTACGTTTACAAATATTTAAAAAGATCTGTCGCTTTCTGCGTCACGTGATGTAAACAATCTCTCCACGAACGCTCCTCACGAAAACGTTTCTAATTTAAATTTTAAAATCATTTATTTCTGATGAAAGGCCGAAGACGGTCTGAAGTATCAAATATAATAATAGAAATAAATAAATACTGTCAAAAAAATACATTTTTAAACTTACAACTTTTTAGTAGTTTTTCCTATATATATATATATATATATATATATATATATATAGTGTTAAATTAAAATGATGCTGAGTGCCAAAATTGCTATCTTTTTCACTAGTTTACTGGCGGAAAGACATTTTAGACAAGCAGATTTTTTGTCATAGAGTGCTCGATACTAATATGAAGATAGAGAACGAATAGAATAAATGAGGATCCTACATTACTTAAGAAACAATATTGTTGAAGCAAAAAGAATCACTTACACAGAAAGATATCAAATTACCCCAAATTTCATATGAATACGAAAAATTTGAAAGACAGCAGCAGTAAAAGCAAATAACCCTAAAGATTGAAGATATTCCCTCATGAAACTGTGATGATACCGAGCAAAGCGAGGGACCGGATGTTTGCCCTCAGAGATTCAGAAAGCAAATGACCAAAACTGGTCTTTGCGTATCTTGCTCCACGCAGAAGTGCCGGCGGTAAACCAAAAATAAATAAATAAATATCAAATTTCTTTTACGGACCTGTAGCGGAACTTTGGATCCTGATTGGTCATCAAATAGCAAAATTCAAAATACGTCAGAGAAACTGTTATTCATGCCTAAAGAAAAAAATTCGTTCTGAGCCACACCACGTGACTATTCAACATTTAAGGATTGTCTCTAACCGGTCACAAACGTCATTTTCAGAGGAGGCGGTTAGCTGATACACATCAAAGATGTAGTTCTCAACTTCAAGTGACCCGGACATTGTCCTCTCTCTCTCTCTCTCTCTCTCTCTCTCTCTCTCTCTCTCAATAATTACTGCTACAAACATACTGAACGAACACTTTAATACCTAATCATTGAATAGGAACTCTATCATTAACTTCTTAATGTTTCTAATTGTACATTAACTCTTACCAATTGTTATTCCTCCTTATAATAAACTTTTATTTTAAATGCAAAATGTATATTTTATTATTCCACTCTTCTGCACTAATTCTACATATTCCAACCTGCCGACAACCAAACTTCTGATGAAAACCCTTCTGATGATGATAATTCAACATAAAACTTGTAAGCTGTAGGAAGTTCGGTTAAGAAAGACACAAGGTCGAACAAAAGAAACATTAATCAGCTCCCTACACTTGAAAACTTTGAAGTCGGTAAGACTGTAATAGCACTGTCCAACTAATTGAGAAGCTTCTCTACATTAATTCCATATATATATATATATATATATATATATATATATATATATATATATATATATATATATATAATCATTTCACCCCGAGCAAGGCGGAGATGCCACTGATGTGCGGGGGTTACATAACTGAAAGAAGATTAATTAGAAGGGAAAGAAGAGGAGTACAAACCAATTAGAAAGGAGCAATAGAAAGATGAGAAAGCAGGTGTGTTGACAGTTTCAAGGGTAGGGAGAAAGGAAGGATATACGGGGTGGGGAGAGAGCTATAGTACAGTGGTTAATAGATGAGTATTGACATTGCATTTAAATTTCTGGAGGTTGCAGCCATCAGGAAAGCAAGAGTATGGGAGCGAGTTCCACAGGCGGGAAGTGCGAGAGAAGAAGCTGCAGGAGTAGAATTATCGTCTGCATTTGGCTAACCTAACTGTGAATGGGTGGGACCCAGATGCCAGTCTGGTTGCACGAGTAAACACCTGCTGAGGAGGCACCAGTGACTTAAGTTCGTCCCAGAAGAAGCCATGAAAGTATTTATAGAACAGACAAAGGGAGGCCACATTTCGTTGGTGGGGAAGTGGCTGCAGTCGAGCCGTCAAATCAGTACCTATCACATTACAGACTCTCCTTTGGAGCCTGTCGAGAACACTGAGGAGAAGAGCCGGAGCGCCCGACTATAAATGGCAGCAGTACTCCATGCACGGACGGATGGTTGACTTGTATATATGCAGGATGGATTCAGGCGGAAAAAACATCCTGGATCGACATAGCGACCCAATCTTCTTTGCAGTAGATTTAGCTATGGATTCGATAGAGTGGTTCCATTTGAGGTCTGAGAAGAGGGTGAGGCCGAGGAGGCGCAGTGTACCGCTCTCAGGGAGAATCGCTTGGTCCATGCTTATGGGAGGCAGGAGAGGTTGCCTGTGATGATTGACAGACAACCGCTTGGTCTTAGACGCATTGAAGTTGACAAGCCACTTCTTGCCCCAATTCACCACCGAGTGTACATCCAGTTTAAGATCAGTAGCGAGATTATGACTATCCGCCAAAACAGGTTTCTTAGTGGTGCGGGAGTATAATGTGGTGTCATCTGCGTAGATGCCTACGTGGCCCTTGATCACATCTGGGAGGTCGTTGATGAAAATAAGGAAGAGCGTCGGGCCCAGGATAGAGCCCTGTGGGACACCAGCATTCGTGCTGTAGGATGAAGAGGCATGTCCATTCAAAACGACCTTCATTTTGCGGTTATCTAAAAAAGATTGGATTAGGTCAAGCAGGCGACCAGTAATACCGTAACCCCGTAGCTTGCATAGAATGCCAGAGTGCCAAACCCTGTCAAAAGCCTTGGAGATGTCCAGAGTAACCGCGCGAACCTCGTCAGACTCATCGAAAGCCTGGAGCATGTACTCCGTTACAATTGTTAGCAAGTCGGCCGTGGACCTGGCAAAGCGGAAGCCATATTGCCTGTCGGAGAAGAGTTTGTGGGCAGTGAGATGTTGAACTATTTCAGCATTGATTATGGCCTCGAACACTTTCCCGAATATCGGTAGAAGACTGATAGGTCGATAGTTGGATGGGTCCGAGGGTTCACCACAATTCTTAAATACAGCAACGACTGAGGAGAATTTCCAGCATGCAGGAAAGCAGGAAGCAGAAAGGCAGTATTTAAACAGTTTAGAGAGGACAGGGGAAAGTTCAGGAGCACACCTCTTAAGGACTATCACCGGGATTCCATCGTCACCACTCGCCTTATGGGGGTCAAGTTTTGAAAGTATTCGGGATACTACTGTCGTGATAATATATACGTCGTACAGTTTGGCCTCAGTTCTAATAGGGAAGTCTGGTGGGTCTACTCCAGATGAGTCAAATGTGGAGTTGGATGAGAATCTGCGGGCAAAGCACTCAGCTTTGTCCGCAGATGACGTGAGAACCTCAAATTCATGGTTTAAAGGAGGTATTGAGGATTTGCTATTGTTCAGCACTCGTTTGCAAATCCTCCAATAGTCCTTGGAGCCGAACTTGCGGTCAGCTATGCGCTGTTGCAACCGTTTGGCGTCATTTAGGGTTTTCTTGCACTCGTTGCGAGCATGCCTGAATAGGCGCCTATTTTGATCATATGACTGTCTCCGGAATAGACGGAAGTAATAGTTCCTGTAGGCAATGGCGGCCGAGCAGGCAGGGGAGAACCACGGAGAGGAATGAGGTTTTAGGCAATACTTCCTGGTGGGTATGAAGGCATCAATGCCAGATTTCACCCATGACGAGACCTCAGAGGCACAGTCATCAACTGGTAGATCGAACACTTTTCCCCACGGGACGTCGCAGAGGAAATCGCGAAAGGCATCCCAGTCAGCTTTTTGATAGAGGTAGGAGGTCCTATAGGTAGGGGGCTCCTGGGGGGACTGAGAGTGGAAATATATATCGAGAGAGACAACAGCATGGTTGGAGTTGCCGAGAGGGCAAAGCTGCGAGACTTGACAGGCGTCAGGCGCAGAGGTAAAACATATATCTAGTAGTGAGGAATGATCCGAGGAAGTGCATGGGAAGCGAGTGGGGAAGTCCACCACTTGCGTAAGGGATTGGGAAATAGCGAAGTTCATGGCGTGAATGCCCGCTGGATCAGTAACAGTGTTTGCAAGCCACTCAGAGTGATGGGCGTTGAGGTCAACGAATACAAATATATGGGCGAATGGGTGGTGGGAAATAGCTTTATCTATGTCGTCAGCAATGCTATCTAGTAGGGAGCAGTCAGGACAGGAGGGAGAACGGTAAAGAAAGAATAGGTCAGGATCCTGGATCATTTATCCTGCAAACAAATATTGGCGGACTGAGATAAATTTAAAATAAATGACATGTGTTTTAACAAAAGTAAGTACATGTATATATATATATGTAATGGATGAAAAAAAAATTAAAACTTGTTATAAGATTGTGCTTATTTGTGTGTATGAAATAAGCATGTGTATATGTCTGTTATTTTCTTTTTGGCCTCAGCTCTTCACCTATTCTTTCCTTGTTTTTTTTTAGCCTTTCATCTTTGCTTTTTGATTTTAGCCTTTCCGCTTCGTCTTTCATTTCGCTTTTTCTTTTTAACCTTTCCGCTTCGTCTTTCATTTCGCTTTTTCTTTTTAACCTTTCCACTTCGTCTTTCATTTCGCTTTCCTTTTTAGCCTTTCCGCTTCGTCTTTCATTTCGCTTTTTCTTTTTAACCTTTCCGCTTCGTTTCGCCTTTTCTTTTTAACCTTTTTGCTTCGTCTTTCATTTCCCTTTTTCATTTTAACCTTTCCACTTCGTCTTTCATTTCGCTTTTTCTTTATAACCTCTCCGCTTCACCTTTCATTTCCCTTTTTCATTTTAACCTTTCCGCTTCGTCTTTCATTTCGCTTTTTCTTTATAACCTCTCCGCTTCACCTTTCATTTCCCTTTTTCATTTTAACCTTTCCACTTCGTCTTTCATTTCGCTTTTTCTTTATAACCTCTCCGCTTCACCTTTCATTTCCCTTTTTCATTTTAACCTTTCCACTTCGTCTTTCATTTCGCTTTTTCTTTATAACCTCTCCGCTTCACCTTTCATTTCCCTTTTTCATTTTAACCTTTCTGCTTCGTCTTTCATTTCGCTTTTTCTTTATAACCTCTCCGCTTCACCTTTCATTTCCCTTTTTCATTTTAACCTTTCTGCTTCGTCTTTCATTTCGCTTTTTCTTTATAACCTCTCCGCTTCACCTTTCATTTCCCTTTTTCATTTTAACCTTTCCGCTTCGTCTTTCATTTCGCTTTTTCTTTATAACCTCTCCGCTTCACCTTTCATTTCCCTTTTTCATTTTAACCTTTCTGCTTCGTCTTTCATTTCGCTTTTTCTTTATAACCTCTCCGCTTCACCTTTCATTTCCCTTTTTCATTTTAACCTTTCCACTTCGTCTTTCATTTCGCTTTTTCTTTATAACCTCTCCGCTTCACCTTTCTTTTCTTTTAGGTCTTTCCTCTTTGACGTTTATTTTGCTACTTTTTTTTTTAATCGTATCACCCCGAACAAGGCGGTAACGCCACTGATGTACAGGGGGCTACATAAGAGTAAAAGCACTAGATAGAAGAGAGTGAAGAGAAGGACAAACCATTTAGAAAGGAGCAAGAGAAGGGAGGGGTCACAGGTGTGATGACAGTTGCAGAGGTGGAGAGAAAGGAAAGGATATGCAGGGTGATGGGTAAAGAACTAGGGTCAAGTGGTTAAAAGAGGAGTATTGACATTGCATTTGAATTCCTGGAGATTGTAGCCGTCAGGAAAGCAAGAATAAGGAAACGAGTTCCACAAGCGGAAAGTGCGTGGAAAGAAGCTGCAGGAGTAGACTTGTCGTCTGCATTTGGTTAATCTCACTGAGAATGGGGGAGACCCAGTTGCTAGTCTGGTTGCACGAGTAAACACCTGTTGCAGAGGCACCAGTGACTTAAGTTCGTTGGAGCAGATGCCATGGAAGTATTTATAGAACAGACAAAGGGAAACCACATCCCGTCAGTGGAAAAGTGGCTGTAGTCAAGCCGCCAAGTCGGTACCTATCACATTACTGATTCTCCTTTGGAGCCTGTCGAGAACACTGAGATGAACAGCAGGGGCGCCTGACCATATGTGGCAGCAGTACTCCATGCACGAACGAATGGTTGATTTGTATATATGCAGGATGGTTTCAGGCGGGAAAAACATCCTGGCCCGACACAGTGACCCAACTAGCAGTGGATTTAGCTATTGACTCAATCTGGTGGTTCCACTTGAGATCAGAAGAGAGGGTAATTTTTGGCCTTTCCACTTCGCCTTCCATTTCGCTTTTTCTTTATAACCGTTCCCCTTCGACTGATCTTTTTCTAACCTTACTATCAACCTTGAAAAACACTTGAAACAAATTATCAAATATGAAATAAATGTAACAAAAATAAATCTAAATCGTATTTCTTATTAGGTTTTAGCTGTAATGAGACGATCGATAGTATGTATCTGAACAACACGGACAGGAATTGCCAGCAATACAACGAGTCGATTATTTGCACTCCAAACTGCGACGGCCCAAATAAAGTGCTCGTTATTCCAGGGCCTCTGGTATATTCCTGTGGTGTCGCTCAAATGTGGGGAAAGAATTATATATCCCACTTTAAATTCCTACCTTGTCAAACAGGTAAGTATTCATGGCTTTTTGTTGTTATTTTTTTGTTTTTGGTTTTTTGTTGTTTTTTTTTGTTTTTGGTTTTTTGTTGGGTTTTTTTTTACATTTACTTAACTACTCTATTAATCTTAGTATGCAGACACATTTTATTTGAATCACGTCCCCACAAGAGTGCCTGCATATAATCTGCTCCCTGTCTTTTAGCTTTAGACGCATCGGGACTTATTATACTCAATTCGTATTATACATTCGAAAATACAGTCATTTTCATTTTTCCCCGCAAGGTATAAATTAATTAGACTTGAAGTTGGTATTTTCACTCAGTCGAGATATCGTATCTGAATAATTTTACCACCTATTCTGACATTTACGGCTAGGACCCGCCATGCCTCTAACATATTAGCAAACCAACCACACTCCCTCCGTATAGTATTGGCAAGAAGTAAGTTACACTCATAAAACTTTTTTCCTGTAAATCAACGTCCTATGGAACAAACTCTCAAGATAATGTTTTCCCGATTATTACAATCTTGACTTGTTCATGTCTGGAGTCAACCGTTATCTTCCCATCCTATACATAAACTACCTCTGAACGTGTACCTCTACCTCGAGTGGCCTACGGGCCTTGTACATGTTGAAACCTTACAGTAAAAAATAAAAGAAACAAAATTAAAAAATAAAAAGCGGTTTATATTTTTCGTAAAACCCATTAACACAGTGACTGCCAAAGGTTAAGAAATCTGACTTCAAACACTAACTTTATAATAGCCAATTTCGGCAATAATCATTTTTATGAGTTGATTTGTAATAGTAGTGGTAATATTAAACTTTTCCCCCCAAGTGTTATTTCGCCCTCTGTCGAAAACAATTGACCAGACCCATATGAAAATAAAATATAATAAATTTTAATTTTTTTTTTTTAAAGACATCTTCGGTGACATACCATAGGTTAGGAGGTCGTTTGGTCAGAGTTGTCAACACCCCCACCCAATCGAGGAGATCCGATTTTACTAAAGTGTACGCTTTGATGGTTGTGATCTGACTCCTGCAAAATCAAATTGCAGTTACTACTAAAAATTTTCTAATTGTCAGCTTGACATCACTTCCACGCCATTGACAGCTGTCTTCCGGTACAAACTTATTTAGGGCAGCAGTTGGCATTTAACCCAGGTAGAAAAAATAAAAATCCCAATCCGAAAATGTTTTCCCTTTTGTGCACCTGCATTTCATTTCAACAAAATCCTTATTTTTGTTCGAAATTCAAACACCTGCGTTACTAAGCACAAATACACTTTGTTATCAAAAAAATTCATACTACCCAAAAATATCGTACCGACGAATATTTAACACAAGGAAACATTCAGCATTGAGTGCCCGAACAGGCAGTACTGTTTACGACTGAAATTTATAAAATCTTTGGCGGTCCTGTACGACCGGCATCCCCCTATAATTTTTTTTGTTTTTTCATTTATTTTTTTATTTTTTCAGTGCATTCTTATCGATTAGACCCGAAACTTTCAGATTAGCACAAAAATTTGGAAAAAATTCAATATTTAAAGATTTTTAGGGGTGCTCAGTTTCTCATACAACGTTCTGATAAATCGATCCCCCACATTGGAACACTCCCTTTGGGGTCGAGTAAAAGACAATGACGAGTTGTTGCCGGTCGTACCGGGGGTGCTGGTCGTACAGGTCTGCTAAATCTTTTTCTTAAAACAATTTTTCAAGAAAATTAGTTTATTCTAGTCCAGTGGTTGTTATCGCTCTTTCCACTACTGATGGAGATTTCTGTCTTAACCTTTTATTTGAAGTCGTATGGAATAAAGCATCGAGCTTTTGTCATTGTTTTCTCTTCAAGTTACATACGTTTTTCATTTTAGTTGTTGCTACTGTTGAAAGTCCTCAAGTGATGTAGTTTCTATTATCTGGTATAGTTGGTCTTTGTTTATGATTCTGTAACGCCAGTCTACAAAGTGCGAAAAAGTATAGTCTTTGACGTGACACATAAGCTTAATGCGCTCAAAGCCATTTTAACCTTAACAAGATTTCTGGAATATTCAGGCCGGTAGATGTAAATAAATAAATAAACTGTTTAATATGGAGCATCTACACAAATATGAGTATCCATAAAAAATAGCGTTTAAACAAATTAAAAATATGTCGGATTTAATCCATTTTCCTAAATACAGCAGACAGTTTAGAGATTTCTAAACGGGTTTCGTTAATTTAATTGTCACTGATGGCTTTATCCGACAACTGATAAAATCCTTACTACTTTTCCAGTAAAGCAGGTTAAAAATGTCGTAATTAGAGTTTCAAAACATAACATAAACATAAGTACCTTACCAACTAGGAAGCATTTTTAGAACATCCGATCCGAAGGAAAAGACCAATTTAAAAAAATACAAATCCTAGTGAGTGCGTATGCATGTGGTGTACGTATATACAAACACTCACTAGTTTCGAGGGGCTGAATTAAAATCCAACAGACTATATATATATATATATATATATATATATATATATATATATATATATATACTGTTAAATGTAAGAGACAATGAATGTTATGTTTAATCATGAGACGTTCTAAACGTCGTATTTTGGCTTTAATTTCAGTTGAAAATAAAGACAAAGATTCGCCAACATTTGGATATTTTTTTATTAATTTGGTTCTAAGCTTTCGCGCTATCACGCGGTGTGACGTCATAGAACCGCATTGCAAATTTGAGAACTGCGTTTGTTATTTTTGGTAACTATTGCCGTTGTCAAGCGGAGTTTTATGTCAACACAAAATAAAATCGTCGATGATGGTGGATGTTATTGTATTACCGTCTAAATAACCTCTCTGAAGATGGCTTATGTGAGCTGAAAGCTTAGAAGCAAATTAATAAAAAATTATCCAAATGTTGGAGAATTTTTGTCTTTATTTTCAACTGAAATTAAAGCCAAAATAGGACGTTTAGAACGGCCATGATTAAACATAATAGACATTCATTGTCTCTTATATGTAACAGTATATGTTTAGAAAATTATTTGCTGCCTCGATACACTATATATATATATATATATATATATATATTAACACTATGAATAGACAAAAACTATTTTTATTACCACCCATAAAGCTAATAGTTAAAAGATAAAACCGAAAAATGAGCAAACTACCAGGTTTCGCGCCTTGCACAACAGAGTTAAATCGAGGTGAATAAATAATTGTTTAAGAAACAAAATAAACTGTTTTTCAGGTTTATTTTTTGACTATTATAAACAGTAATAAAAATAATTTTTGTCTGTTCATAGAGGTAATAAAGTTTTGTACTACAAATCATATTTTCATGTATATATATATATATATATATATATATATATATATATCTGTGTGTTTATATATATTAATGTTTATCTACATATATGCACATAATAAATGCAAATATGTAAATCTGCGTGTGTGTAGATAGATAGATAGATAGATAGATAGATAGATAGATAGATAGATAGATAGATAAACGAAAAACAGGCAGACACTCTCGGTGAGGGCTATAATGTATATAACTGCAACTTAAAACTACAACTTAAAACTACAACTTATATCACCGCCTGTTGTAATTATGTTCGCACAAACATTTCTATGCATAAGTTATGTATCATCTGCCATGTATTAAATTGTGAATACAAAAGAACATTGTCAACATTAAATGATGCATATGGAGTTGATGTGCTATTAAACAAATGTATCAATCAAACAGTTTCCTTTCTACGTAGTCGACCTTAATTCAAATAATTTTGCTAAGAATATCAAAGGTATTAACGCAAAGAGCGCAGTACTGGATTGGCGGTGAGGTTTTATCAAATCGCAATTGAATTAGCTTGATGTAACCTTAAGTTCAATGCTATCTGTTTCTTCTCTCACACTTCTCGTTTGTAGAATTCTCTTCCGGTTTTATGATTTCCAGTCAACATTGATTTAAATGCAATGTCAATCGTTGTCTACAGTATTTTTTATTATTTTTCCATTATTTTCGCTCCTTAATAATGCTTTATTTGTTTTCTTTTTCTTTCACACTCAGAACGCCTCTTTTGTTTTAGTGGCTTTATTGCCTTGCGTGGTATGATATGACTTTTAAAAAACATTCTAATATAAATAAGGTTTGCCAGAATTGTTTTATCGAATGAGGATAAAGAAATTAACAACTATCCTGATTTTTTTTTTTAATTAATATCTGGATCGAATTTTACCTGTTCAAATGAGCGCGACAAGCAAAATTGAATATAATTCTTTTTTGTTCACTGATTAAGGGAATTAAGTTTAAAAGGGAGATAAGTTCTAAAGGGAGGCAACTTACTATGTACTAAATATTGCATTAATTTATAACTGAAAACAATTTCTGTTGCATTAAATGTAATTTACAAACTTTATTCAACAAAATTATTTTTGAATAGTTATTCATTATGAATGACAAACAATTCCTTATCGAGGATACAACATAATTACTTTTTTGCTTAATTTAACAAAGAAAACATTTAGCTTGAAAACAGAAATCTAATAATATGTAAGAGAAGTAACTTTAGAACTTTTCCTTAATCATTATTATTATGTCATTTCTCATCATATTCTTATTTCTGCTATGGTCGCACTACCAACCAAGTCTACAGGAAGACCTAAGGCAGGTCGTGGTGTGTTGTTATCGCTTCATTTCATGTTTTTTCTATCTCCCCTATCATCCCTAGCGTTACATAGACAAAGTTTTACTTAGTGTGTGGGCTGTACTTAATAAGACAATTTTTTGTATATCTCTTAAGCTGTGTTTCCAGGGATTCTTTCAATGTGTTGTTTTGTTCCATTTTTTATCATTCCAAGTACACCTACTATCACGGGCACGACTCTTGTTTTCAATTTCCACATTTTTTTCTATTTCAGTTTCCAGGTCTATATATATATAGTTTTTCGAATTCCTTGGTTGCTATGTTGCAATCCGCCTTGACAAGCCATATCAATTAACAGACAAGTTTTTTTTCTTTCTGGTTTTTAACAATAATGTCCGGCCTATTTGCTTCAGTTTTCCTCTTTGTGTTGATGGTGTAATCCCATAGAATGGTGACATCTTCTATTTCTGTAACCAGTGCTGGGTGATGTTCATACCAGTGTTTGTTTACAGATTTTTCTTTGTGTTTGCACATTATCCAATGTAAATATTGCCCCCACACTATCTTTATTATTATTATTATTATTATTATTATTATTATTAGTGTCGTTGTTGTTGTTGAAAACAAGAATAGCATCAATCATAGTAGGTTCGTTTGGAATGTTAAAAAAGAAACAAACACTTTGAAAGAATCCCTGAAAATTCCAGCTTAAGAGAATTTTTTTAAGTCTTGATAAGTACAGCCCACACAATAAGAAAGATTTTGTTCATGCAACGCCGGTGATGTTGTGGAAGGTAAGAAAAACAAATCATAACTTATGGATACAAAATGAGATTTCAAGAAAGTCATATGCTTCAACACGAAACAGCAAGAAGATCAAACAGAAATATAAAATTGAAGCAGTAAATGAAATTCTTCCAATCAAGGAAATACATTCTATTTTCATTAAGAATTATCCACTTGGCAATAAATACTAAAAATAGTATGAAATACATCATATTTTTAAAAACTGGGGTGATCTAATAATTATAGCCGCTAGTTGTATATATATATATATATATATATATATATATATATATATATATATTGGGGCATGTCTATCCCAAAAATAGCTGACCAAGATCTATCACATCTTAGTCTACTTCGAATTAGTCATAACGTATTCACCCAAATAATACTTTTGAAAACACTCTGCAAATCATTTGTCTTTTTGTTTTGTTTTGTTTTTTTAATCTCGTCTACGAGTCGAAGTGTCCTCTCCATTTTACTGCCATTTCAGCCTTTCTAAATGTCAGAAACTGGATGATAAAATGTTGTATCATATTCCTAGTAGGAAAAGTTGCCCTTAATAGAATGGCGCAAAAGTTCTCTGTTCACGCCTGTCTCTTAAGACCTCGCCATTTTTGCTTAGCCACCATCGTTATTTTGTAAAATTATTCGTTGAAAAACTACATTCAGTAATATTTTCTTTTTTTTTTTTTTTTCTTACTTCATTTAGCAACACCTGTCAAAACTATTAACCTTAAAATCGAAATGACAATGGAAACGGGAGGGGTTCCACAATCTCCTTCAGTTTTGTGTGCGGAAATCAAAAAGAAACTTGAAGCCCTCATGACCACTTATGAAATGTGTCCGAAGAACGATTGTTTCAGTTGTTCCGAGAAATCTAATACATCAGCTCGGAAGAAAAGGGCCACGTCCAGTACTCCAATCCAAGTCAACCTACAAAACGTCAAGTAAGTTTTTTAAAAAAATAATTAAAACGGCAATCTAAATAAATAAAGAAAAAACTGTCCATCCTGGTTATGATGATAAATTACATCCGGCAGCAAGGCTTCTGATCGGGAGGTTTTTAGGGACGTTGATGCACCTCTGATATGCTGTTATTTCCAGGTTCGCCCTGACCCGAGTTTTGCACTGACCTGGGTTGATAGCACTTGATTGGTCACATCTATGGACAAATAGTTGACCCCCAAACTGTGAATAAAAGGCTATGAAAATATAAAAATAGATTTTCATAGTAAAATAGCAGCAAAATATTTTTTTTAAAAATATTACCAACAATAGATTTGATTCAACACAACCCCTCTTGACAAAAATACGTCAATAAAATCTGATCTACAAACTGATTTCTTAAAAAAGAATACATATTCGGTTTATACGAACCTCTTCTAAAAATTGTGTCGGTATTAAATAAACCACTGAAATTGATATGTCATAAAACAAATTGAACGAAATCAGAAACTGTCGCTAAATTTTGATTTTTTTCGATTTATTCAAAGTTGTTCCAATTGCCAACTAAATTTTATTTATTGCTGGTAATACCTTTCTTCTTTCAACAATGCATTGTTGTTTTTATATAAGTTTTCTGTCTAGTAATACTTTTTTCTTTTCGAGTATCAAGATTCATTGGGATTTGGTTTTAAGGGCAGGGTCCCCAAGTCCTACCCTGTTATTTAACCCATAACTGGAGGGAAGGGACGGATTAATACCTTTCCCTAGGGTTCCAGTGCTTAAGTGAATACAGCGTATTCAACTGGAATTTGAACTAGGCTCACCGATTTCTCCTTCTGAGCCGATATCCACTTCACCACAACGCACATCTGTCACTAAACGCTTACAGCACCTGGTATTCCCAAGCGGTCACCCATCTAAGTACTGACCAGGCTCAACGTTGACTTAACTTCGGTGATCGAACGAGAACCGGTGTATTCAACATGATATGACCGTAAGCCTCTTTGGAGTTATCATATACACAATATTTCGAACATCAATTGACAACTGCATATGGGCAAAAGGTGCTTACATGTTCATAATAAAATATCTATAGCGAAGATAAGGAAAATCTTTCGAATAAATAAGATTAGTAAGTGATATTTTGTTCATAAACTACAATTAATTTACATAATGAGAATTTCTATCTAATATTCTATACATATCTACAATAATTCTATAGTAAAACTTGTTTAATACATTGCTACGAAAAATTATTAATAAAGCATTTTTAATAAATAAATAAAGTTATTATCGATATAGAGTATAAATAAGATTATTTTAATTTCCGTTCTAACATCATGCCAATGTACTTCTATAGTAAAGAATTTCCAATGAAATACGATAGTAAAATTATTTTCAGTGCGGCTCTAAAGTAACAGTGGAAATTCTTTACAACAGCAGTGAATTGGCGAGAACGTTTCTTTAGAAGGGAAATGAAAGCAAGAGTTTTAATGCATACGCGTGGAGCGAAAACAATCTACCCCGGTGAACGAAATAAAGGTTTCAGTTCAAAATTCCTATCCCCTGAAGACGGTCGAAGCGTACAACGGCAAAAAATCGTGAATATGGCAACAAAGTTGAGGACAACATCCGAACAATCCCTGGTTACCTTTCCCTCTTTATGAATGTCATAGTGGAACATCCTAGCATACCCACGAATGGAATGATCTAGTCTATAAAGGACAGTGACAAGAGGGACTAGAGGCGAGCCGAGAGGCATATGTCATAGGCACTTGCCTGTCGACGCTATGACACTGTCCGCTCTCTGCTTCCGGGCAGAGAGCACAAACCCAGTCGTGGCTCCGCCGAAGGGTAGAGTCACGACTCGGTAATAATAGACAGACATTTTTTGGCCCGGCTATATGGCCGGGAATACCCACTATAAAATGACCATGTGTCACATCTGGCCTTGCGTGGGAAGGCTAGTAAATACCGAGCCGAGAGGCATATGTCATAGGCACTTGCCTGTCGACGCTATGACACTGTCCGCTCTCTGCTTCCGGGCAGAGAGCACAAACCCAGTCGTGGCTCCGCCGAAGGGTAGAGTCACGACTCGGTAATAATAGACAGACATTTTTTGGCCCGGCTATATGGCCGGGAATACCCACTATAAAATGACCATGTGTCACATCTGGCCTTGCGTGGGAAGGCTAGTAAATACCGAGCCGAGAGGCATATGTCATAGGCACTTGCCTGTCGACGCTATGACACTGTCCGCTCTCTGCTTCCGGGCAGAGAGCACAAACCCAGTCGTGGCTCCGCCGAAGGGTAGAGTCACGACTCGGTAATAATAGACAGACATTTTTTGGCCCGGCTATATGGCCGGGAATACCTACTATAAAATGACCATGTGTCACATCTGGCCTTGCGTGGGAAGGCTAGTAAATACCGAACTGAGAGGCATACGTCATAGGCAAGGGCATTCTCTACTTGATAGATTATTCCGCTCCTATTCGTTGATTGCTATTTTATACCTTATGGTTTATTGTACCGTCGTATAATAAATCCCTGCTATCTATTTCCCGTGTTAAGTATCATTCTTACACTTATTTTTCACTGATATTCCTTTCCGGGATATATTAATGAAGGACTTCAATATCCATATGCATGGTCTTAGTGTTTATATCAGCAAACATCTCCCTCTGACCAGAATGATTTCTCTTAAACCTCCAGACCATTTCTAAATGTGCCTCCGTCTGCCTCTACGAAGCTCGGTTAGCTATCTTTTCTTTCTCTACTGCTCCCATTCCTCTCCCGACTCGAGCTTTTGCCCTGGATACCTCCAAAGCATTTGACAGTCTGGTACGCCAACCTTCTATGCAAGCTACAGGGTTATGGTATAACTGGACGCTGGTTTTATTTAATCTGATTGTTTCTATCGCATAATGAAGGTGGTATTTTATGGACATGCTTCCAGATCCTATCATACAAACGCGGGTGTTCCTTAAGGCTCTATGTTAGGTGGTACTCTTTTTCTGATCTTCATCAACGATCTCCTAAGTAGGCATCTGCGCTGACGAAACCACCATTTACACCCGCCTCGATAAGAAACTTGCCGAGAATGACAAAGCAAACCTCACTGCTGATCTTGAAAAAAACTCCAGTGGACTGGAGAAATGTCTAGTAAATTTGAATGCTTCCAAAACGAAGCTGCTATCCTTTAACCACCATAAACAAGCACTCCTACCGCCCATCAACATGGATCAGGCTAGTCTCCCTGAAAGAAATACACTGCGCCTTCTCGGCCGAACTCTCACAGCCGACCTCAAGTGAAACGACTACATTAAATCAATAGCTAAATTTACTGCTAAAGTTGGGTCACTGTGTCGGTCCAGAAAGTTTTTCTCGTCTGAATCCATCTTTCACATATACAAATCTACCATCCATCCGTGCTTTGAATACTGCTGTCACATCTGGTCGGGCGCCCCTGCTTTTTATCACTGGGTTCTTGACAAAGTCCAGAGGAGAATCTACAATGTAATCAGTCCCGACCTGGCAACTCTGCTCCAGTAACTTTCTCACCGCTGAGATGTGTCTTCCCTCTGTCTTTTCTACAATTATTTTCACAGTTTCTGTTTTGGCGAGCCGAGCTTTCTGATAACCCCTCTGCAGGAATTTACTCGAGCTACTAAACTGGTAACTAAGTCCCGCAAGATTTTGAACAACAAGAACAATGGTCGCCAAACCCCCGTTTCGAGATACCAGTCGAACAATGAAGTTGGTGATAAAACCACATACCTGCAATTACATAGCCAACCACAATTTAATATATTATTACATCACCCTGAGCTTGTTAAACATAATTATCAAACGCAAATGTGCCTTAAAACATCTAAGTTTATGCGTTTATAACAGACACTGAGTGACTTGTGTTGACTGAGAAATAGTCACAGCGAGATCTTTCAGTAAAATATGAACGCTGACGAGACTTCGCCGTGAATTGCAAATTTATATGCACTTTTTAGGAACTTTGACGTGGTGTAATGGTTTTTCAAGCTTGTCTCACTAGATTAATTTGGACTGAATAATGAGTTCGATTCTACCAGGGCTCTTCATACCTTTGTCCGTGTGTCAAATGCATGCATTGTTTAGTAAATTACTTTATCTGTTTATTTGATATTTTCAGCACCAATTCGGTAAATGGAACATTAACCAAAGATATTTTACTTAAACAAATATTGGAGAAAAAGATACTCGATTTTCAAGTAAGTTAATCTATTCTTATTTATTAATATATACAGTACTGTGCAAAAGTATTAGGACAAGAACTATTCTATCTTTTATGAGGCATATTGACAGAAAATAAACAATATAATTAAAGTAATTTTATTTGATTTACTCAACAAATGCTTTAACAAGAAAAAAATACATGTTACAAAATAAATTTTATATTTAGTACAATATCCTTTTGCTTTGAACACAGCCTTCATTCTGTCAGGCATTGACATCACAAGCTTCTTCAGTGTATCTAATGGTATCTCCTGCCAAGCAGCTTGTATTTGTTCCCAAAGTGTGTCTTGCGAAGTAGCATTAGATTTATCAATTCGAGAGGTGAGAATAAGAAAAAAGTCAGTCATATCCAAGGATAATAAAATAATGAGTAGTTTCAAAATAACCTGTTTAATAGAAAATAGGAAAAACTAAATATAACTTATTATACATTTCTTTTGCACCTAGTTTTAAATAATCAATATTTATTAGCAATTTACTTTGCTTTTCATCTTGTATTTGAATTTCAGTGAGGTTTTTAGGAAAACCACCGCTGCCTAATACTTTCCACACTACCGGTAGTGTGCAAAAGTGTTAGGACAGGGGTGATTTAAAACTTTAAAATTTTAATGTCTCATAAAAGATAAAATAGTTCTTGTCCCAAAACTTTCGCACAGTACTGTACATATATATATATATATATATATATATATGGGGGTGCGAGTGTTTGATTGTTTGATTTGTTTTACGGCATATAAACATTTAGCCGTTTATTTAAATTCAAAGAATATTTTTGATTGTAAGAATTTTTGTGCGATATTAATGTTTTACTGATAAAATTTCTACTAATTAACTCAAAGCTGGGAATGGCTAGACGATTTGGATTCGTACCTTCCCAAAGAAATCTACACGTAAATGAATATAATAAACCCGACTGAAATTGGAACTCGGCTCTCTAATTTCAAATTCTGAGCAGTTATCCGTTACACCGTCTGCATTCATGCATACAACATCTGGCATTTGCCAAAAATTCAGCCATCTTTTTTTTTCTTTTTTTTTTTATATAATCGTATCGCCCCAAGCAAGGCATTATACTACCACTGTTATGCAGGGGCTTACATAGGAGGAAACTTATGAGAAGGAGTGACAGAATACAGGGGGCGTCAGGAAGCAGGTAGGAAAGGGATGAGAATACTGCAGAAATGAGATGAGAGCATGAGTGAGAGAGGATGCAGGTTAGTGAGATAGGAGATGACTATTGACTTTACATTTAAATTCTTGGAGATTGTAGCTGTTGCGGAAGCAAGTAAATGGAAGGGAATTCCACAGGCGGAAAGTGCGAGAAAAGAAGCTGATGGAGTAGAATTCGCGTTTACATCTTATTGGTTTCACAGTAAAAGGGTGGGACCTAGTGCTAATCTTGTGGCTCGAGTAAATTCATATATAGAGGGCACCAGTGAGCTAAGTTCATCAGAGCACAGGGTACTTACCAGTCTAGACGTTGCTTAACTTCGGTAATTGTAAGAGAAACTGTGCTTCACATGATGTGGCCGTAAGTTGTGTGAGTGTGAGTGTGTGTGTGTGTGAGAGAGAGAGAGAGAGAGAGAGAGAGAGAGTTAAGAATGTGCTATTTCGGAGAGCGCCTTTTTCTTTTTAATAAGATTTCTCGAATATTCAGGCCTGTAGAAAATAAATATCTTCTTCTTCTTCTTCATTTACTTCTATGTGCCTTGTCCTTTCAGGACGTAGGCGATCATGGTCTTCCACATCTCCCTGTCCCTAGCGGCTCTTAACACGCTTTCTCCTGTTACCTATCCCAAACTTTGATCTGCTATTCAATTGATCAAGTCCATCAAGTATGTTACGCACTGATTTCCCCTGTCTCTCTTTCTCTTTATTTGACCCGTGAGTATCAGATTCTTCAAGCCCACTTTCCTCATTGCATATCACAAAAACTTCAGCTGTCTTTTCCTGATGTTAAGCATAAGTTTTCATCCTTTCTAAAACCTCATCGTTACTCACATGTTCGGTCCGTGGTATCTTCAGAATCCTTCTGTAACTCTTTAATAAATAAACGAAACGTCTACTTAAATATGAGTAACCACTAGAAATAAAGTTTAAGTAATAATAATCTGTCGGTTTTATGAATATGTCCATTACTTCTTTAGAAATTGCTTTAAGTTCTATTTATGAAAAGTTATAAAATAAACTGGTTATTTCACAATTAAATGTTTTCTTTACAACGTTAATTTTGATACAGTTCATGTGAATTGTCGTCTATTGACGGGTTACAGGCTTTTTTAAAGTCAGAATTTTATTTGTGTGTGCAACGACAAATTTTTGTGGAAAGCTATGATTTATTTTGACGTTTCGACGATGATGAATCGATTCCATCAGATAAATATACTTTAATAAAGTCATTTTGAATAAGACAGCGTATTTCATATTAAGCATATGAACGAATGATTTTTACTTTAACTATTTCGTTCGTCTTTTGCAAAGTAGATTTTGTCTAATTTCACTCCAGTTTATTTATTTGCTTATTCCGTTATTTTAAGAATTGCATAAACCGTATTGATTCCGTGCTAATTTAGAACTAGCGATAAAATCAGATTAACCAGTATTTTGTTGACGGTAAGAGATTCGATAATTTATCACCAGCCATTACTTAATTTGTGCAGAAACAATATATGATAGAAAAAATTTTATTAAATAAATATATAAATTAAAATACATTTATATAATCTGAGATGAGTTATAGTCAAATTTCGTTAAACGAAATAATATTTTTTGTTTGTTTGATTTTTTTTTAATCGAATTTACCCATGCAAGGCAGTAAAGCCACTAAGACACAATTGATTACTGAGGGTAAAAAACTTAGAAAGCAGAAACATTATGAATGAGTAAGAACAATAGAAGATCAGTCAGTAAGACTGTAGATAATGATTGACATTGCATTTAAATTTTTGACAACCAAAATTGTCTGGAAATCATGGAGCTGGAACGGAGTTCTACAAGTGGGAACTGCGAGAAAAGTAACTGTTAGCATAGAACTTACGGTTATATCAAGCCAGTTCAACTGGAAAATTATAATATTTCTTGTCAAACTAATCCGTCAGTCAATTGAGGAAGGTCTAATGAATGTGAATCTACTCAAATAATTTCATTTCAAATGTAAATTGATGAGACCTCGCTGCTAATCGAGTACTGCGTTTAATTTTATGAAGTACCATAACGAAGTACCATTTTGCACCACTGTGGCCACCACTCCCCTTCATCTCAAAATTAAGGTTCATTTTAACATTCAACGCTGAATAGTGCAATGACTTTCCGGTTTCTTTTGCACAGGGTATGTTGAAGTTAAACCGTTCCTAATCTCACTTCCCAGGTATTTCATGCATCCTTGCCATTGTCAATTCGCCTTCAGATGTCAGTATCGCACTTTCCGTCTTCTATTAGAACACATCCCAGGTATTTAATGCATCCTGGCTGTCAATTCAACTTCAGACTCAGTATCAAATTTCTGTCTTTTATTGTATCATCTTCTGTATTTAATGCATCCTTGCCTGTGCTCAATGACTCCTCAGATCTCAGTATCACACTTTCTGTCTTTTATTGGAACAATTTCCAGGTATTTAATGCATCCTTGCCTGTGTCAATTCACCTTCAGATCTCAGTATCACACTTTCTTGTCTTTTATTGAACACTTCCCAGGTATTTAATGCATCCTTGCCTGTGTCAATTCACCTTCAGATCTCAGTATCGCACTTTCTGTCTTTTATTGGAACACTTCCCAGGTATTTAATGCATCCTTGGCTGTGTCAATCCGCCTTCAGATCTCAGTATCGCACTTTCTGGCCTTTTATTGGAACACTTCCCAGGTATTTAATGCATCCTTGCTCAGTTTGTTCAATCAATTTGATTCAGACTACACTTTCTGCTTCCTTTAGTTGAACACCTCCCAGGTATTTAATGCATCCTTGGCTGCCAACTGCCTTCAGATCTCAGTAGGTCACACTTTCCGCTTATTGAACCCTTCCCAGGTATTTAATGCATCCTTGCCAATTTCACCTTCAGATCTCAGTATCACACTTTCTGTCTTTTATTGAAATATCTCCTTGCAGCATTTAATGCATCCTTGCCTGTGTCAATTCACTTGATCTCAGTATCGCACTTTCTGTCTTTTATTGAACACTTTCAGGTATTTAATGCATCCTTTACGTGTCAATCCGCCTTCAGATCTCAGTATCGCACTTTCCTGTCTTTTATTGAACACTTCCCAGGTATTTCACGTATCCTTGCTCAAATAATTCACCTTCAGATCTCAGTATCACACTTTCTGTCTTTTATTGGAACACTTCCCAGGTATTTAATGCATCCTTGGTTGTGTCATCCGCCTTCAGATCTCAGTATCGCACTTTCCGTCTTTTATTGAACCCTTCCCTCTTGGGCATTAACGTGATCCTTGCTCGTGCCAGAATCTTGGCCTCAGATCTCAGCATCAGCACTTTCCTGTCTTTTTATTGGAACACTTCCCAGGTATTTAAATGCATCCTGTCACAGTCAATTCACCTTCAGATTCAGTATCGCACTTTCTGTCTTTCATTGAACACTTCCCAGGTATTTAATGCATCCTTGGCTGTGTCAATCCGCCTTCAGATCTCAGTATCGCACTTTCCGTCTTTTATTGAACACTTCCCAGGTATTTAATGCATCCTTGCCTGTGTCAATTCACCTTCAGATCTCAGTATCACACTTTCTGTCTTTTTATTGGAACACTTCCCAGGTATTTAATGCATCCTTGCCTGTGTCAATTCACCTTCAGATCTCATATCACTTTCTGCCTGCTATTGAATTATCTGTGTATTTAAATGCATCCTTGGCTGTGTCAATCCTGCCTCAGATCTCTGTGTGGTCAATTTTCCGTCTTTTATTGGAACACTTCCCAGGTATTTAATGCATCCTTGCCTGTGTCAATTCACCTTCAGATCTCAGTATCACACTTTCTGTCTTTTAATGGGAAGAATTTCCCAGGTATTTAATGTCAACCTTGCTCTCAGTTAATTCACCTTCAGATCTCAGCATCGCACTTTCTTACCTGCTGGAACACTGTGGCCAATGCAGCCCTGGCTGTGTCAATCTGCCTTCAGATCTCAGTATCACTTTCTCTGCTTCCTGGGAACATCAGGTATTTAATGCATCCTTGACTATGTCAATTCACCTTCAGATCTCAGTATCGCACTTTCTGTCTTTTATTGGAACACTTCCCAGGTATTTAATGCATCCTTGGCTGTGTCAATCCGCCTTCAGATCTCAGTATCGCACTTTCTGTCTTTTATTGGAACACTTCCCAGGTATTTAATGCATCCTTGACTATGTCAATTCGCCTTCTGATTTCAGTGTCGCACTTTACGCCTTCTATTTGAACACTTCCCAGGTATTTTAATTTCTGTACCTGCTTGATTTTAGTATCCCCAGCCTGTAGTTAGCATTTTGGGCTCCTCTTTTTATTGATGACCATGCATTCGGTTTTCTTGTAGTTTATGCTTAGTTTTTTTTTTTTCTTTTTTTTTTCTTTTTTTTTTTTTTTCTTTAACTATCTTCTGTAGCTTTCTTTCCTTCTGTTTTCTATGAATAGTGTGTCATCTGTGTATCTTATATTGTTCAGATTTCGGCCTCCAATGAAAAATCCTGGCAGGACTTGTAGTTCTCTCAGAATTGCCTTGCTGTGGAGGTTGAATAGATCTGGTGATAAGACAAATCATTGTCCTACATCTCGTTCTATTTTTGTATATCTGCTGAATTCATTTCCTTTTTGTATGCAAGTGGTTTGCACTCAATATAGTAAAGTGTATTGAGACGATGGACGATTTTTTAAAACATTTTTTACACGTATATTATCACGCACATATACATATAAACAGACAGTCAGTCAGTTAAGTGTCGAAAGAGACATGACTGACTGGGCAGAAGATTATCCCACAGTAGGTTGCCATTGCTTTCTGCGGTGGTCTGGTTGTCAGTCAAGGCTATAGAACCCAATCCGTTCTATTATTTAATCCATAACTGGAGGGAAGACACGGATTAATACCTTTCCCAAGGGTATTTGTGCGTAAGTGAATACAAGGAATTCAACCGGAATTCGAACTCGGCACCCCGATTTCTCGTTCCAAGTATCCATTGCACCACAACGCACATCCGCTTAACAGACAAGCATTCCTATACATATATACATTTGCATTAAAATAATCGTCTCTTGCTTTATTACACGTGACTCATATCTTAGTATCCCCTGTCTGTTGTTAGCTTTGGGGTTTCCTCTTTTTACTGATGACCATGCATTCAGTTTTCTTGTAGTTTATTTGTAGTTCTTTATTACTGCTTCACTTCAGCTACCATCTGAAGAGCGTCTTGAATTTTTACTTTCCGTGTCTGCTATCAGCATTGTATCATCTGCGTAACTTATATTGTTCAGATTTTTCAGAATCTTCAACTTGTAATACGGCATTTACAAGTTTTAGTATTAATCAGTAAATAAATCATTGAACTATACTTATCAAAATATTAGTGATATGACTTTTTCTACGACTAATACAGTTTACAATTTGTTTTCAGGCTTTGAATACTTCCGTCTTGCCTTCAAGTGTCAACATTATCGGATCGTGTAACACTGGTCAGCAGCTGAGCGGTCAAACCTGCGGTAAATTTTCTTCGATATAATAATTTCTATTATGAATTAACTCGTCTCAACTTAGAAACAAACCCACAATAGTACAACTTCTAGTGCAAATTGACGTCACAATTGCTTACCAGCATAATTTGTCAACCAACGCTGAAGGCTTCTGTCAAACTTACTAGGCATGGGAAAATGTTGAACGAGGCTGGTTTGGTTGAATATTACTACTGGCTACTAGATGACCCATAAAAAACGACATTAGATAGCACCACAATGGCTGAATTACATACCTTTCAGACAGTCAATTAAGTGCTATACGTGATACACGCTTGGGCGATCATATCTCTTTCTTACTAGGCAGAAGATTTTCCTGAAAAAGGTTGCAATTTCTTTCTGAGGTAGACAGGTTGCCAACCAAGGCTATAGACCGCATTTTGTCCTTCTATTCAATTCTTTCATCCAGATCAGTTAGTTAAGTTCCAACGTGACACACGCTTGGGCAATCATATCTCTATGGTAGACTGGTTGCCAACCAAGGCTATAGAACTCACTCTGTTCTGCTATTCAGCCAATAGCTGGATGGAGAAGAAATGCATTAATATCTGTCCGAAGGGTATTTGTGCGTAAGGGAATGCAACAAAGTTCATTTGAATTCGAACTCGGCTCTCCGAGTTCTCATACCGAGCCGATATCCATTACACCACATCACACTTATCAAGCCTCCACTCCCTACCACACACTCATACATACACACACACACACACACACACACACACACACTCACACATGTGTGTATATGTGGTGCGTATGTGTGGGCGTGTCTTAAATTCAACCAGTCTTACTTGGTGTGGTGTAATATTGAACAAAGATGGATTGATTGATCAGTACTGTTCAGTAGTGAGTTTGAACCTCACTATATGTATCATAAAATTCTCACAATAAGTAACAGTATAACAAGGTTTGACTTTTTCAAATCAACAAACCCTCCTTCTACAGCAGAGACAATTGTACCAGTGTACAAACTTTTACTCACTATCCAAAACTCCGCAGTCATCTGAAGCATTAAGCATTACCAATAATCTTTTATAGGAAATTCTTTTGAATGCTGCCAAACTCCAAACACGTATTTAAATTCAGTTTTATGTTAAACGTAACACTCTTGCTAGCTCTCTTAGCTCTTTGTGATGAATTAGGACACGGTTTATAAATGAAGACGCACATATTTTTTCTTATATCTTAATGTAAGATACTCAGTAAAAAGTACACTACTAGCCATAATTATTAGGTCACCCCAGTTTATTTTTAGATGATGTATTTCATACTATTTTTACTATTTATTGCCAAGTGGATAAATCTAAATGAAAATAGAATGATTCTTTTGTTATTATTACACTGCAAAGTTTTCCAAGGCAGCCAGAAAGCCTTTGCTTCAGTCAGCGAATAAGAAGAGACTAGCATGGGGAAGAGAGCCCAAAAACCGGACACCAGAACACTTCATTTGATGCACATGTTAATGTGCAGTATTAACAAAAGAACAATTCTATTTTCATTTATAATTATTCACTTGGCAAAAATTACTAAAAATAGTAAGAAATACATCATTTCTTTTTAAAAAAAACTGGGGTGGCCTAATAATTATGGCCGGTAATATACATCAATATATATGTAACCGTCGTTTTAAACGGCATATCGATATAAATATCTTTCCGTCATTTTTGACGGTACGATCCCACTCATTCATATCAATAAATCCCCAGAAAATATATACACATCTTTTTCGCCTACTATTGTGGTGCATTGGATATCGGCTCGGAACGAGAAATCGGGGAGCCGAGTTCGAATTCCATTTGAATTCATTGCATTCACTTACGCGCAAATACCCTTGGGAAAGGTATTAGTCCGTCTATTCCTTCCAGTTATGGGTTAAATAACAGGACAGATTGGGTTTTATAGCCTTGGTTGGTAACCAGTCTACAGCAGAAAGCAATGGCAACCTACTGCGGGATAATCTTTTGCCCAGTCAGTCATGTCTCTTTCGAGACATGATCGCCCAAGCGTGTATCACGTATGGCACTTAACTGACTGACTGTTCACACTACACCTCAAGTTTTCTACTGATATGAAGTGAAGTGACTACATCGAATCTATGGCTGCATCTGCTGCAAGGAAGATTGATTCACTGTGTCGTGCCAAAAGATTTTTTTCTCGTTTGAATCCACCATTCGTCCGTGTGATGAATACTGTTGCCATATCTGGTCTGGTGCTTCTACTGTGCTAATTGAGACCCTTGTCACATTTCAGAAAAAAGTCTGCAATACAAATGAACCTGACCAATCATCTCCAGTCACTTTCTCACCGACGTGACATGGCTTCCCTCTGCCTGTTCTACAAATATTTCATGGTAACTGCTTGAACATGCTTTTTACCTGATGACCCGTCTACATAAATTTAAACGTGCTACTAGACTGGAAACCATGCCACACCGTTGTACTGTTGAACTAGAAAGATGCAAGCGTCATTTCTACTTCAACAGTTTTATTTTTTAATCATATCACCGCGAGCAAGGCAGTAACGCTACTGATGTGCAGGGGGTAACGTAAGAGTGAAAAGATTGGAAAAGAGAAAGCCGAAAACCACATCCTAAACAGGGAACAATAGATGAGCCTCTTCACCTGTTCAATAGACGTGGGTGTAGTGTAAACCGAGCGATAGTTAATCTATCTATTCCAATTGAAAAAAAAAAGAAAAAGGAGTGAAAAGAATGGAAAAGAGAAAGCCGGAAACCACATCCTAAACAAGGAACAATGGATGAGCCTCTTCACCTGTTCAATCGACATGGGTGGAGTGTGAACAGGGCGATAGTTTATCTATTCCAATTGAAAACAAAAGAAAAAGGAGTGAAAAGATTGGAAAAGAGAAAGCCGGAAACCACATCCTAAATAGAGAACAAGGGATGAGTCTCTTCACCTGTTCAATACGTGGGTGGAGTGTGAACCGGGCGATAGTTTAGTCTATCTACTCCAATTGAAAAAAAATAGGGTGGTGAACTGTAACTTAAAGTCCGACAACCAGAGAAGTTTTTGCCAATTTAAAAAACAAACCCAAACGTTCAATTAAGCATTAAGAAAGTTGCAAACCGTCCCAGACACGTTACTGCCAGTAAGCAGAAAAATAATTTTTAACTTTTTGGTCAGTCCACGTGATACAGAGTGAGGGTCGGTTGTCAACTGTAGCCAGTATCTGTACAGAGGGGTCGAGGAACTAAAATCAACAGCCCGTTAAAAACAGATAATCTAAAAGCCGGTTTCGCGAGTTCCACCAGTCGAGCTCCCGATTTATTGCTTCCATGATAACTGTGGCGGATGTGCGTTGTGGTGCAGTGGATATCGGCTTGGAACGAGAAATCGGGGAGCAGAGTTCGAATTCCAGTTGAATTCGTTGCATTCATTTACGCGCAAATACCCTTGGGAAATGTATTAATCCGTCTCTTCCCTCCAGTTATGGGATAAATAACAGGACAGATTGGGTTCTATAGCCTTGGTTGGCAACCAGTCTACCGCAGAAAGCAATAGCAACCTACTGCGGGATAATCTTCTGCCCAGTCAGTCATGTCTCTTTCGAGACATGATCGCCCAAGCGTGTATCACGTATGGCACTTAACTGACTGACTGATAATTGTTAATATTCAAAAATGTAAATGGAGCGTCAATTGCAATTTTCTGTCTTCTGAAAGCCTGTTCGTTTTTGTGGGGAGTGGGGGTGGGCCGAGGGACTTTTCTTCTATCTCCCCACTATTTTCTATCTTCTCGTTTTCATTCATTTTCACTCCCCGTAACCCCCTTTCTAGTGATTTTCAATTGTGTATGTCTTTATGTTCAATCCAGATAGCCTCTTCATCGGCAAACAGTCTTTGTCATATCTGAATTCTAGCTACAAATCACAAAACATCTCGAAACTGAAATCTAATCTAAAATATCTTTTCACATCTGTCTTTATTTCTTAAATGAAGTATTGTAACTGTTAACATTATTTACACTAATCAGACCGTTGTCCTCGTCTTTATTGCCATATTCACGACGTTTCGAGCATTGTGCGCATCTTCAGATCATATACGTTAGAATTTCAAACCGAGCCCTTTATTTAGTTTACACCCTTGGATTAGACAGAGTTCGGTTCAAAATTCCAACGTATATGACCTGACGAAGCCCACAACGGCCGAAACGTCGTGAATATGGCAATAAAAATGAGGACAACAGTCCAAATTATGTAACTAATATATTTTTTTTTCTTTTTCTTTGTAGTTGTGATTTCGCCCGTCCCTGGAACTTACTTGAACACCACAAACAATAAAATTGAAGCGTGTCGGAAAGGAACCTATCAGCCAAATTCTGGACAGACAAGCTGTATCAATTGTCCCTCAAAAGAGACAACAATTACCGCACTTTCAACGTCGAGAGATGAATGCAAAGGTTTGTTCTTTGCCAATTTCATGAGATTTTTCTTTTTTTTTTTTTTTTTTTTTGAAGACAGTCTATTTCTGATCACTCTGTTAAGTGCTATACGTAATACACGCTTTGGGCAATCATGTCTCAAAAGAGACATGACTGACTGGGCAGAAGATTATCCCACACTAGGTTGTCATTGCTTTCTGCGATAAACTGGTTGCCAGCCAAGGCTGTAGAACCCAATCTGTCCTGTTATTTAACCCATAACTGGAGGGAAGAGACGGATTAATACCTTTCTCAAGGGTATTTGCGCGTAAGTGAATACGAGAGATGTACTAATTAAGTTTATATCTCTATTGTGGCCTAGTTGGGGCTAAAAATAAAGACACAAAGAAGGAATAGAGTAAACAAATATATTTAACAAAGACAGAGTACAAACACACACCAATGAGAGATTATTAGCGTGACTGTTTAGTCTGGCTGTCAGAGTTATCTGCTGGAATAGATTCCGCTCTCAGTATCAACTATTGCACCCACCATGCAATAGATGAGACACAAGGCCAATTTTTTAGATGGGTTTATAGGCAGTACCGAAGAAAAATTCTCAAAACCTCCTCGGCACTTCCCCTTTTGGAGACGACAATAAACTCAGCCCCTTCCCGAGGGAGAGGTAAAGCCTGATGGGGTGGCTTCCTGGGATTACGCTCTCACTCTCTGCAAAACAGAACTCCTCGGCGCTTTCCCTTTTGGAGACGCCTCAGGCACCGGACAATAAAATCAGCCTCCTCCAGAGGGAGAGTTAAAGCCTGCGGGGATTGCTCCCTGGTGTTTATCACCCTACAGTGTAATTTTTTTAGCTGCATGTCCGTCCTCGGACAGACACAACCAAGCCGCATTCTGCCTGGAGACAGAGACGCAACCAAGAGGTAACTAAGAGGTAAATCAAATTCAAGCTTCGACTTAAAATTCAACAAATTCTCGCCTCTGTTGAAATTGATTCCTTTCTCACTCTCAGCAAAGCAGAACTGTTGCTTGTATATAGTTTGGAAGAGTTCATGTCATATGGGTAAGTCACCATAACAGTCTCAATAGAAAATCTATCATGGCTGACAAACTAAATGTAGTTGCTGATCTTGAAACGAACTTCTGAATCAGTGGTTACGTGGAGCCGGAAATTTCTTGTAGATTTTAATGTCTCTAAAACAAAATTGCTCTTGTTTAACCACCACAGAGAAACTTCCCTACCAAACATCAGTATGACTGAGAGCAATACACTGCACCTCCTTAGACTTACTTTTTCAACCGACATGGAGTGGAACGACTACATCGAATATATAGCTGCATCTACTGCTAGCAAGGTTGTTTCACTGTGTCAGGCCTGAAAGCTTTTCTAGTCAGAATCCATCTTTCACATTTAGAAATCTACCATTCGTCCGTGCATTAAATACTGTTGCCATTTGTGGTCGAGTGCTCCTGCATTCCTCTCAAGGTTTTCGACTTCAGTCACTTTCTCACCGATGTGATGTGGCTTCCCTCTGTCTTTTCTACAAATATTTTTACGGCAACTGCTCTGAGAAGCTTTTTGCCCTGGTACCCTGTAAACTGGCGTGTAAGTGAGTTCGTTTCATTCACTTATGCGCAAATACCCTTGAGAAAGGAATTAATCCATTCTTTTCTCTCCCCAGCTATAGGTTAAATAGCAGGACAGATTGGGTTCTATAGCCTTGGTTGGGAACCAGTTTACCGCCGAAAGTAATGGCAACCTACTGCGAAAAAATATTCTGCCTATCCAGTCATGTTTCTTTCGAGACATGATCACTCAACCGTGTATCACGTATGGCAATTAACTTTCTAACTAGATTGGCATTTAGGTCTCACAATTTTAGCGTCGAACTAGTTAAGTGCAACCGCCACTTTTACTCCAACAATTTCTTTCCTCTAACTTCCCGCCTGTAGGACTCCCTTCCATTTATTTGCTTACCGACATTTATTTCCTTACCTACAATCATTAAAAATTTTAATGGAACATCAATTACCATGTTCTATTTTCTTGAATCCCGTTCATCTTTTATCCTTTCCTCAATACACCCTTGGTACTCAGACTTTTCTCTCACTGTAACCCCCCAGCAGACAACTAATGAAATGATTGAAAAAAATTATATATTTCTCAGAAATTAAGTTAGATTTTTCTGCTTCAGGTTTTAAAGTGATTGAACAAAGATCTTTTTTTTTCTATTTATTAGAGATTTGTAAAGTTGGCAATTGGTTTAGTTTGAAAGCGAATACGTGCATTCCGTGCGACATTGGATTCTACCAAAGCCAAAATGGTTCATTTTTTTGTGATGTCTGCCTGGGTGGAAATGTTACAAAGCAGCAAGGAAGCACGTCTGCGAATTTATGCGTTTTGCCAGGTAAAATATCCTTTTTCTTACAATCTGCTTTGAGAATAGATATCGTCAAACCTATCATGTTCCTGATAATTTTCTTTATTTTATTAGCAGGTAATTTTTAAAGGCATTTTAAATATTTATTTGATGGTGATATTAAATGATATTTTATTGTTTTATTTCGTTTTCTTTTTCTTCTTTCTTCCATTTTTCTTTTCCTTCTTATTTTTCATCATATTTTTCTTAGCTTTAGTTCTTTTTTATTTCTTTTTCGTCTTTTTCTTTTCTTTTTCTTTTTTTTGCGTTTTCATTTTCTGTTTCTATTGCTTTATCTTTTTTTTCTTTTTTCTCATTTTTTACGCTTCACTTTGGTTTTGTCTTTTCTTTTTTTCTTCACTTTTATTTTCGTATTTTCTTTTAACTTTTTGCTTTTTTTCTCTTTATTTTATTTATTATTTCTTTTTTCATTTTTGTATTCTCCGCTTTTTTTCTTCATCACTTTCATTCTTTCTCTGTTTCAATTTCTTTTCCGTTTCTTTCTTTCATTAACCTTTTATCTTTTTTCGTTTTTCTGATTATCGTTTTCTCTCATTCATGGTTTTCTTTTTATTCTTTTCTTTGTACTTTTCCTTTCTGTTTTTTCTTATTTTTTTCTTCTCTTTCTTTGTTATCTTTTTTTATCCTTTTTCGATTCTCTATTTTCAATTTCTATTTAATTCATTCTATTCTTCTTTTCTTTGCTTCTTTATTGTTTCTTTCTTTCTTTCATTTTCTTATTTCCCCTTCCTTCTTTACTCTACCTCTACAAGAACTCTTTCATCAGCTTTGTAACTTCACCATTATATTGTATATTTAAAACATTTCATTACTAACATCAAATCTTTAAGAGTGTAAACGTCACATGAAGAGGCCTTGCCCCCTAAGACAGACCGATGCTTGGCAAGACACCTTTTTTTAAGTAGAGAATTAATTTATTGTTCTATGTATCGTCCACAGAAGACAAAAAGAATGTCACGGAAGATGCACAAGCACTCCTTTAAATAAGATATTCATCTTCCTATAAAACTGCTAATTGCCCATACAAGCCACAATATAATGGTAAGAACCTATAGCGCCAGATTTCTCTGTGCTTTAGAAAAATAGCAGACAATAAGAAGAAGAAAAAGCAGAGCAGTAACACCCGAATTTCACGAGAAAAATTGCTTTGCAATCATAACAATAATCTATGTAAAATTGTGTGATCTTAGTTTTTGTTTGTTTGTTTTTATAAAGATGATCGTTTGGAAATGTTATGAAGTCATTTCTAACCATAGGTCTCTAGTGGAGACTCGGAAGAAAATGTGTATAGAACACATATCAAACAAAATGAAAATTATTATTATTATTTAAAACAATATCAAAATATAAGGATCTTGATGTGGAAACCCCAAAAATGTGACAAATTAAGACAATCAGTAATTCCAGTTGTATTTAGAGCACTCGTATCGACTGGAAAGGGTTTCGATCAACTTATTAAATAAATTCCTGTTAGCCGATGCCTTAAAGAAATGCAAAAAATTGTACTCACAAGTACAGCTCACACATTACTATGTAAATCTACGTGTGTGATTTTTATTTTATTTTATACTATCCACATGCATTATACATCATATGCGTAAATGCTGCGCGAATGGCTGCCAGTGTAGCGTCTTTCTAAATTGTAGACTTTATTCTGCATGCTGTTTTTATGAGTAAAATTATTTCACTAACTTGTGATGAGCGTGCGCGGAAGCGTCCTCGAACTGAGTGTGCGTGCTTTCGACGGGCACATCTTGGAGCGCCATAATGGACTCGACCGAGGACGCCGCCCGAGTCGTTTGACAGCCGGTATCTGATGTGGTTATTGTTTGTTCGTTCGTGTTCGAAAGGATACCGCACCGCCGTATGAGACTGTTTATTTGTTTTGTTTCGTTTTTTTACCAACCACACTTTTGACCAATGCTTAAATTAGGCAATATGAAGCAATTTTGTTATTGTCTGTTTTAATATAATTCCTATTCTAAAAATGAAACAATTAATTGTGTATCCCTTCAGAGACAGCCACTGTTTTTATTACCCTGCGAACTTTGTCGCCAAATGATACAGGTATGTCAGTTTCAAAGAAATATCTATGTTTCGTGTGGCTTTCGTAGTAATTTTTCATTTACGCACAAATAACAACGGAATATATTCGTGTGCTGGTGATATGCACTGGAACAATGTCTTGGAGATGACATTTTCTTCAACTACTAACAACAATATTAACAACAAATCATGGATTAAAATATATATATAAAAAAGTAGCATCTCCTGAAATTTGAATACATCCCATTGTTATCTATTCTCTCAAATTCACTTTTAGCCAGAATGGTGAATAGTTGTAAAGGATCGTATAATGTTAACTAATGTCTTCTTTCTTTTTACTCTAGCGTAAACTAAACGTATTTCTCTGTGTTTAACGACAGTGTAAATCTGGACTAGTACTCGCTTTTTCTTTTATTCTAGAGTATGTCTTGCATTTAATTCGTAGAAAATTGGACTTCTACGTTTTTTACGCTCTAGTGTAAACCAAACCTGTATTTATCTGTTTGACAGTAGTGTAAAACTGGGCCTATGTCTACCTGTTTTTTATTCACCTTTAAAATCGGTTTATGATTACAGTTTGAATTCGAATATAAACAGGGAGGTGTATCTACTTTTTTCTGCTTGTTACACTCAAGTGTAAACTGAACCTAAGTATATCATTTTTACTCAAGTGTAAGCCGGACATATGTCTAACCTTTTCAGGTTAGAGTAAAAACGAACTTCTGTCTGTTTTAAACTCTAGTGTAAACGAACTTATGTCAACCTTTCTGATTCGAGTGTAAAACGGGCATATGTCGAACTTTTTTATTATTTTAGTGTAAAACGGATCTTTATTTATGTTTTTATTTTTAGTGAAAATCGAACCTATTTCTATCGTTTTAACTCGAGTGTAAACCATAGCTTTACCGCATAGCTCTACGAGTGTAAACCGAACTTTGCCTAACTTTTTTTTGTACCTCCAGTGCAAATGGGGCCCTTTCTTACGCTTTAGTGTAAACCGGATCTATGTCTGTTTTATACTCTATTGTAAACCAAATACGTGCCTACTGATTTTGTAATTTATTTTGATTGCTAGCAGTTAAAACTCGTATCCGACATTAAATAATCCAACATGGGTTCATATGCTGCTAAATACCACCAGTCTTTTCTAAAAAGAATTTGGGGCGTTTAGAAATCAGTTTCTTGTCTCCGTTGATTTTTTTTTTTTTTTTTTTTTTTTTTTTTTTAATTCACATTTGATAGTCGTCAATCTAGGGACTTTTTTCAAAGATAACAATAACCACCTTTAAAACGATTAAAAGCAGTTTTATTCATTAGGTTTAGAATTGATGTAATTTTTTTATACATATAATTTCAAAATTTTATTTTCATCAGCTTTCAATGTTCAAATTATACACTTCAGTTGGAAGAATCTATGTAATTTATAAAATTTGAAGCAAACGGTAGATTCTCCCCATTCTGTCTTTTGGGTTGGAATACCCGATCTCCACCCTATTAAGTTATAAGGGATACTTCACCCCATGGAGCCTAACCCAACATCATCACCTGATTCATTGTACTAAAGAAGAGAGGTTCCTGGTAACCAACGCCAATGTAACAGTGGTCGCAAGGACTAAAAAATCAATTAGACCTTATGTAAGTGTATAGGATCTCACGTTAAATAACGACAGTGTGGGGCATCTCACCATCGTGAAGAGATCGGTAAATACCATTTGATTATCTAAACTTATATAAAAGAAAAAAATGGAACTTTGTGTGTATCCGTTACCTATAGACTCCAAAACGGCTGAACCGATTTTCTTAAATTTATACAGTTGTACTATAACCGTCTGCGAGTGTTCTTAGATAGGTTTTGTGTCAAGGTACCCCCGATAAATATCGATAATCGAAAAAATCGGGTTCTAGAAGGAGTGGTCCAATTTTAATCAAATTTGATACACTCATAGACAAAGACATAAGAAACGATATTCAGAAGTTTCAAGGTTGCAGTTCCTACAATAGTGCAGAAAATCGATAATATATATATATATATATATATAAGAAGCAAGATATTTGTGTGTCTGTTTATCTGCCTGTATGTCTATATTTCTTTTCAACCCTTTTATTTTAGTTTTTGCTTTGGGTTTGGCTCTAAGTAGGTATAATTGTAGTTCTTAGTTTCAGCCATGATACCATTTACTCAGAGGACTTATTTAGCCTTCAAAATTCAGTTTACGACAAAAAAGACGTATACCAGGAAATCGAAATTTGACTTACATCTATTCATTTTTCTTTCAGTCTACGGTTTTGCTTTAACTGGAAACAACTATTGCTTTTTAGTCTTTCGTGCCAACTTCCAAAGAATCTGAGCTCCAGGACCATGGATTAGTTTTAAAGCTTTCATTACACCCGAGCAACGCCGGGTTATACTGCTAGTGATATATATAATCGTTAGATTTACGCGTGGAATAAACTTTGGTGTAAAGCTCTTTCGAAAACAGTTTCTAGAAGTTCTGCCAGTATTCATTATTATTGTCCGCAATCTGAACAATATAAGATACACGGATGATGATACAGTGCTGATAGCAGATACAGGAAAGAAACCAAAAGACTTCTTACAGGAATTAGTTAAAGAAAGCGGAAAGAAAAGATTACATATCAACTACAAGAAAATTGAACGCATGGAATCAGTAAAAAGAGGAGCCCAAAATGTCAACTACAAGTCAATGATACCGAATTCAAACAGGTGCAGAAATTTCAGTAACTGGAAAGTGTTCCAAAGGAGGACGGAAAGATGCGATATGGAAATCCGAAGGCGTATTGGCATGACGTGGGATGCATTCCAGAAGCTGAGTAGAGTATTAAGAGACAGGAAAATTTCACTGAAAACAAAGAAGAGAGTACTGGATTACTATGTGATGTCTGTTCTTCAATATGGCAGCGAATTCTGGACAATCTCATCAAAGATGGGGGAAAAACTTGAAACAACCGAAATTTGGTTCTACATGAGTATGCTGAGGATACCATGAACAAAAAACACGCGTGCAACGACGAGGTTTTGGAAAGAATGGGCACAAAAAGGAAACTGATATTTAACATTAGGAAAAGACAGCTAAAGTTGTGAGGACATGTAATGAGGAAGGATGGTTTGGAGAAACTGATGCTCAAAGGAACATACAGAGGGAAAGATGAGCAAGGGAAAGCAGCCTATGTCATACTTGATAGACTTGAACGGGGGTTGATGGGGATAACAGGAGAAGAGGTATTAAGAGCGACAAGAGATAGGGAGATGTGGAGGGCCATGATTGCCTACGCCCCGAAGGAACACGGCACATAGAAAAAGAATGCTTTGACACACTCTAATATTATTTATATTTTCTGTGTAATTATTTTATGTTCTGTGTAATTTATTTTTATTTTTGTGAGTTTTTTTTCTTTAGCAATTGTAGTGATTTTGTTGTTTGGTATATTTTTTGACTTGTGATCACAAAAAACGCAATATAAATTCGTATATAATTCGATCTCTTAAAACAAAAATAAAGAGGAAAATGGTTTCAACTCTTCTATTGATTGAGAGTGGTGTAGAATAGAAAAGTTTGGAAACAAATGTGGGTTTCAGGCCTGAAAAATATTCGCCAGTAAACGTGAAATAAAAATTATATAAATTAGATTATGGAAAATCAATACATTGCTTTCAAAGCAGATAGTTCACCAATATCTTGGACATCAAAATTATGTCATAAATTCGAGTATTAAAAATGTACAAAAATAGTCAAAATATAGGAATTTAAATTTCGTCACTCATTCTTTTCTTTAAATCAGAAACTGAATCTTTTTCTAATCAACTTTTCTAAGCGTATCTTAGAGGTGGCACAAGTTCAAATCTTCTTCTAAGATATATATATCTATATATATATATATATAGAGAGAGAGAGAGGTATAGATGTCCAGTCCGTAAACGGTGAGTATGATCCAACAGGATTTACTTAATATGAAATATTAAGTAGTGATAATTCGGCAAAGTTTTTGTACCAAATGGAAGGAATATTGTGTGGTCTGATGAAATGAGCAAATTAAGCTCATAGAAATTAATTATAATTTATAACCATTTTAAATGACGTGTTGAGTTTTCCTTTATATATATATATATATATATATATATATATATATATATATATAAAGCATAGTTTTAAAAAATACTAATTTGTAGATAAAAGTGCTCAATATTAGTACTATATGTATGTAAATATAAGAGGACAACGACGAAATTATTGGCCCTATTGTTCACTTATTTATATATATATATATATATATATATATATATATATATGTGAGTGAGTGAGATAAAATTACTGCTCCCCCTGCCAAACTGAATCTAGCAATGCAGTTTTGTTTTCTATTGAACTGCAACAATGATATGCAAAAACAAAAGTTCGGTACTGGTAAAAACCAGATGGAAACTGCGGAATGCATCGACTATCGCTAGTCTCTCCCTAATCCATGTGCAACCGATTCTGCCCCCATGATGACATATGGTGGCCTCCCAACGGATGACCTAATTAATTATTATCCAGTTACACGTCCAACGAGGCATAACCGATACCTTTTCTAAAAACAAAACATAATTATTGAGTTCTGAATTAAATGCTAATTACTTCCATATTCTGATAGAATCAAACAAACAAACATTTTCAAGTATTAACATTGTAATAAAGTTTTGTTATACAAAAAATTACTAACGATGAACATAATTTTGAGAAAAGAAAAAAAAACATATGTGAAAATGAGAAAATCAGCTTAAATACAGGATACGATGGATAAATTATTTTCTAAATTAGGCAAAAATTAAAATAACTCTGACATCACATTTTAACATACAGTGGAACCTGTAGTATACACTAAAAGCTCATATTCATGACCTATTTACGCCAGGAACGTATATTCCATTCATCAGAATGTACATATTAGAATTGTAACATGTAATCTGGTTATAAATAAACAAGAACATAAGAAGATGGCCTAACTTTAAAATCTATTCAGCATAATTCATTTTAAAAATTTAAAAAAGTATTTAAAACGGTCAAGAAACTAAAATATTTATTCACAAAAAATATTTATTAAGTGGACTTTTTAAAAAGTCAGTTATTGCTTTCCTTTTCGTGTCTGTACTAAAATATGTAGGTTAAAAAATTCACGACATTTACGGTTACAGTTTTTTCCTTAGAAATGAGGGATAGCAAAAGAGAATCTGCGATAATACATGGAAAAAATAAAACAAAACTTACAAAAAAATGACAGCGGTCGTAGGTGGGGGTAGAAAAACAGAGATATTGAGATAGATATACACAGATAGAAATATAGTAGATAGATACACAAAAAATAAAGGAACGAAGAGATAAACATTTCAGAAAGGGACATAGTTGTAATTTTCCTCATTCCTGAATTTATCCAAGTCAGTACAGAGACTGCGATAAATCCATTGAATATGTCAAATGCAACACATGTTGTACAAAACAGTCGATGTTTGACCGGGAGGTGAACTCAAGCAATGTACATTTCAACAGGAAATAAGTTTGATACAATACTACAATAACAAAACAATGAGAAAGTGTTCCTGACTTAGATCAAAGCAAAATGAATTAGGTTACTCATTTAGTTTCTCCTAATTTAGAAGTTCGCAGTGTACGACCAAAATTGTTTTTTTTAAAAAAAAAAAAAAAAAACAGTCGCTTGATCAGTGATTTTCACTCGTTGATGTTAGTGGCTGGTCGCGTTCTGGAGGTAGTCGCTCACTAAGGGTCAATTAACATTAGCAAATCGTCCGTACATAGAAAAGTGGTCTTTAACAACAGGTGGTCGCATACAGAAGGTTCCATTGTATTTTTAACGAAATTACACATAAATATCTTCAAATACTAAAGATAAAATGTATTTAATAAAATCGACATTGGCTTCAAAACCGCCCCCAGATGACTTCGAAATCTCCTACATCTCTAGACGGTCCCCTTGATTAAGTTAGTGAATGTTGCCATCTTTGGTTTTACAAGGAGTATGGTTGGTCTCTCTCTGAACTGCGCCCCAAATATAATCATGAAGGGGTTACAGTCTAGGGAATGGCCAGATGTAAGAGGTGATGTGGTCTCCGAAATTGTCTGACAGCCATGACTTGGTTCTCTTACTTGTATGACATGGTACAGAGTCCTGTTGTTAGAAATAGGGTATTCCGGCAGACACATTCTTAACCCAGGGTAGCACAGGCCTCCGTTTTGAGGTTCTGTGCGAAGATGAATAAAGGCAAAACGTCCTCATCATTAGCGATCACTCCACAAACCTTTTTTAATCACTATGAGACACATCCAACTCTTTCCGAATCTTCTGCAGATTGACGCTCAATCACTCTGAAATGTTGGCATTGGAGATTCCGGTACAAATGTCAAGCAGTACAGCATGCCATTTCCAAATTTCTGGAGGCGTGAAAAGCATCAGGGTACACTTTTCGCACAGAGGGTGTCCAAATGACCATACTATACCGTGCAGTCGACAAAAACAAAATCAAACAACCCTCATAGGTGAAATTAAAAATATAAAATGACGATAATTTACCGATCGCACTCTGTATATTCAGTGTAATCTCGACAGATAAGCAACAGATCTTTGAAAAAACATCAAAAGCTAAATCAAAATTATCGTTTATATATATATATATATATACACGCTATAGTCATCCGCAGACAGATCTGTTTCGTTGTTTTACAACTCATCAGTACGGTTTAGACTCCGGTTGCTTCCTAACCCCGGATTGAAACCCGACTGAATCGGCGTCAGTCGGCGATTCTACCCCTAGTCCACGAGCGTCCGGTCGAAGGCAGGCTTTTTAGCGCGTATAAACACGCTCAATAGCTAAAGTGCTCCAATTCATTATCGAATGAGCGGTGCGTATATATATAAATATATGTAGTGTGTGTGTGTGTGCATAGTATATAGTGCATGAAACTTCGAGTCGTGCTATAGGCGGAGGATATATATATATATATATATATATATATATATATTTCATAGCGCTGTTATATTACATCATGCATTGTTATATTACATCATGCATTGTTATATTATCACTAGAATAATATTTATATATGTGTGTGTATGAGGTGAGGGGGCGGTCGGCCATGTCTGGTACAAGGCCAATTCACAAACATAGCCGACTCTGTTAGGGATTATCGGGATCATCAGAATTATCAGGAGGTTGATATGGAGAAGAATAAAGGTAATTCGTTTGTATATTTAAAGTAGAATTTTATTAACAGAACAAAATAACATCAATTGCAGGAGTTAAATGTTCAAAGAGAAAATGTACTTATCGCAGTTAATATTTAGGAGTGAGTTGAAATATCTTATTGTTGTTGTTGTCGTCGTCTTCTTATTTGTTGACTGCGAGAATGGTGAGAAGGAAGAAAAAGGAGATAAAGGAAAATAACACACGATAAGGAGAGAGAGAACGAATGTGTGACGAGACTTTATGTCCGGGTTAGTGGCTTGAAGTTTCTTTTGTCACATTTTAGCGTGTCGTCTCTCTGCTTCCATCTGACTGACTGATTCTACATTCTTTCCTTGTTTTTTTTTTTATAGCGATTTAGTTTTTCACAATGGATTATTAACTTTTCTCTCATTTTTTTCAAATTGCTTCCTTTCATTGGTTAGAAAATTAATTTAACATCGGATCCCGAAATTTAGCTTCGTCTTTTTCTTTTAGTACGGGGTCAATCATTTTCCCTTTCGTCAAAATTAGGATTTCATACGTAATTGTGAATTTTGTAAAATGTGAAGAAGAGAAGAGAATTACTTTTAATTCCGTACACTCCACATGTAATTACGCATGTACCCATATGTATATTTGTTAATAGATACATACATACATACATACATAAACACACACACACACATACACACACACACACATATATATATATATATATATATATAAGTGTGTGTCATTTTCACGCTTCAAGTGTAAACTGACAGTTACCATGCTTTATTAATTCCAATGTCAACTCTTTCTCTCTTTCTATACATGCATATATATATATATATATATATATATATATATATAAAGTGAACATTTACATACGCTTTATCCCTGATATTGAGCACATTAAACCATAAATGAGCGTTGTGGTCCAGTGGATATCGACTCGGAACGAGAAGTCGGAGAGCCGAGTTCGAATTCCAGTTGAATTCGTTGCAATCATATACGCACAAATACCCGTGGGAAAGGTATTAATCCGTCTCTTCCCTCCAGCTATGGGTCAAATAACAGGACAGATTGGGTTCTATAGCCTTGGTTGGCAACTAGTCTACTGCAGAAAGCAATGGCAACCTACATCGGGATAATCTTCTGCCCAGTCAGTCATGTCTCTTTCGAGACATTATCGCCCAAGCGTGTATCACGTATGGCACTTAACTGACTGACTGAAACCATAAATATATATCATATCTTACAATTATATTTTATCATTAAATACATATATAAGTATAGATTGTTTCCTCACCAATAGCACCACACCTAGTTCAATGCTCAACAAAATCTTCAATCTCGACTCAGTACTAGAAGCTTGCGTTGTGCATAAAACTCCGAGGCGTGCTACTCCGTGCGAAAAAAACTATGTTCATTAATATATTATTCATACCTTTTTTGTATCATATTGAGCACTCAATATGCGACATTATATATATATATATGTGTGTGTGTGCGTGTCTGTGTTTGTGTGTGTTTGTAAAAATAAGACAGACACGTTATTCCATAGCTAAGTGGAAGTTTGGCCTATTTTAGGCGAACCATACTCAGCTTCCGTCTTTATAGTACAGAAGATTTTACACGAATTGGATTCTTCTATATCTACACCGCATATATATATATATATATATATATATATATATATGTGTGTGTGTGTGTTGCTCGTATCTAGACTGATTCACTCATTTTTGCATGTTTTACTTACGGTAACTCAAGTACTAAATCAAGCGTTGAACTCGACGTAAAAATTGACTTATATACGAACATGTACCGCATTTTAAACTGGTTACTAGACGCTTAAAAAGCAGCTTTAAGTGAAGATTTAACGTTTTTCAAGCCCATTTTATTTTTTGTTTCGAAACTTTGTGCATGTCTCGTCGCTGAAGCTGGAGTAGATTTTATACTAAACATTTCGTAAGCTTTTGCAATTTTGGGACAATGCCAAAATTTCAGAACGCTTACTAACGCGTGCTGTCTGCTGCCTCAGTATATTAACCATCGCTCGCAGTTACTAAAAAGAGATTGAATATTTACTATCTTTAGAGTCTGGCACAAGACTTGTTCAATGAAGAATACAAATGGTTGCATACAGCCTCAAGTATAAACCCGCTCAATGTTTGCCTGTTGCCTCAAGAATTAACCTGAACAATTCACGTACTTCAGCTTTAATAGATTTTTTTTCTTTTCGCGCTCGTTGGCGTTAATAACGTTTCCATTCGCGTGCATTGCTATTAACAATTTTTGGGGGGTTTTGATCGCGCGTATTAATGTTAACAGTTTTTGCTGTTTGCATTAGTGTTAACAGTTCCTTCGAGTACATGTAGCATTAACAGTTTTCCCTTTCGGGTACATTTGCGTTAACAGTTTTATTCCTTTTACTACAAGCGTTAAAAACCGTGAAACACTAAAGTACGTGTTTTAGAAATTTCTCTCATTCACCGGTTTAAATGTAATGATTAAAATACAACAAAAAATGGCTAACATTTAAAATAATCTATTGAATTCTGTTGCGTGATTTGTTTATTATGGGTTATTTAAACCCGAAAATATTTGAATTGTAAGAATAGTTCTTTTATTGTGATTGAATTAACAATTCTTTGGAAGTTACAATGATTTTTTTCCATACAAAATTCCTATTTAATCCGTAATTAGGTGAAGAAACAAATGTTCCATACTATTTTTACTAGTAAATTTAAATCTCTCTGTATGCTTCAGTAGTAAGAAAAATATTTAATCAGAGAATCTTCAAAGGTAACAATGGTTAAAGATACAACCACTCAGACCTCGTTCTGTTCTCCCTCAGAGTCCCATATGTTCAGTCTTGTGCCAAACAAATCTAAATTTAGTAAATATCTATAAATGCCATGATAAAAAAGGTAAATGTATTTTTATTCATGTTTCTTCAAGACGAAACATTGTCAAGCATCGTTATTAATTGTTTTTTGTTATATAATCTTTATTTGTTTTTTTATAGCAACTGTCAAATCAAATGAAGAATTTCAGCAGTAACAACAAAAATGGATATTGTTTACTAGAACGGAAATAATGATATAATCAAGAGGCTAAATTTCCACACTGCCTTAAACAAAAGGTTTGGAAAGAAACTCCCATCAATACTGGAACGAAACAAAACAACTAGTGAACTTAAGAAACCCATGTTCTTGAAAAACATTTTATAAGCAAAAGATTTTATAAAGTCCAAACCACAGTAACGCTAACAGTTCGGTCAATTAATGTCGAAAGTTTCCTGTATGGAAAAGGTTATCAGCATTATTTAAGCTGTTTCGGTGACAGTGAGTAGACAGCATCGAATAGTTATACTTATCTATTCTTTTTTAAATCATTTCACCTCAAGCAAGGCAAAGAAGCCACTAAGATGCAGGGGTGTTACTGAACATGAAATGATAGCAGAAAAAAATTTTAAAGTGGGAGAACAATAAAAGAACAGAAATTACAGAAACTGAACATCACGATTAAATTTTTGAATATTAAAGATGACTGGAAAGTAAGAATCTGGGAGGGAGTCCTATAAGCCAAATGTGAGAATAAAGAGACTGTTAACATAGAAATTACGGTTATATCTATCCAACTCAATTATAAATTGATAAGGCCTTATAGCCAATCTAGCATTCAATAGGGTTTAGGTATATACTGCTACCGTAAATATATGTACCGTCGGATCATCTTCAGATGTCTGTTGATCCAGTAAATTCCTTTATTCGATTTTTGGGACGTCGATTGTTCTAATTCCGTTGTCCATGTCTAGGGATACACTTGTAATAATCTAATTATTGCTGGTCTTGTTTCGACTGAATCAGTGTGCATCCGTGCAAATCACCTTAGGGATTTAATTTCTTTTTTCTTTTTTTATAAATATTTAATTCCAGGCAAGGCAGAAATGCCACTGGTGTGCAGAGGGTTACAGTAAGAGAAAAAGGAGATATTGTGGCTATTGGGATGTTGAAGAAAGGATAAGAGATGGAGATAGATCAAGTAGATAAAAGATGGCAATTAACGTTGCATTTAAACTTTTGGATATTGTGGCTATTGGGATGTTGAAGAAAGGATAAGAGATGGAGATAGATCAAGTAGATAAAAGATGGCAATTAACGTTGCATTTAAACTTTTGGATATTGTGGCAATTGGGATGTTGAAGAAAGGATAAGAGATGGAGATAGATCAAGTAGATAAAAGATGGCAATTAACGTTGCATTTAAACTTTTGGATATTGTGGCTATTGGGATGTTGAAGAAAGGATAAGAGATGGAGATAGATCAAGTAGATAAAACATGGCAATTAACGTTGCATTTAAGCTTTTAAGGATTGTAACTATAGGGGAAGTAAGCGAATAGAAGTGAGTTCCACAAACGGGAAATGTGAGAAAAGTAGCTTTTTAAGTAGAAGAGATGGTTACATTTAACTACTTCAGCAGTAAAATGGTGGGACCTATATGCCAATCTAGTAGCAAGAGTAAATACACGTGGTCGGGGAACCAGGAAAAAAAGCTTGTCAGAGCAGATTGTATGAAAATAACTGTAGAAAAAATGACAAAATGAATCCATACCACGTCGGTGAGAAAATTACTGGACTTGGGCTGCCAATTCAGGACCGATTTCATTGCCGATCCTGCTTTGGATTTTGACGAGAAACTGAAGATGACTAGCAAGAGCAACCGATTAGATATGGCAAACGTATTTAATGCACGGACAAATGGTAGATTTATAAATGTGCAAAATGGATTCTGACGGGAAAAACATTCTGGCCAGACACAGTGAATCAGCCTTCCTAGCAATTATTATGTAACCATGACTTCAAAAACCAAGTTTGACTGAATATTCGGTTTTTATCATACTCGGTACATTTTTTAGGTACACTGGAAGCCAGGGTTTTTCTGTGTGTTCACCATCTTAGCCCATCTAATTCTTTTTTTTATCTAAGAAAAACCAAACCGTGTGCGGTTGGAGAAACTTCTAGAGTTTGTTAAAATGCTATGTAGCACGGTCTTTACTTTTGTCCTTAATGGCTTGGGATAATAATTGGCCCTTTATTATCTTGTATGAAAAATGCCGAATATCTTCATGCAGTGTCTGCCTGATAAGAAACTCAGACACTCCTGCCTTCCTCTTTATGGGCCTGATTGTCTTAGAGAGATTATTGTCAATCATGGTCTGGATCTCACAAACTGTTGTGGATCCCCGAAATGGGGCCCGCACAAATAAATGAACGACCAGTAATTGAGATAGAAAATAAATGTATTAACGTAAGGATACAGACTTGAATGAAGTTTAGTAGTCCAGGAATGTTGCTTAGTAAAAAGTATATGTACAAATCTCTGGAAGTGAAGCCGTAGTATATTGAGTATATCCGCGTCGGAAGCTGACGGGTTCGGTGTAATAATCTTCACGATGAGTGGAGCTCAGAGCTACTATGAACTACTGTGTACTGACTGCTAATCACTCTCTGGACTCTTGTCTTCTCCGGTTAACTCTCTGTGAAAACGCGGTATTCAGTATTTATTTACCCCCCCACTAGGGCAAAATGTGGTACAAGGCCTTTTTAACGTGGGTTCTCCGGGCCATATAGTCCAGCCAAAAATATCTGTTTAATTTGGCCCAGTCGTGACTCTACCCTTCGGCGGAACCACGACTGAGTTAATGCTCTCCGCCCGGATGGCAAAGAGATCGACAGTGTCAAAGGAAGTTATTGCGAGAAAACGCGGTACTTTCCAGTTTCGCTTCTATAGCAGTAGTATAAGTGTACGCTGGACGAGTTCATCTTTATGAAAAGGGATAGCTCCACAACACAAACAAATTAGAGTTCTTTTTTTTTATAACGATCAAAGTGAGTTTTCCTATCTGCTATACTTTCGTAATCACCGTTATACTCATCCAACTCGTTCTATCCTCAGAATAATACCAAAACTGAAATGTTCGCATTGAAGATTCCGGCGCGAATGCCAAGCAGTAATCCATGCCCTTTCCCAATTTCTGGAGTAGTGAATTGTGTCATCCTACTCTTTGCTTCAAAAACGGTGCCCAACTGATCCTACTATACTGTGCTGTCGGTAGAATTCAAAACAAACGACGCGTATGCACGAAATTAAAAATATAAATTAGCGACAATTTACCCATCACACCCTCTGTATCATCCTGTTATCGTTGCATAGCAATATTTTATCTCAACACAAGATAAAATCATCTTTGATGGTGGATGTCTTTATGTTAACGTCCCTGTGACCTCTCTGAAGATGGCTCATATGTGCCGAAAGCTTAGAACCAGCATAATAAAACATATCCAAATGTTGTACAATTTTTGGCTTTATTTTCACCTGAAATTAAAACCAAAATACAATGTTTAGAACGGCTCATAATTAAATATAATAGACATTGGCTGTTGTTATATATATATATATATATATATATATATATATATATATATATTTTTTTTTTTTTGTAACAAAAATTTATCGCAAATAATCAGGTCGGTAGGAATAAATATATATACTGTTTGATTATAAACAGAATATCTATTTAAATACGAGTATCGATCAAAAATAATTTTCAAACAAAAAATTTAACACACACACACACACACACACACACACATATATATATATATATATATATATTATAGCTTATAGCTCTGTTATTATGCATGAACTCTATTTTATTAGCATCAGGACTCAATGTATGATATTTTATATTCATACACACACACACACACACACACACATATATATATATATATATATATATATGTGTGTGTGTGTGTGTGTATGAATATAAAATATCATACATTGAGTCCTGATGCTAATAAAATAGAGTTCATGCATAATAACAGAGCTATAAGCTATAATATATATATATATATATATATATATATATATATATATATATGTGTGTGTGTTAAATTTTTTGTTTGAAAATTTTTGTTTGAATATATATATATATATATTAAGAGAGTGAAAGAAAGAGGGAAAGAGATCATAGAATGTAATGATGAGTTGTGTATTAAATTTGTTCTTCAAGGTCGTTAGCTTTTGTAAATGTACATTTACTGTAGCTGGCTGTTCACCAGCCTTCCCTAAGGATCAGTGTTCGAGTCTAATTGAAGGATTATTATTTATTTTCAATTCTTGGTGTCTACTCACTCACTGTCATCGTGTGCCAAAGAAAATTGCTCCGTGCTTATTCGGTGTTCTTGATTACACTTAACAGATTTCACGTTTATTATGCTCACCCTGTTCAGATTGCGAATATCACTGAAGCCCCAGAAATGAATCCCTTCCTTGATAATATAATATAATTATTGTTTATTTATTTTACAGCTATTCCACTAGCAGTCGCTGGACTAAGCCCAAGAGACATCGCCATAGTCGTTGTTGTATGTTTACTGGCCTTACTCTTTTTAATATGTATACTGTTGTTTTGCTATCGGACGAAGATTAAGAAGTTTTTCCCTTGCTGTGAGTAAATTGTCTATGTATAAGTCTCACTTTCTTTATTATTGTTTGGTTATTTTTCTTTTAATGATAATCTAAATATTTTATACGCAATTTTATTTTATTTTTAATTTTTGGAAATATAGAAATGATTTTAGTGAAATAGATCTTACTAATTGACACATAGTGAAATAGTGATCCAGTACAGAAACAGCTCTAACTAATTAAGCCATAGATGGGAGGAGAGAAGAGGTGTATTCTTACTTTCCCCAAAGGTAGTTGCGAGTAAATGAATGTAACGAACCCAACCAGAATTCGAAATCCGATTAAAACCTGGTATTCTCAAACGGTCACCCATCTAGGTAATCCTGAATCAACGTTACTTAACTCTGTGTTTCAATGTATTATGGTCGCGAGCTTAAAGACACTTTTCAATTTATTTTTTTGTTTCTGCTATTTGTGAAAAGTTCTAGTGATCGAAACAAATGCATATCGCACATCCAAGCTGATATTCTCAGGCGGTCACCCATCTAGGTACTAATCAGGTACTACGTTGCTTAACTTCGGGGATCGTACGCGAACAAGCGTTTCAACGTGATATGGCCGAAAGTTATTATTAACGAATTAAAGTTACCTTGAATTTCTAAATTCAAATAAAAAAAATAGTTTTTGTTCTTATAAACACCTTTTTTACAATAAAAATATTAAGCTTATTGACCACTATTCATATTGCTTAACTTTTTTTTAACAAGAATTAGTCTTTAACTTGTATAAACATTTACTTAAAAGATTTTATTCTTAATTTTATTTTTTTTTTATCATTTCACTTTTATCTATCTATATATATATATATATATAAGCGTTTCACCCCGAGCAATGCATGTCACTGCCACTACTGTGCAGGGGGCTACATAGAGTGGAGAAAGGATGATTAAATATAGGAAATGTCAGAGGATGGGTGATAGGCGGGTAGGGATACCGAGAATGAGGGTTGAGTAGATGAGAGTGTTCTGAGAATAATTGGGAGTTAGAGTGATAGGAGGTGTCTATTGACCCTACATTTAAACATCTGGAGATTGTAGCTGTCGGGAAAGCAGACTTGTGGAAGGAAGTTCCACAGGCGGGAAGCGCGAGAAAAGAAGCTGTTGGAGTAGAATTTACGGTTACATCTTATTTGTTTAACTGTAAACGGGTGGGACCTAGTTGCTAATCTAGTATCTCGTGTAAATTCCTGCTTAGGCGGCACCAGTGCTCTAAGTTCATCGGAGCAGAAGCCATGAAAGTACTTGTAGAAGAGGCACAGGGAAGCCACGCCGGTGAGAGAGTGGTTACAGCCGGTCTGCCAAGTCAGTATCGACCACGTTACAGATCCTCCTTTGTATTTTGTCAAGAAGCCCAAGGAGAGCAGCAGGGGCACCCCCAGAAAAATAATAAAACCAGTAAGACGCAAGGAGTTAATTTAGTGTGGGAGAATATGAGAAAAAGCAAACATTATTAAGAAGAGACAACAATAAAAGAATACGAATTAAGGAGGCAGAAGACAGGAAGATCAAGGAGCGAGTATAGAAGACCAGTAATTAAAAGGACAGTAAACCGCGATTGATATTGCATTTAAATTGTTGTAGATCAATGGATAGTGAAACTCCTGAAGATATCTCACCAGCGAGAAGTGCAAGCGAGGAAACTGTTAGGGCGAGAACTTGCCATTTCAACCATAAAAGGATGAAACCTTACCAACCAATCTAGTACTGCGTTTAAATTTATAGGGTCTAGATATCAAAGAGGAAAGCTCATGAGAACACTTACTATGAAGATATTTACAGAAAAGGTATGTGCGTTGTGGCGCAGTGGATATCGACTCCGAACGACAAATCGAGGAGCCGATTTGAATTCCTTGCATGCACTTACGCGCAAATCCCCTTGGGAAAGGCATTAATCCGTGTCTTCCCTCCAGTTAAATATATATATATATATATGTATATATATATATATTGATTGATTTATTGATTGACTGATTTTTTAATTACTTACTTTCTGGTCTGGTCATAATAATATTAGACCAGTGCACATTTGTATTAAAAAGTGTTCAATACAATTATATTGTAGAACTTTTTAATATTTTCCATTTGTAAAAGTGTTATTACGCAAACAAGGTCTCTACCATGAGTGGTGTCTTCGGGCGATTTTCAATAACTCTATTGGAAATCACCTGAAAACATCACTCATGGTAGAAACCTAGGTCACGTAATGACTCGTTTACAAATGGAAAAAAAAAAATATATATATATATATATGCACTACTTTTAGCAATGAATTGAGTTCTCCCTTCTCAGTTTCGATGTACCTATGGCTTATGGGTTAGCGGCTCCTGCTGACACCAAATCGGTCGAGTTTTGATCCCTGAACTGCAGGGCTGTAAATACAGCGAAACAGACTTGTATGTGGATGACGTATATATATAATATATATATATATATATATATATATATATATATTGGACGAAGAGGATGATTCAAATAGATTTATTCAACGTAAATTATTAAAAAGAAAGATCAATACAGAAAGCTCAATCGGTACTCTCTAGAGCAATGTGATACAGAAAAATGAAAAACTCAACGCATCATCTTAGGCGGTTATAAACTATAATTTATTTCGATGACCGCTTGGGAATACCAGGTGCTGTAAGCGTATAGTGACGGATGTGCGTTGTGGTGCAGTGGTTATCGGCTAGGAAAGATAAATTGGTAAGCTGAGTTCAAATTGTAGTTGAATACCCTGCATTCACTGAGACACTCGTTCCCTCCAGTTATGGGTTAAATAACAAGGGTAGGACTTGGAGACCCTGCTCTTAAAAACAAATCCCAATGAATCTTGATACTCGAAAAGAAAAATGCATTACTAGACACAAAAACTTATATAAAAGACAACAATAAATTGTTGAAAGAAAAAGGTATTACCAGCAATAGATAAATAAAGTTTTATAAATGACCCACCGAGGTTGATTTGCCATAAAAACAAAACAAACAACCAACATCTGCTTCTGAAACTATTGCGGTTTTGAGATTTAACTATAATCTTCCATTCAATCTCAGGGGAGAGATTTCTGTTTTTTATTCCCAGAAATATTTATAATAGGGAGATCTGGTATTTTTATATTCATTGACTCCTACAAAACAGAAAAATGTTAGGATTTTAGAAAAAATTAATAAAAAATAAAAAATAATTAAATCTTACCTTGTGGGCTGTATTTAATGGAAGATGTTTGAAAGAAAGCTTGCTGCTCAAATATACACCAAAAGAGAAAAAGCGCTCCATCCCACACAAGGTGGCAGAGCAGTGTATATCAACATTATGACTGTTAGCGAAAAACCGAAACTAACCTGATACTAGTTTCATGCACTGAATTGATTCTAATGCAATCATTCAGGCAGCCTTTCGTGAAAGTATTATTGCAATGTCTCCACTCCTCAGGGCTTTTGCTTCCTTTTCCTATATATATATATATATATATATATATATATATATATATTCATCTCTGTCTCCATTATTTTATATTTGTATCTACTGTCTATCTGCATTATTATTATTATTATTATTATTATTGTTGCAGTCTCGAAGAACAAAGTTGAAGATATTCCGGAACCGACATCAAGGTAAATATGTCCCTATTTTTCCGGCGTTTAGAGAGATGCCTGAAACGCAGATAGTACCAAAACTCACACACACACACACACACACACACACACACACACATATATATATATATATATATATATATATATATATATATATACATTAAATAACTTTAATCCAAACGGAAAAGTAGGAAGGTAAATCCCAGAACCTGATCCTGATTAACATTAAAATTTTAATATTAAAAAATGATACAGGTGGAGGGCTCAATGTATTTAAAATTACAGACCTAATATAAAATAAAACAAATTTTCAATGTTCAAAACTGTTGAATGATCATTTCAACATGAAATCCCTAAGAGAGATTTAACGTCTCATCAGCAACTAACACATTTTCCAAAATGAAGAAAAATAAATGACGGTTAAAAATTAATGAATTTACGTCTCAAAAAAATTTCGGTTTGCAATTAACGTCTATTTTTAGATTTTACTTTTAGATAGAGTTGTAAGTGAAAAAAATGAATTGCTAACCGAAATTTCATAAAATATAAACCTTGATCAGACGGTATGAACGGATCCTACACAAAATTAATAGACAAAACTTGTCTATATTATTCAATGAAACCTGCATTAATGAAAAAATGCTGCCAAAATACACACAATTTAAATTACATGATCCAGCAGCCCAACACACCATCATCACCTTGATCAGACGGTATGAACGGATCCTACACAAAATTAATAGACAAAATTTGTCTATATTATTCAATGAAACCTGCATTAATATATAATCTCATATATATATATATATATATATATATATATATATATATATATATATAAGAGATTATAATTTTTGTGTCGAAAACTTTTGACGGAAGGAAAAACTGGTTTAAAAAAAGCTTTCCCTGACGATTCGTTTAGGTGAAACCTAGGTAGGTTCGTCTGGCTCATTAGGTGTTTTATATAAGTGGTTAATACTATTGGAAGTACATTATACAGTTAGATATTTACTTTTAAAAAGTGCTCAGTACGAAAGTAGACCATAGATATATAGTTATTATTATTATTATTATTATTATTATAGCATACTGAAACTTGATAGCTATAAAGTTTCGGTGTTTAATACACCATCATCAGATAGCGAAATGTGGTTAATTTCCTTGGTTAACTGATTTAACTGATATTTTGTCTAGTGCTTATGTTTCTTAAACTTCACTTTGTTCTTCATCTATTTGTTTTTTTATATTAACAAATCCTTTAAGGATTTTTTTCATTTTTTTTATTATTATCTTTTATATTTTGATATTGTTTTTTTTTTAACTTTTCACTTGTTAAATTCTATGCTACTGTTTTATTTTCGTTTTAAACTTTTGACATGTCTTCTTTGACAAAACATTGTTATATCTTGTGGATGAGTTCACACATTGTTTTTAAAATTTAATGACCTCCCACCCCACTTTATTCATCTTATTTGAAAATCACCTTCATTTTATTTTTTAAAAATCCTCATCTATATCTATAAATGTGACGAGGATGGAAGTTGTGTCAGTATTTGTTTGTTTGATAGATTCGACTTAGCGTCTGCATTTTGCGGTCTAGCTCGACGAGAGTTGCGCCCAGATTTTAGAACGCTAACGACACCTTGAAATTTTTCAGAAAGCCAAAATTAGTGGTAGAAAAATATATATTATCACCCCACAAAGTCAGGGATCAGTTTAGGTGTTACTATCTACAAGAGATAAGAAGGTGCGGAGATCCATGATCGTCTACGTCCTGAAGGGACATGGCATATAAAAATGAAGATTCAAACAATATAAAAACATCACGACATGTGAACCAGCGGCATAAGAGCGTGTGACTGTTATCAAAGATATAACCAGAAAATCCCGTGATCACATTTCATCTCTCTTGCTATTGATTTTATTTTCAGATATTCAGCTACCAATGTAAAGATGGTTTCCTACAACTTGACGAATATTCGAGAACGGCGTATGGAAGGCAAGAATGGCCAGAGATCATATCCTCAGAGGAACAAATCTCCGGACTTTTTTCTTCAAAACGACAGTGATGTCTCCTCTAGCTTAGAGGGCAGGTGAGTGTACAGTCCCACTCCTTATGCACTTTCTTAAGTACCGTGCCCTCTAAAAATAAATGATCATGGCTCACTTACCTTTTCCACGATTTTGAATACAAATTATAATAGTTTCCAAATAAGACTTGTGAAATTAGTTTACCCAGCTATTTGACCCAGACCTGGGGGTGAAGAGAAAGAAATGTTGGGTTGCTGAGATTATAAGTGCAAAGTGAACACAAACATCCTTGATCAGAGTTCGAACTTGATTCACCTGTTTTAATTATTTTTTTACGCTGTTATCTTTCAGGCCTTCTACATATCCCCGTGTGAACACACACACACACACACACACTTTAACACAAGCGCTTTTTAGCATATGAATACACATATATGACTAAATACACACAGATTGCTATGGGTAAATTATATTTTCAATTTCGCTCTTCCACGCTGTTTTTTTTTTCGACTGCGCAGTATAGTAGGGTCAGATGGACAGTCTGTGAGAAAAAGAGTACCATGACGCAATTCACTCCACATTTTGGCAAGATATTTTTGTGTAATTTTCGGAAATATATGTTGAATTGTCAGTGTTATTTTCAGTTTTGCGTGATTTAAATGACAATTTATTCATAGCACTCTTCAAAAAAAATGCATACGAACATACATTTGTTCATACAAACATAAAGCTACATATATTCATTATGAATGATCCAAAGATACTTATTCAATATATATATATATATATATATATATATATATATATATATATATATATTCATATGTTGTGTGCATTTAGGCAGCTTTTTCTTCTTCATTAATGCATGTTTCATCAAATAATATAAACAAGCTTTGTCTATTTTATATCAATTTTTTCATTAATAACATATAATATATAATGTAATTTGACATCTTTGGAAATGGTTTATGCAAGCCGAAAGCTTAGATTGGATTATTAAAAAATTATGTATTAATATTGTAATTTCTTTCTTCATTTAATGATAATCCTATTAAGCTTATCAGAGAACATGAAAAAAATTTACATAAAATAAATCGACAACACTTGTCTATATTATTTAATGAAACATGCATTAATATATATATATATATATATATATATATATATATATATTTCATTTGTAAATCAGTTATTACGCGACCTAGGTTTCTACAATATGGTGTCTTCAGGCGATTTGCAATAACTAATTTGGCCGGTTTTATAAGAATGCTCTTAAAAAACGGTAAAATCAGTTATTTCAAATTGCCCGAATACACCACATGGTAGAAACCTAGGTTGCGTAATAACTCGTTTACAAATGAAACATAATTCAAAAGTTCTACAATATACTTGTATTTAACACTTTTTAATACAAGTATGTAATGGTCTACTTTAATTATGACCAAAAACAAAGTAATTAAATAATTATATATATATATATATATATATATATATTATAAAGAAAGTGAAAGAACATGAAAGAAAATGCATTTACTTTTTCTAATTTCGTAGTTTTATTGACATTTTTTACGATTCAAGCAGATTTTCGGGAAATGAGTAGTTATTTGAAAAAAAATTGATGATTCCCATTTTACAAGGAGTTCTTCTTTTAACTAATAAAACAATTTTTAATTATGTAATTTCTCTAAAATTCATTAAATTAAGTAAGTCAAGGGTAAAACGTAAAAAAGTATTTCTTACTAAGATTTTCTAAATAAAAATTTTAAAAATAACTTAATTCATTTCTTAATAAATCCTGAACTTTTCATGAAAATCCAACAATTTTTGATTGTTGCAAGAATATCCAAATCAATGTTTTTTCATGAAAATGTCTCTAAAACACTAATCGTGAGCATCAGGAAAAGACAACTAAAGTTCCTGGGATATGCAATGAGGAAAGATGGCTTGGAGAACCTGATACTAGCAGGCCATATAGAAGGAAAAAGAGACAGGGGAAAGCAGCGGATAACATATTTGAAGGGCCTGATCACGTGCATGACGGAACGAGGATTGCATGGTGCAACAGAAGAAAGCATGCTAAGGGCTATCAAGGATAGGGGGACGTGGAGAGCCATGATCGCCCACGTCCTGAAAGAACATGGCACATAAAAGAAGAAATTAAGTAAATAACTGAGGTAAAAAAAATTTAAAAAAATATTTTTAAACAAAATTTTGAACGTGCTAAAAAGGATTAGAAAAATTAATAAAATAACTAAAAAAAAATATCACAACGTTTCGGTCTTTGTCTTCTCCGGCGTTTTTCACGTCCTGTTGTTCTGGATAATCTACTGGAAATTTCGAAATTAATCCTTTATTTATTTTACAGGGCTAAATTAATCTAGGTACTTCCACTCAATTGCCGAAAAAACAGCATAGCATAATGTTAAAAGGACTCAAACTTAATAAAAATAGTTTTACCATCTTTATGCTATTAATGAAGAGGAAAGATCAAATTTTGTTGTCATTACTTTTTAAAATATTTTTAATCCTTTTTAACACGTTCAAAATTTTAATTAAAATTTCAATTTTTGTTTTTCGTCAGTGATTCACGCTATGTTTGTGTAACGTGACTATTAAGGAAAACGTAATATTTTAGCGCTGAAAGGCACATGAATTTGAACATTCTTGCAAAAATCAACTAATTTTCTGATTTTAATGAAACATTCAGAACTTATTCACAAAAGAATGGAAATTATTTATGCAATTATAACTTTTAGAAAATTTTGCCATTTTTTTACATCTGTTAACCCACGTCAATTAATTGCATAAAACTTCTAGAAATACATTATCTATACAATTTTTTATTTATTAATTAAATACAGAACCCGTCAGGGAATGTAAATCATGTAACTTTTTTTTAATTTCGAGATCATTTTTCCGAAAATCTGCTCCGAATAGTAAAATCAAAAATGATTTTTAATTAAATAAACTTTTAATTGATTTTATAAATATGATATTCTAAAATTATATTAATATAATTTTAGAATATCACATTCTGAAGAAGAAAAAATTCGATGGATAATGAATTTTTAAAAGAATTGTTTTCATTTTTTTTCTTTGCTAATTAAAGTTTCAAATAACTTTTAAATTTCTTCCAGTTACTCAATGTATTTGGTTATTAATTCATTAAAAATAGACTTTATTTACAAATCGAAAATTCAAAATCTTAATACAAATCATTTAGAATTAAGGTTCTTAAAATAATTTCTAAAACTTTTTTTATTATGTTAAACTGTACATTTTCTTTTACGATGGAAACTTATGACAGACTTATTATCAAAAGGTGACATGTTTCAAGTTTTGTTCCCCTTAAGAATTTAAGAAGTTAAACTGGGTTATTTCAACTTTGGGTCGCCATGCTTCCAGATTGATTGATCACCGGTTCTGTCATTGCTTACTTGAAAGTTCAACGAGTCAGACCTTTGTGATTAAAAAATATAAAATACAAATTTCATGCCATAAACAAGTAATATTTGTTTTAATCAGATTAATTTAAATTTAAATTTGCTAATTTTCTAAAGATAAAGTGTGATAGATGTATATTTTATTTTTGCAAGATTTTTAAAACCGAGAATTTACAAATGTGACGATTGCTCAAAAAATGGCCGAAAATTGAGTTTTTTGTTTTTTTTGTTTTTTTGTTGTTGTTGTTGAGATTAAACCAAGAAGCTAATCCCGCAAATCATATTTAACATTCATCGGGCGCTCAAATATCTCCTGTTAAATATTTTATGTTATTGAAACATCGATATGAACTGCACCGAGGGCTGGATTAGCCAAAATCTAGTCGATTAACCAAACTTAGTATTAACTCATAATTATATAGAAATCTTCCAGATCTTAGCGTTCGAGTAAAAATTGAACTAATAAATTTGTTAGTATTTACTCTTTTCTTATACCTCACTATATCATTTGTATACCACATAAATATATGTAGATAGATAGTGTGTGGGAGAGTAGTTCGTTTATTTAGACTAGTCATGCATAAAACTGTGGCCCACTGGTCGCATAAAAGATCTTTGGCTTTCTGTATAGCACGCATAATTTCCTTTGAAAAATAACATTTTTTTTTAAATTTTGGATCGTTTCGGTTTATTCTCACTTACACACTCTCTAATACATAAACAGTTTTTGAAAATTTCATCAAAACTAACGTATTCATCATATTATTGACGATTTTTGCTAAGGCAGATCAAACGTGTAAATAACTTTTGATTTAGAAATAGGAAACTTTCACAATAATTTTTCTCTAGAGAAAAAATATATATTTTTTATTATTATTTTTATTCTTTTGTATTTTCAAGTGAATAAATTAAAAATCAGTTACATGAAGCATGCGTAGCTTAAATGCGGCACAAAGCTGAAAGTGTGCGGCAACCAGTGATGATCGAATTCACAAACCAGTCGTAATTTTTCTAAGACAAGCTTGCTAAACATTACACCACGTCGAGGTGATCTACATAAAGTATTGAGTGCTAATCACATTGTTATCTGTGTTAATATTATAGCAAGAGTTCATTTATTTAATTGTAGAAATTTATTTCTGCAATGAAAAAAAAAAAGAAAGTGAATATAGTGAGGATTGGAATGATAGCATGAGTATCTCCTTTATTATTAGGGTAAATAATCTATTATCTTGAAGGGGCTGATGGGAGTGTTGTTTTGATAAACCTTTCTGTAATTCTAACGCATCAATTCTATTTCCCAGAGAACGTTTTTAAAGGACTGTAAGTTGACTTCTTTTTTTTTTTTTTTTTTTTTTTTTTTTTGCTACTTTCTTGAAAGAATTTCTTTACTTTAATTTCTGGGGATGGTTCTACTCCCATGTTTTTTTTTTTTTTTTTCCTGTCTTTTTTTTCTATCACCAAAATATCTTTTACATTCAGTTTCTACCTAGCTTCGATTATAAATTGTCAAATATATCTTCATTAATCCTTCTGTTCACCAAGCCTGATATGCTTTCTCAAAAGTTCTTTAAAATCCTATTTTACTCACACGACAACAATAATCGATTTTAAAAAATAATTATTTAAATATTTAATTTTGAATTATTTGAATTATTGTTCTCATCATATTCTAATTCAATTTTGTTTCTTAGTTCTTCCGTTTTGATTAAGAGGAAATACGGAAAGGTGTATCAGAAGCACTGTTCGGTTTCAGTGAGAAAAAGAAAAAAAGAATGAAACAAACTGGAAATAAAAGTTGAGCGATAACACTCTCATTTGTTTAACGCCTGCTTCAGTGAAATGAAAAACTTCTCGATTCAATTAAATAATGACCTGCATTCATATTTATGACTGTTATTACAATATTTTGTTAAAGTTAAGTTCAAATATTTAATAATGCATTTGGGGAATTTACATAGCCGTGAAACTCGAAAGAAGCTTATTCAACCTGTAACTTAATTAATATTCAGTAGAAAATTCAAAATGAAAAACTTTGACAGTTTCATTTGTATTTCTAGCTTTGATTATTACCGATGTTATTGCAGCCACAAAGTTTTGATCAAGTACTCTGTGTTCATCTTTTGACTAATATGGAACATTTTTTTTTAATCATTTCACCCCGAGCAAGGCGGAAACGCCACCGACGTGCAGGGGGCTACATAAATGTAAAAAGATTAATTAGAAAAGAGTGAGGAGTACAAACTAATTAGAAAGGAACAATAGAAAGCAGGTGCGATGACAGATACATAGGTGGAGAGAAAGGGAAGGTTATACAGGGGTGGGGAGAGAGCTAGAGTCCAGTGGTTAGTAGATGAGTATTGACTTTGCATTTAAATTTCTGGAGGTTGTAGCCGTCAGGAAAGCAAGAATATGGGAGCGAGTTCCACAGGCGGGAAGTGCGAGAGAAGAAGCTGCAGGAGTAGAATTGTCGTCTGCATTTGGCTAACCTGACTGTGAATGGGTGGGACCCAGTTGCCAGTTTGGTTGCACGGGTAAACACCTGTTGAGGAGGCATCAGTGACTTAAGCTCATCCAAGCAGAAGCCATGAAAGTATTTATAGAACAGACAAAGGGAGGCCACATTTCGACGGTGGGGAAGTGGCTGCAGTCGAGTCGCCAGATCAGTACCTATCACATTACAGACTCTCCTTTGGAGCTTGTCAAGAACACTGAGGAGAACGGCAGGGGCACCTGACCATAAATGGCAGCAGTACTCCATGCACGGACGGATGGTTGACTTGTATATATGCAGGATGGATTCAGGTGGAAAAAACATCCTGGATCGACATAGTGACCCAACCTTCTTAGCAGTAGATTCTATCAATTATTGTGTTATTTTGTATCTGTGATACCAGTTCATGTAAATTTCTGCAGAACTAGTGCATATTGTTTCATTATCTAATCAAGAGGCAGACCCACAACCAGTAGATGACACTAGTACATGTTTAACCAACGCCTACGGCATTATCCGAAAGTGTATACTGTATAGTATCAGATTGTTTTGAAAGTTGGTTATCATGGAGGATTGGCACAATTTTTGATAATCTTGTATTATTATCTAATTTATTAAAACTAGTTTTCTCATTTTCATTATTAGAATATATTGTTCTATAATGAAGATGAGAATTATGAGAACAATATGAGATGAGAACTACATGAGAATAAGATGAGAACAAGATGACAACAATATTTCAAATAAATAAAAAGCATTGGGTTGTCTGATAAATTCGTTCGCTTTTTTTTCTAATGTTATATGAATAAACACGCAAAATTGCTTTACTATCGTTCTTTATGCTTGTTATGTGTCTATTTTTCCTCTACATCTTTTGTTTGTCGTTTTATATTTTTGAATAATTTGATAACATTTTAATGAATAATATGATTCAAATTTTAAAAAAAAAACGGATGAATTAATCTGACAACACAATCTATTGACAATTTCTCATCGCAAAAATAAAATACAAAGTTTTGCATATAATTTTTTGGCCATTTCTAAAATTATTTGGTGTCGGATATAATCCGATTTTTAACAGCCATTTACTAAGCAAAACAACGCGACCACGACAATACAAGATACATAAATGCTTTGTGGTCAATGGATTTTATCAAAAACAATCATAAAAATATATGCACTCGTGTAGAAAATAGCAAATAAAAAACTGCGACCATTTTGGATATTACAAAAATATTGAATTTAAAAAAACTTCTGCCATACTTAAAGTTTCTTTTTTTTTCCAACGTGGTAATTTATGAATAATTCTTGAACTTAAAAGGAAAAAATCTATTTATTGTGTAAGTAAAGTAGGAATTTCGGGAAAGTCCTTTATATTAGGTTTTTAGGGGAAATTACTTCAGTCATATGGACTAATTTTTTTATTTTGCTATATCGAACGCTCAGGTCTTTTATTGTCTCTTATTCCTTCCTAATAAAAATATTTTTCTTTTATCGATTCTTTTTCTTCTTTTCTTTGCTTTTCTTATTTCTCCTTGGAAAAATATTCCTTTCATCTTGTGAATTTTTTCTCTCTTTGGCTTTTTTCATTTTTCTAATTCCTGTCTTGTGCATATCTTTCTTTTATTATATCAACTAGTGTTACTATTTATGGATTGTTTTCTTTCTTTCTCTTTCTTTCCTCTGTTAAAAAAAAAACCCTTCCCTTTCCGAGGTAAATTATTTTTCTCTTTGGCTTGTTCTTTCTTTCTCATTCTTTACTTGCACAGACCATTCTTTTAGAAATTACTTTTTCTAACTATGGAATATTTTTCTTTATGACGTAATTTTTTTCCTTATGCCAATTATTCCCTCTTTAGCTTTATTATTCTTTGTGATTCCTGGCTTGTGCAAACTTTTCTTTTATTTTAAAACTCTCTAAATTCTTTTAAAATCTCTCTAAATTCTTTTAAAATCTCTCTAAATTCTTTTAAAATCTCTCTAAATTCTTTTAAAAACTCTCTAAATTCTTTTAAAAACTCTCTAAATTCTTTTAAAATCTCTCTAAATTCTTTTAAAATCTCTCTAAATTCTTTTAAAAACTCTCTAAATTCTTTTAAAAACTCTCTAAATTCTTTTAAAAACACTCTAAATATCCGTCCTATGAACGGAAAATGCGGTCATAGAATTTTTTACCTCTCAAAAATGTTTGTAATGTTGTCTGTTTTTAAAGTTCCTTTATCATTATGCTAAGCCCACTTGAATATCCAGATCTGGATATAGCTACATAAAACTGACCATGAGAAACATTTGAATAATTTGCTAGTATTTACATTATTAATAATAATAATAATAATAATAATAATACAAGAGTTAAGAGAAGAGCTTGATTTAGAAAAAGAAGTGAAAAGAAATAACACGATGTTTGACAAATTTAAACAATATTACGACTTTATGTCTGTCTTTTTAAAGTAATTTTTTTTTAATTTTCAAGTAATATACATACACATATATATATATTACCTGAAAATTTAAAAAAATTAACTTGAAAAAGATTTTTGTTTGTTAAGATGTATGAAATGTGAAATATACCACCTCGTTTGGGAGTGATAAGTAGATGGATATGTATACACAAGCGTACATTGTCTTTATACATACGAGTATATAAAAAGTTGTTTTTATATATATAAATATGTTTTTATATATATATAAATATGTAGACCCGCACTTGATAAATTTACGAGTGTGTGAACACAATAATTATAAGTGGATATAAATAGATGGATTTATGTATGAAGAATACATTTGTATGTGCACACACACGCATATATGAGTGCGGGAGCATCTATGAGTAGATATACGTATGGATGTGAGGATGCGTGTAAGTATGCAAATATATGCGTAATTTGTGAGTATGTGTGAGAATTGTTAGCATATATATGACACTATTTATACGCGTGGAAATCCCGTTCTAATAAAATATATATGTGAGTATATGAACACAAGATTCGTGTGTGGGTATGAATAGATGTAAGTGTATAGGTATGTATAAGTATAAACACAGTCGCATTTGTATGTACATATGTGGATGTGTGTATATGGATGTAAGTAAGTGTACATGGTTGTGTTAGTTTGTGGGGTTACACATACATACGTATCCATGGGATTTGGAGTGGGCGTTTAATGTCTTGGTGGTCAACATCTTCACGACTGGTCTGGATACCCCCAACTGAGATGACGCCAATTTCTTTGTCCTTAATCTTTTTGCTTATTTTTCTCTTCAGACAAAAGAAATGCTTATTCCGGTAAAAAACTTTTGTACCAAATGGTTCGAATATTGTGTGGTCTGATGAAATGAGCTAATTTAGCTTATTGAAATGAATTATAATTTATAACCAATTTAAATGACGTGTTGAGTTTTTCTTTATAAATATCATATTGCTCTGGATAACATCCATTGAGCTCTATATAGCTATAACACTTAATATTTTATATTAAGTTGATCCTGTTGGATTATCCACGCCGTTTACGGACTGGACATCTATTCGGGTTTCAATCCTGGGTAAAAAGGCAATCGGAGTTTAACCGTACTGATGAGCTGTGATACGGCGAAACAGATCTGTCTGCGGATGACAATAGACACCATATATATATATATATATATATATATATATATATATATGTGTGTGTGTGTGTGTTGTGTTGTGTATTTAGGCAGCAAATTTTCTTTTAGACATGCCAGTTTAAATAAATTGCAGACATTGTGTCTTTATCATTCATAATTCATTTCTCATTGTACCCAATTACAGTAATTTTTAGCAACACAGTTTTGCGATTAATTTTTGTTAACTCACACCCCTGAAGATGATCTCGGTAGAAGATTGAAAGTACTTGGATACATTGAGAAATGAATGATAATAACATGTCAACATTACAGCTCATTTCTGACATCTTTCAATTATAATACGCGAAAGATTATCCGTGAGCATAAACGGATTTTATTAAAAATATGCAGACACAATGCTTTCAATTTATTTAATCTGACATATATATATATATATATGTATGTATGTATAACTCTAAAAGCAATTATAAGTATTTGTACAAACGTTACTTGTCTTGAAATGAAAACACAACGGCTGTCCTGGTAAAGAACGCGTGAAAATGAATAAAACCCCGTCAGCGTGAAGGCATGAAGACTGAAACGTGCTGGTGATCTTGTTCGTCTTGGAATTTTCTGTTAGTTGATTAGTTACTAAGAGGAATTAATCAAAATTCTGAGTGTAACTCTTATGAAACTCTCCTGTCATTCTGATCATTCCTCCAGGGCGGGAAGTTAGTAATTTCCATACGCAACTATCCACGTGCGTTTTAAGGGTTAAAAAGTCGGTCAAACATTGTTTTTCTTTTCTATTATTAAATTGTGCTCTTCTTAAAAGAGCACAACTTTTAAAAAATATTGGAAGAGTTACGTCAATCAACTTGTGTAGTAGTAGTAATACTTCAACAAACTTCCTAATTTTCAATCTCTTGAATAATTCAGTACATTTTTTTAGGAAATCTAATTAAATAGATTATTTTGATAATTTAGATATTTCCTTATAATCCATTTATGGTTTCGCTCGATTAATTCAAATAATTTGAATTAGCAGACAATCGAAATTATTATCACAAACACTGTAGGTTTTGTAACTTACGACTAAATTTTAATGTGGTAGATATACAATTTTCTGTAAAAAACAACTAAGTAAAAAAAAAACTTAGCAACAGAAACCTTGTTTATATACGACAACTATTTAAAATTAGAATTAAAATTAAATAACACAGACGAAATATTTAAATATGCTTTTTATAAATGGTAATGAAAATTAAATGTTATCGCTTTTAAGACCAATTTTAGTAGTGCATATAAAAGACTGATAGAAACAAATTTTTTGTCTGATTTTGTTGATATAATGTATGAAACTGCGCATTTTTCTCTAAAAAGTTCTATTCATTCAACTACTTTCGCTGTAAAATTCTTCTTTTTCTTCTGCCAATTATTCTTCTATATTCAGTCTTTACTTCAAGACTCTTTAAATGCGGATAAGTGTTTGGAAAATTATGTTTCGACAATTTCCAAAATAGAAAAGGTGAGTTTACATTATAAATCAGTATTGCAATTCAGGCTTTTGCTTGTTTCGAAAGCTGAAAACTGATGTTGTTGATAAAAAGGTGAATATCCAACCCAGTAAACAGGGCTCCCTCTTTTAATCATTTCTCACATTGCCTTCCTTTTTCAGGGCGCTACTTCTTTACTAGGATGTGCGTTGTGGTGCAGTGGATATCGACTCAGACCGACAAACCGAGGAGTCGAGTTCGAATTCCAGTAGAATTCCTTGCATTCACTTACGAGCAGATACCTTTGGGAAAGGTATTAATCCGTCTCTTCCCTCCAGTTATGGGTTAAATAAAAGAACAGATCGGATTCTATAGCCTTGGCTGGCAACCAGTCTACCAGAGAAAGCAATGGCACCATACTGCGGGATAATCTTCTGCCCAGTCAGTCATGTCTCTTTCCAGACATGATCGCCCAAGTGTGATTAACGTATAGCACTTAACTGACTTCTTTACTTCCCCGCCACTTTCATTGTTTTTTTGTTGTTTTGATTCCATACTTGATTTTTTTCCTATTTTCTTTCATCATGATTGCTACCATGTTATTTTTATCTTATGTTTTTATCTTCTAACCTGGTATCACTTTTGACATGAATCATCACAAAGAGAGACAAATGTTTCATTATTTCTTTCCATCGTCTTAATTTTTTTTCTAGTAACTTATTTTAAAAGTAATAGCATGCAACGACATAAGCGTTGTAATCACAACCAAATAAAATATATCTTTTAAAAACTTCAGTCAAATTTCTTTTTCATTCTCTTCTATTTATCTGAAAAGCTTATTTATAAAATAAAAAGACAAACGGAAAACATGTCTTAGCTGACACTTTTCGTTCTTTGAGGGACTTTATTTTATTAAGTCCCTCTATCTTTTTCCATATCGTCTTCTTACAGGTATATTCTAGATGAAATTTTTTACTTGTATACACATGCACATTCATATATATGTGTGTATGTGTGCGTGTTTGAATTGGGATCAAATACAGATCAAAATGGATTGGAATGTTAAACAAATCGGAAAACGTTTATAAATCTTATATAAGAATTATATAAAATTTATTAATTATATATAAAACTAAAACATACTAGACTGAGAAATGTTTCCTATTTCTTATTAATCCTGTCATATATATTAACATTTATTTATTTCCACTAAATACACTACCAGCCATAATTATTAGGCAACCCCAGTGTTTTAAAAAAATGATGTATTTCATACTATTTTTAGTATTTATTGCCAAGTGAATAATTGCAAATGAAAATAGAATGGTTCTTTTGTTAATACTGCACAATAACATGTGCATCCAATGAATTTATAAATATTTAATAATTACCTATATTGCAGTTTCATCAGTGAAAGAATAAAGAAAATTTAGGGTGATTCGGATGAGTTTATCTTTGCTTCTTTACCTTGTAAAATTTTGCAAAGTAATAATAACAAAAGAACCATTCTATTTTCATTTAGAATTATTCACTTTGCAATAAATACTAAAAACAGTATGAAATTAAAAAAAACTGGGGTGACCTAATAATTATGACCGGTAGTGTATATTTACACGATTTATTTGTTAGACTAGATATGTTTAATAGTATTTATGCTGGAGTGTAACAGAATTTTAAACTCAAATGTACAATTTAAATGATTACATTACGCGTCTGGAATAAAATGTTTTCTATTACATTTTTTATTTTATGCATTGTCTACTTTATACGTCTTCTATTTCATACATTGTATATTTTCCAAGTTTTCTACTTTTTCCGTCTTCTATTTCATACATTGTATATTTTCCAAGTTTTCTACTTGATGCGTCTTCTATTTCATATATTGTATATTTTACAAGTTTTCTACTTTATACGTCTTCTATTTCATACATTGTATATTTTACAAGTTTTCTAATTTATACGTTGTCTATTTCATCAGCACTAATAGTAAAGAGTTGAACAGTGATCGTAAATATTTTTAACGGATTTTTTCTCAGAGAAATGTATCTGTTACCCCCTACACATTAAACTCCGTCATTATGTGTATGACACAAACCGTTTAGTTCTGTAGTTTAAAACCTAGACAATATGAGGGATTAAAGTCAAAAACTGACCGGTTTATAACATAGTAAGGTTATTAAATTCTGGAAAGAAAGGCTATCATATTATACAATAGCTGAGTCGAATTAATTAGTCTTCTGTACGTTGTGGTGCAGTGAATATTGGCTTGGAACAAGAAATCAGAGAGCCGTGTTTGAATTCGAGTTGAATTCGTTGCATTCACTTACTTTAAATATCCTTGGAAAAGGTATTAATCCATCGCTTCTCCCTCCAGCTATGGGTTAAATAGTATAACATATTGGGTTCTATAACATTGGTTGGCAACCAGTCTACTGCTATTGTGGGAAAATCTTCTGCCTAGTCAGTCATGTCTCTTTTGAGACATGATCGTCCAAGCATGTATCACGTATAACACTGAACTGACTGACTTAAACAAAAAACTGAATGATTCAGAAAGTTATGGAAACAAGAACAAAAACATTAGAGATGAGAGGGTAATTATCGGAACACTGCCGCGAAATCCCAATTTAGTCCACGGCTCATCTAAAGACAGAAACTGGCTCAAGTTCACAAAGAACAATATCACACGATCATTTAAAAACTTCATCACAATGAAAGATATTAGCAATCGTTATATTTCCTATAAGTCCTTAAAAACTGTGCATTTTACTTTCTATTCTTACGCTCATACAACTGCATTCAGTAACCCGTTCTCCCTTGAGTGGCTCTTGCGTCTTGCATTGTTTTGTGGAGTAATTTTCGCACTGAAGGTTATAATCGTGCTACTTCGGTTGCTAATCGACTTAACGTATCCAAAATGTTAGGAACTTGGTAATCTTCCACTGAAAGCTGACTCCTTAGTATTCGGCTAACTGCCGAATAATATCAACTGCCTAGTAGTTGTACTGAACTCTAACAGGAGTCTAAAGAACTCTTATGAACTTCCCACGAACTTCTCAAGGAAGAAGAGTCCATTATCTAAGGAATAGGTGTGTTTCCTTATAACACATAGTTAGCAAAAAAAATTCCAGATCTGAAATAAATTGAAAGACAACCTGAACTGAAATTTGAAAGTTTTCATGTAAGATTAGTGTGTGCAATGACAGTTATAACGTCAGCAGTGGATTGGGCTGATCAAAACTCGTACTGCTCGTCGCACAAGAGGTAGTTCATATCCAGTTGCTGGACAACTTTCTTGTTGATAACGCCCTCATAAAGCTTAATGATGATACTGATGAGACTAATGGGTCTGTATTTGGAGGAGGAGGATCGGTTGCTCGCATAAATATGTTTGCCCCCTTCCACATGCTTATGAGAGATCTCTCCTTCAAGCAGCTGTTAAATAACTTTGCTAGAATCAGGGATTATTCTGGCTTGATATTCTTAAGGATGGCCACTAGAGTTTTATCCGAGCCAGTGGCTTTTGATATGTCTAGAGATTTCTCTTACTGAAATGATTATATTACTGAGATTGTTCTCAGACATGGAACCCTGGGGACTTTGATGTAGGTCTTATTTAATAGATGTTGTGATCCGTGACAGTAGATATGGCCAGCTTTTCCCTCCAGGTTCAATAAATAAAATAGGGGCCTCATTTTATATTTATATATTTTCTCAATATGTTCTCTTAATGACTATGTGAGTAGACATATTTTAGTGTTTATATTTATAAGAGAATAGTATTATCAGATATAGGGACCTTGCGGGTGTAATCAGTGTAGCCATAGGAATCAACACTGCATGTTCACTTTAACTATCCAATACGTTTTCGGATTTCTGTGCCACATTTTCCGTTGTCTGTTACAACACAAGCCAGATAATACAATTTCTAGCTCCCACCTTTGTATTTTTGAAAATAAATTATGTATTTTAATAACGTCGATATCTGAGTGCTTGTCATCGCTGACAATCAAAATAAAATCTTTTTTAATTGGTATCCAGGGAATCTGCCCTACCTGTAATATACTAGGTACACCATTAGTCAATCTTCATTCATTAACCTACTCTTGTGTTCCGCACTTGTCTTGTAAATAGCTGTTGTTGGATCGCCCCTTTGTATATGATAATGAAATCGACTAAGTGTACATATACTCCTGCCATAGAGAACTGCAGTTGGCAGTTGGCAGTGGAGAGTATTCGTAAAGATCCGTTACAGTTATCGGAGAGTACCAGAACTGAAACATTACCGAAGTTACCCAGAGACTAATGTGCCAAAAGTCAGACTAGCTCTGAGCTTCACTCAGCTAGAATAATATACACGGATGTGCTATTTCCAAAGACTTCACTTCAAGATTTGTATATATTACTTCTTAATAATAATATTTCTGGATTTACTAACCTGCGTTGAAGTTTGTATATTACATTCAATATAATCTAATTTTCTATCTCCATATCTGTTTTGTTGTTCATAATTTAGTGAAGTTCCTTACCTGTAATCCACAACAATAGCCATGTTAATGTCTGTTTATTTCTGATTCTTTATCGCTGTTTTAAAATGTTTACCATTGTTATATTTTATCAATTCGCAGTACGCAAGATTTCCAGCCACTCACCAAACGCCAGTCGAATGATGAATCATCTAAAAAGCAAGAATACTCTAAGACAAGTCAAGGAAATAACGAATGGTTATTGAACGGGAACGCTCTGCTACAACTGCACCAGCAACCACGAATAGGCGCAGCAAGCGAAAGTAGAGGTTTACTCATCAGGGCCAAACCGAAACGACCAAAGAACAATGTCGTCAAGGTGCATCTTTCGAACTTTCCCCGGAAAGAACCCAAAATTATGATCGATTCAGATGAGGAAGACGTGCGGTGAAAAAGCGGCAAAGAAAAACAAAAATAAAAAAAATGAAAACTAAATGCAAAAAAAAAAAATAGCAATAGATAATTGCTGAAATATTTTATTTAAAATTTATACTCATATATGTGTGTGCATATGTGTACACTACATCTGGAACATCGTTCAATATAAATATCTACGAGTGAGTGTGTATCTACTTATGTATTTAAAATGAGTTTATATATATATATATATATATATATATATATATATATACTACCGGCCATAATTATTAGACCACCCCAGTTTTTAAAAAATGTTTTTTATACTATTTTTAGTATTTATTGCCAAGTGGATCATTCTAAATGAAAACAGAATGATTCTTTTGTTAACACTGCACAATAAAATGTGCATCAAATGAACTGTTCTGGGATCGAGTTTTTGTGCTCTCTTCCCCATGCTAGTCTCTTCTTCTTATTGGCTGACCGAAGAAAAGGCTTCCTGACTGCCTTGTAAAATTTTGTAAGGTAAGAATAACAAATGAACTATTCTATTTTTATTAGAATTATCCACTTGGCAATAAAGAGTAAAAATAGTATGAAATATATCATTTTTTTTAAACTTGGGTGGCCTAATAATTATGGCCGGTAGTGTATATATATATATATATATATATATATATATATATTGTTTAAAATTTGCTATACTTATCGGAGGAAGAGTGCTCAATATCGAAGATAGATTGGTCATAAATATAGACAGTGTAGATAAAGGAATCAACACTTCATGGTAACTGTCTGGTTCAGGCGTCAGTGCGATCTTTCGACTAAGTTCCACGATTCTATTAACAGGATCTATATATAGTCCACTGGATTACTTATTGTCACAGTTAGATTTTTTTTTATTTTTTTTTTTTTAATCGGTATCATCCCCAGCAAAGCGGTAAAGCTACTAAAACACAAGGTGTTAAAAAATGTGAAATAATTAGGAAAAGAAACATTAATATTGGGCGGAAGTGAAAAAATTAATTAAGAAAACAGTAAAAGTGATTAACATTACATTTAAATTTTTGCAGACTAAAGTTGGTTGGAGAGCGGAAGGGAGTTGCACAAGCGAGAAGTGCGATAAATTTATTTATTTGTTTTTATATTTCATTTATTTATTAATCCATTTTTACATAAATAAAATGAAATAAATGAATAAAAAATAAATGAAAATAAAAAAATAATAAGCAGTCCACTGGTCATGTCCATAAATAATCTTAAGCTGTATTCTAAATAAAATATACTGGGACCGGAAGAGAGTTTCACAAGCGAGAAGTGCAATGGATCTATTTATTTGTTTTTATATTTCATTTATTTATCAATCTATTTATATATGCATAAAATGAAATAAATAAAAAATAAATGAAAATATAAAAATAATAAGCATTCAACTGGTCTATAAATAATCCTAAGCTGTATTCTAAATAAAAGACACTGGTTAATGCCACAATTGCCGATATATAGAGCCCACTAAACAATTGGCCTGAAGATCGCATTCACACGTGAAACTGACAATCACCTAGTATTGATTCCTCGGTTTCTGCGGATACAGATATATATATATATATATGGCTTTCCCTATCTCTCTTGCTCTCGATATGCCCTGTGAGGGCTAAGTTTTACAAGCCCACCTTTCTCGTTATTCGTCCAAGAAATTTCAACTGTCTCTTTCTGGTTCATTCAATAAAAATATGTATACAGCTAAAACTGGTACATTTCGGGAACTTTCCGATGCCACTTCGTATATATATATATATATATATATATATATATATATATAAATTATTTTCAGATAGAGTGCATCTATAAAGAAACAAGATGAATAAAAAGAGACAAGAGGAAAAACTATTCTTGGCCAACTTGTTTCGTCCTCTGGGGACTTTATCAAAGCAATGTGGATTTTATTTTTTATAAACACTTGTGTCATTTTTATCTTTTACATGTGCACAAGTTATTTGCACTGACAACCATGCAAATTGAAAATACAGACTGTAAATCTAAGGGGTTCAGTTACTTTTTGCACGTCTTAATTTTTAATTCTTATTTAATATTCTTACTCCAGCTTGTTAAATTTTTCTGAAAGTGTTAAATAAAAGTTTTTCTTAATAAATACTTGGTGCGATGGATAAATTGTCGTCTAATTTAAGCAAAAAAAAATTTAAAAAAAATAAAAAATAAAATATTGAAAATAACACTGACATCTAATTTTAAGATATATTTACCGAAATTACACAAAAAATATCTTTACATACTGAAGACTAAATCTATTCGATAAAATCGCCATTAGCTTCACGCACGTCCTTCAGATGATTTCGGAAACTCCTGCACCTCCTCTGGGCGGTGTCCTTGTTTAAGTTGGTGAATGCCGCCATGATCCTTGTCTTCAGTTCATCATTGGTGCTACAAGGAGTTTTTTTTTTTGTCTCTCGCTCAACTGCGCCACACACATAATAATCAAGAGGTTGGCAGTCCGGGGAGTAAGCTGGTCAGATGTAAGGGGTGATGTGGTCACAGAAATTGTCTCACAGCCATGACTGGGTTCTCAAAACATAGAGTGAATTGTGTTAGGGTGTCTATTTTCTCAAAGACGGTGCCAATTAAACCTATTATACTGTGCAGTCAATAAAATCGAAAACAAACAACACACGTGCGCAAAATTAAAGATATTAAATGGCGACAGTTTACCCATTGCACCCTGTATACAGTTTAATTAAAATATATTAATTATCTGGAAAAAAGAGAAAAATGTGTTTTATATTATGTTAGAAATTCACACTTTTGCGCAGCACTATATATATATATATATATATATATATATATTGTGAACTTATTAGTTTGAAAATTATTTTTAATTGATACGCGTATTTGAGTAGATAATCTGTTTTTAATCAAACAGTATATTTGTTTCTACCGGCCTGATTATTTACGATAAATTTTTATTATGAAAATGTGTGTCATTCGACAGGATTCGAACCTGCGACTCCTATCAATATATCAATTAGTGGCTTCCCCTATGTTGATTATAAGTATCAATTAAAAATAATGTTCAAACAAATAATTTCAATGTTTCGGTTGTTTAACCATTTCGTTAATCTTCGGGATTTTCCGTAATATATATATATAAGTGCGTGTGTATTTGCTCCAATACAATGCCTCCTAGCAATACATTTTCAATGAAGCAAATTCAATGTCATAGATAATATCAACTAATAATTCACTATATATATATATATATATATATATATATATATATAATAACTATAATAATTATTACAATATTAAGAGTAACAAAAATAATTCTTATAATATAATATAATATAATAGTTATACTATATTAAAGTTCGTCTTGACAAACCCACCGAGAATGAACTCGGAGGAAAAAAGAGAGGAATTAAAAAAAGAAACAAACGAAGTACATGAACAAAAGTCAAATATTCATAGGAAAGAAAAAAAAACCCAAGACGAAAACCTTAACACAATTTACCCTGACGAGCCGAAGGGTGAAACCTAGGTAGGTTTGTTGGCTCTTGCGTATGTATATATATATATGTATTAACAAAAGAAATTTTTTTCAACAGTAGCACGACTTGGAGTTTCATGCACAAAGTAATGTTCAGGTGCAGAATTGGGGCTTAATTTGTCACCTCATGATTGCCTTCTGCATGAAACTCGAGTTGTAAAACTGTTAAGGAAAAATATGTATTTATTAATACGTAATTTATAACTATGTTCTATAATATTACATCGAGCACTATTTTATTAACACCAGCACTTAATGTGCGATATCATGCATTCAAATTTATATATATATATATATATATATATATATATATATATATATTGGAGGATGGATAAAATAATGGAAACACCATGAAATTTCAAGCTAATTTATTTCAATGGCGCAGGACCGGCTTTGGCAGTAATTACAACTTTAGTTCTGCGTGGGATTGTCTTATACAAAGTTTGAATTGTTTCCAGAGGAATTTTTATTAATTCTTCAGCTGAAACAGTCTCCAATTCTTTCAATGATGATGGAGAATGATATCGACCGACTCCCCACTAGTTTTTCTAAAAGGAACCATAAATGTTCAATGATCTGAGGACTGGGGTGGCCAAATAAGATGTTCTACTTCATTAGAATGTTCGTCGTTTTATTCAGCCTCAAATTTAGCAGTATGAACGGGTGCGTTACCATCCTGAAAGTTGGCATTCCCCGCCCCCACTACCCGGAAACAGTTTCTGAAACATAGGATGAAGTTGATCATATTAAATCCTTTAATAGTCCTGACTTATTTACATATCTGGAAAAAAAAAGAATACAACTTCAGCAGAAAATGAACTACTATTCCTACTAAATGAATAAACATAAAAATGGACACATTGTTGGCAGCTTAATCATTATTTTCAAATTATGCGATAATGGTGCTAGATGTCTCTATTATTTTGTCCACCCCGTATATATATATATTGTCCACCCCGTATATATATATACATATATATATTTTGTCCACCCTGTATATATATATATATATATATATATATATAAAGAGAGAAAGAGAGAGTCTTTTTAAAAAAAAGAAAGAGCAGATGTTTAATAATGACAAATGCTAAGAAACAAAAAATATTTTACACTTTACTTGATAGGAAAAGGTTCAAAGTTTATTACAAGGTTGCACTTCGCCATTTACAGTACACAAAACGAATTTTCTCATGGTTCCGCCATTTTCATGCTTGAAACAAATTATAATTTAAATTTATACAAAATCTATAAAAATAGAAACATTTTTTAAAGAGGAAACATTTTTTAAAATTAAGAATTTATTTTGATAACTGTTCCTATTTAGTAATGTGCTGAATGTCTCTTTAATATTTATTTTATTAAATTTTCTAAATTTGCTCTTTCTTTCGAGTAACCCTTGTCGTTGCAAGAATCTAAGCTAAATCTTTAAATAAGCTAAAAATATTAAATATAACATCAACAGACGGCTCAATATGTTTCAAATAACAACCTCCATAATTTTTTGTTCTTGGGTATTCTTTACTATATGAAAATTTAATCAGAAGAAAGCAAAAATTATAGAAAAAATACAAGAATGATAACTCATCTATTTTTCTACTCAGTACTTAACTTTTTCTTTTAAATAAGCTTTTTATGATTGCTATGGCATTTTTCATCATCTTTATTTACTGGCATGACATTTTGTTACTTTCTGCTTGGGATATTGAAGTAAACTCACAAGCATGAACCTCTTTTTACCAGCATATCGAAACAAAACGTCTCCTTGCATTTGCTTTGAAAATGATACATTTATCATTTGTCCAGTTAAGAACAAACTGCGGCCCGCGGTAAATGGAACGCCGAATTTCAAGAAGAAATAACGTTTATTAAAATTCTGTTTCCTTTTGTCCTTATTTGTTCAGCCATATTTTCTTATACATAAACATAATTTTCGTTGATGTTAATGCCATTTTAAACCATCAACGATTTTCACTAAGGAAGACCATGCATGACAAATATCATTTGATTTAGAAACAGGAAATTTATAATATTTTTCTCTAGAGAAGCAATATATGCTTTATTTTTCAAATTATTTCTTGTATTTTTGAATGAATAAATGAGAAAAAAAATAGCACACATGTATTAATTACGTTGTCATCTGTGATAACATTATATCGAAACTTCAATTCTTTAATTATTGAAAAATCCTGCCTCCAAAACAACAATCATTTTTTCCGATTTGTAAGGCAGATGGTTGTTTTTCTTTTATGTGCCGTTTTCTTTCAGGACGTAAGCGATCTAGCCCTCCACATCTCCGTCCCTTGTAACTCTGAATAAGTTTTGTCTTTTATTATTTATCCTAAACCATATCCAAGCCCATTAAGTATGCCATGCACTGCTTTCCCTGTCTCTCTTCTCCTCGGTCTACCCTGTGAGTATCAGGTTCTCCAAGCCTTCCTTCCCCATTATGTGTCCGAGACATTTCAGCTGCCCCCTCTCTGATGTTAAGTATAAGTTTCCTTTCCGTTTCCATTCTCCCCAAAACCTTACCGTTGCTCACATGTTCCGCCCATGGTATCCTCAAAATTGAGTCACTTCTTCATCTTTGGCATTCACTATCATACAGGAGAACAGATATCACATAGCAGTTTAGTACTATTTTCTTTGTTTCCAACGAAATTTTTCTGTTTCTTAATACTCTGCTTAGCTTTTGGAATGTGTCTTTCGTCATCTAATTACGTCTTCAGATTTCAGCTTCGCACTTTCAGTCCTCTGTTTGAATTCTTCAAGGGTAGTAAAAATTTCTGTACCTGCTTGATTTTCGTATCCCGACCCGCAATTCGCATTTTGAGTTCCTCTTTTTGCTGGTGACAATGAATTCTGTCTTCTTGTAGTTTATGTTTAGTCTTTTATTTCTTGCTTGACTTCGCTACCTTCTGTTTGAGGTTTTTGTAGTTTATGTTTAGTCTTCTATTCTTGCTTGACTTCGCTACCTTCTGTTTGAGGTTCTTGTAGTTTATGTTTAGTCTTCTATTCTTGCTTGACTTCGCTACCTTCTGTTGGAGGTTCTTGTAGTTTATGTTTGATCTTTTATTCTTGCTTGACTTCGCTACCTTCTGTTTGAGGTTCTTGTAGTTTATGTTTAGTCTTCTATTCTTGCTTGACTTCGCTACCTTCTGTTTGAGGTTCTTGTAGTTTATGTTTAGTCTTCTATTCTTGCTTGGCTTCACTACCTTCTGTTGGAGGTTCTTGTAGTTTATGTTTAGTCTTCTATTCTTGCTTGACTTCACTACCTTCTGTTTGAGGTTCTTGTAGTTTATGTTTAGTCTTCTATTCTTGCTTGACTTCACTACCTTCTGTTGGAGGTTCTTGTAGTTTATGTTTAGTCATCTATTCTTGCTTGACTTCGCTACCTTCTGTTTGAGGTTCTTGTAGTTTATGTTTAGTCTTCTATTCTTGCTTGACTTCACTTCCTTCTGTTTGAGGTTCTTGTAGTTTATGTTTAGTCATCTATTCTTGCTTGACTTCGCTACCTTCTGTTTGGGGTTCTTGTAGTTTATGTTTAGTCTTCTATTCTTGCTTGACTTCACTACCTTCTGTTTGAGGTTGTAGTTTATGTTTAGTCTTCTATTCTTGCTTGACTTCGCTACCTTCTGTTGGAGGTTCTTGTAGTTTATGTTTAGTCTTCTATTCTTGCTTGACGCTACCTTCTGTTGGAGGTTCTTGTAGTTTTATGTTTAGTCTTCTATTCTTGCTTGACTTCGCTACCTTCTGTTGGAGGTTCTTGTAGTTTATGTTTAGTCTTCTATTCTTGCTTGACTTCGCTACCTTCTGTTGAAGGTTCTTGTAGTTTATGTTTAGTCTTCTATTCTTGCTTGACTTCACTACCTTCTGTTGGAGGTTCTTGTAGTTTATGTTTAGTCTTCTATTCTTGCTTGACATACCTTCTGTTGGAGGTCCTTGTAGTTTATGTTTAGTCTTCTATTCTTGCTTGACTTCACTACCTTCTGTTTGAGGTTCTTGTAGTTTATGTTTAGTCTTCTATTCTTGCTTGACTTCACTACCTTCTGTTGGAGGTTCTTGTAGTTTATGTTTAGTCTTCTATTCTTGCTTGACTTCGCTACCTTCTGTTTGAGGTTCTTGTAGTTTATGTTTAGTCTTCTATTCTTGCTTGACTTCGCTACCTTCTGTTTGAGGTTCTTGTAGTTTATGTTTAGTCTTTTATTCTTGCTTGACTTCGCTACCTTCTGTTTGAGGTTCTTGTAGTTTATGTTTAGTCTTCTATTCTTGTAACGCCACTACCTTCTGTTTGAGGTTCTTGTAGTTTATGTTTAGTCTTCTATTCTTGCTTGACTTCGCTACCTTCTGTTGGAGGTTCTTGTAGTTTATGTTTAGTCTTCTATTCTTGCTTGACTTCGCTACCTTCTGTTTGAGGTTCTTGTAGTTTATGTTTAGTCTTCTATTCTTGCTTGACTTCGCTACCTTCTGTTGGAGGTTCTTGTAGTTTATGTTTTAGTCTTCTATTCTTGCTTGTTTCCTTTACCTTCTGTTTGAGGTTCTTGTAGTTTATGTTTAGTCTTCTATTCTTGCTTGACTTCACTACCTTCTGCTTGGGGGTTCTTGTAGTTTATGTTTAGTCTTCTATTCTTGCTTGACTTCACTACCTTCTGTTGGAGGTTCTTGTAGTTTATGTTTAGTCTTCTATTCTTGCTTGACTTCGCTACCTTCTGTTGGAGGGTTCTTGTAGTTTATGTTTAGTCTTCTATTCTTGCTTGACTTCGCTACCTTCTGTTTGAGGTTCTTGTAGTTTATGTTTAGTCTTCTATTCTTGCTTGACTTCACCTTCTGTTGGAGGTTCTTGTAGTTTATGTTTAGTCTTCTATTCTTGCTTGACTTCGCTACCTTCTGTTGGAGGGTTCTTGTAGTTTATGTTTAGTCTTCTATTCTTGCTTGACTTCGCTACCTTCTGTTGGAGGTTCTTGTAGTTTATGTTTAGTCTTCTATTCTTGCTTGACTTCGCTACCTTCTGTTTGAGGTTCTTGTAGTTTATGTTTAGTCTTCTATTCTTGCTTGACTTCACTACCTTCTGTTGGAGGTTCTTGTAGTTTATGTTTAGTCTTCTATTCTTCTTGACTTCGCTACCTTCTGTTTGAGGTTTGTAGTTTCCTTTTCGTGTCTCATTGTTAAGATTATCGCTGCCAATGTTGAATCCTTACAGAATTTCTAGTTTTCTAAGATTTACTCCACTATATACTACCGGCCATAATTATTTTATATATACATATATACACTACAGGCCATAATTATTAGGCGCTCCCAGCTTAAAAAGAAATTATGTATTTCATACTATTTTTAGTATTTATTGTAAAATGAAAATAGAATGGTTCTTTTGTTATTATTACTTTGCAAAATTTTACAAGGCAAATAGCGACAATTTACCCATCGCATCTTGTAGATTGAAACTATGTATTTCATACTATTTTTATTATTTATTGCCAAGTGGATAATTCTAAATGAAAATAGAATGGTTCTTTTGTTATTATTACTTTGCAAAATTTTACACGGCAAGGAAGCAAAGATGAACTCGTCTGAATCACCTTAAATTTTCTTTATTCGTTCATTGATGAAACTGCAATATAGGTAATTTTTAAATAATTCTAAATTAATTTGATGCACGTGTTATTGTTCAATATTAACAAAAGAACCAATCTGTTTTCATTTACAATTATTCACTTGGCAATAATTACTAAAAGATAGTATGAAATACATCATTTTCTTTAAACATTGGGATGGCCGAATGATGAACGCTGATATGTTGAAACAATTCTGTGAGAAGACACATTCTTATCGTACACCCCTTTCTATCTTTGCATACCTACAACTCATTTCTTGTCCGTATGCAGGCAATTTGCTACCAATATAGATTCTTGATTATTCTTATACTTTTTCTTTAATATATCAATGTTGATGAGCAGTTATAATAGATTTTTGTAGCGTACTTTATCCAATGCCTACACGTAATCTAAAAAACACCGGTACACGTCCTTCTGCATTTATATTGCTCTTTCTGATAACATTCTGAGCATAAATATTGCAATCCTTGTTCCGGTGTTTTTAATGAACGTGCACTGTTCTTGTCCTAAATCTGGGCTCATTCTGCCGCTCGTTCTAATCATCAGGATTTGAATAATGAAATTTTTATGTGGCTCATTAGGTTGATTGTTTAAGGCAGTATACATTGATTTGCGCCTGGTTTCTTAGTCAATGCTATGAAAATAGATCTGCATAGGTTTTCCGATATTTCACCATTGTTGTAGATTTCATTTATTATTTCTACAATCTTATATTTGCCGAAATCGTCTAAGGCTTAGCATCATCTCTATTACAATTTCGTCTGGCTCTGCCACTTTGTTTCCGTTCAGTTTGACCAGTGCACTTCAGTTTTTACATATTTCCGGCCCGTCAGTATTTGTGTATTTCCGGTTGTTAACTTTCATCGTAGAAGAGATCTCCGATATATTCATTCCATAGCTGAAGTATTTTTCTTTCTCTAACATATGCGTCCTGTTGATGAGCTTCTCATTGTCCAGTTGGTTAGAAACTTCAGCTTTTTAATTATTGAAACATCCTCTCTCCAAAAAACAATAAATTTTTCTCCCATTTCCAAAGCAAATGATTACGAGTATGGTATTCTTCAGTGAAAATAGCTGACGAAAAATGACCTTTAATCTTTTTAATAGTGCGCGCCTCATCTTATGATGAGTCACGTCTAGCGCGGCCCACACTAAACAAAAGGTTGTCGATAGCTGCATTAGACTTTCACACGGGAAAGATATCTCAAATGATCAGTTTGAATTGGCAACTTAAAGAAAAATCATATATATATATATATATATATATATATATATATATATAGGAATCCTTCGGTTAGGGCAGCTGATGTGTACATTGGTAACTATAAAAAAATCAATTTACAATTTAAACTGAAGAATTTTTTACCGCACTAATAAATTGTTCTGCATGCAATAATCAAATTTTGGTATATAAAGATTTTAGCACACTGATCAAAAACGCATTAATCGAGGAATTCCGATATATATATATATATATATATATATATATATATATATATATATATATATATATATATCGAAAATCTAAGTGAGCCAATAACCTACCACGGTTTTGCTTAACAGCTCGTCAGGGAAAATTGGCTAAAGACTTAGGAATAATGCAGCATATATGTAGAATTTCAGCTAAAACAAGGAAGTTGTAGTTTAATTATTGATAATATTGACAGAATTAGTTCTGTTGTTATTGGTATTATAACTATAATTAATATTTATATATATATATATATATATATATACAAATAACAAAGGAACGAAGAAAATATTTGCAACGTTCAAGACATTAATTTAAAACAGTGCTCAATATAAAAATAGAGCAATGAATATTTATTATAAATTGTACTTTAGAAACTGTACAAACTGCAGTCTACTATAAAACTGCGCATTTTGTCTCGATATTGAAAGAACAATGTCTCATCATTTAGTTAATAATGATGGTAATAAACGTATTTAAATGTCCTCAAATATTCGCTTTTTAAATAATCCCTATGTCTGTGTATTTAATTTCATCATTTGTTTTTTTGTTTTTTTGTTTTTTTGTTTTTTTAATGCCAAAGGATTTAGTTTTATTCAATGTTACAAACAAATGTATCTATCTACAATTCATTTCCGGCCAAAGTTTGAAATTTCTATTTCTTTGCAACTTCTGTTGTCTCCCCACCTCTTTCACACCCTGTGTATTTTCATATTTTTCTCACTTTCTTCCCCCTCATTGCATTTTCTCACTTTTTTCTCTTTGTTAAGCCCAGACGTCGCGTGACCGATATCTGTATATGCCCGTATTTTACTTCTTACCTAAATTTGGGGTCTATTTCTCTCTGAGACGTTTTTCGTTGGCTCTTCCACTTGTTTCTTTCTTTCTCTTTTGTTTTTCTCTTTATTTTTTATTTCCACTGTATTCTTTTGTTTCCTCTTTCTTTTTAAACCCCTTTTTTATTTTTATTTTTGTTTTCTCCTATTTCCTATCCTCGTAGGTAAAAGTTTTCGAAAAAGAAAATGAATTTTCATAAGTTTTCTTTTAAAAATGAATGTTTATTGGTATCATTATTAACTTTTTTCAATGTCGAAACAAAACAAAATGTGCAATTTTGTACTAGATTGTACTCTGTTTGTACATATTCTAAAGTGTAATATATATATATATATATATATATATATATATATATATATATATATATATATAAGTAAATGTCTTACACTTAGCTGATTGATGTTACTTTCAGTACCCCGACTCCAGAGTTTTACTGGCGGAATAGTCCGTCCACTCTTCAGGGGTTATCAGCAATTTACTGATTATATTTTACGATTTTTTCTTTATTATATACACTTATTACTGATATAAAATCACCGTTTGTGCTTTTTATGACAAATATCTGTGAGGACATTTACTTTTTGGGTGAAAAGACGGATAGTTTTTTTTTATTTTTGTTCTTTCTACGATAAAATAGTAAAATGATGTCTGTTAGTATTTACTAAATCAAGAAAAGGGTTTCTATTATTCATTTTAAACTCACTATCAAATTTCTATTTAACTCACGTAGAAAACGTACTTTTTACTAACTTCGCCAAGTCGAAGATATATGTCCAATATATCGATTACATATAATTAATATATCTATTACATATTCATACGAATAAAATACAAAGGGGAAAGTAAGAATATGAAATGTTAGCCATATCAACAATGATCAGCGCATAAAAAGCACTTTTTCGGTCTTTTAATTCGACGCCAATAATAAACATATTTTTTTACCATTACACTGATTTAAAGTTACAAATCTTGTTTTCTTAACTAGAAAAGGAATGTCTTCACATACATTCTGTCTTTTCTTCTTTTTTATTGTAAGTCTTATATATTCTTAAATAAAAAATAGAAACGCGTATGAAACAAATTTCCATTGATTTTTACTGACTGTAATTACGGTATGACCCGTGTAAGTCATTCTCCCACTCCTCTATCTATCTATCTATCTATCTATCTATCTATCTATCTATCTATCTATCTATCTATCTATTTCTCAATTTTAGATTTCTTTCGCTTTCTTACTCTTTATTTATTTATCTCTTTTTCATTTTCTTTCTTTCTCTCACACACACTCTCTCTCTCTCTCTCTCTCTCTATATATATATATATATATATATATATTTTATTCCTCTTCATATCTATCTATCTATCTATCTATCTATCTATCTCAGTCTCTGTTCATATCTATCTATCTATCTATCTATCTATCTATCTATCTCAGTCTGGTCACATCTATCTATCTATCTATCTATCTATCTATCTATCTATCTATCTATCTCTTTCTCAATTTTGAATTTCTTTCGCTTTCTTACTCTTTATTTATTTATCCCTTTTCATTTTCTCTCTCTCTTTCTCTATCTATCTATCTATCTATCTATCTATCTACTTATTTATCTATCTATCTATCTAAATGTTTGTCTTTTTTTAGTGTTATTTTCAAAATGTCTTTCTTGATATCCCTCTTATTCTTTTGCTTTCTTTCTCACTGTATCCCACTCTATTTTAATTTCTTTAAACTCTCTCTCTGTCTGTCTGTCTGTCTGTCTGTCTGTCTCTCTCTCTCTCTCTCTCTCTCTCTCTCTCTCTCTCTTGTATTACTTTTTCTTTATCCTTCCTATTTTTTTTGTATATCTTCCTCTTTTAGTTTCGTTATCCTTGCACTAATATTAAATTTCAGCATTTATGTACTTTTATAACAGAAATAATTTATCAATTTTAATTTCGGAAAACTCGAGTTTTGTTGTTTTTCTTCAAAAGTGTGAAAGGCATAACTTCTGTTGTCCGGTCGGTACGTTTGTATTCCTTAAATATAAGAGACGGGCTTAACGAGCACAAAAAATACCTTCCCTATTGTAGAACGCACACACACACACACACACTTATATATATATATATACTAGCAGTATAGCCCGGCGTTGCTCGGGTGCAATGAAAGCTTTAAAACTAATCCATAATCCTGGAGCTCAGACCCAGCCTAAAGAATATTTATGTGAAGTTTGGTGAGAATCGGATAAAAATTGTGGATTTGTATAAAGGACATACATACAGATAAACTGACACACACACAATCATCTTACCTTTTATATATATATATATTATAGAATCGGATAAAAATTGTGGATTTGTATAAAGGACATACAGACAGATAAACAGACACACACACAAACATCTTGCCATTTATATATATATATTATCGATTTTCTGCACTATTGTAAGAACTGCAACCTTGAAACTTCTGAATATCGTTTCTTATGCCTTTGTCTATCAGTGTATTAAATTTAATTAAACTCAGACCACTTCTTCTATAACCCGATTTTTTCGATTATCGATTTTCGATATTTATCGGGAGTACCTCGACACAAAACCTAGCAAAGAACACTCGCAGACGCTTATAGTACAACTGTGTAAATTTTCAAGAAAATCGGTTCAGCCATTTCGGAGTCTATACGTAACGGAGACACACACACAGACACACACACAGACACACGCATACACACACACAAACAAAGTACCATTTATAAATAAATTTATATATATATATATATATATATATATATATAATGAAAATAAATTGGATGAATATACAAATCCATTGGTAATAATTTATTTCGGCCGATATTTTATAAATATCCGCTCCTCAGACCAAAATGCTTTCTTGAAACATCAAACTGCTCTATTAAAACACTACTGGAAACTAAAAGATGGAGGACTCACCCTCCAAAGTAAATGGATGATCGACGGACATGCACAAACTCCCAACAACTTCAGGGACCGATGCGATCTCTGCTTAGAGGAAAAATGTAACAATCAAATATAAAAATCCCACTGAACTATCGAACTAGAGGAATTAACTCATTTATAAATGCAGACACTAAAATAGATTTAAAATTCCATAAAAAATAGGATTTACACTTAAATATTTTATTCGGTCAAAAACTGACATATGACTTTACTAAAATTCATAATTTTCAAAAACCCGAAATCGTTAATTTTAACTGAGATAAAGTTGTACTAACATTATGATGTTCATATATATATATATATATATATATATATATATATATATACGTGAATATATATATATATATATATATATATACGTGAATATATATATATATATATATATATATATATATATATATATATAAAATAAAACAAAGATTTTGATATTTAAATCCGATGAATAGACATTTTTTATATTTAGCTCTGTAAATAGAATATAATATTTACATCGAGCCCTCCATCTTGATCAATTTTAATATTAATAAAATTAATATTAATTGGGATCGGGTTTGGGGGATTTAGTTATCTGATCATCCTTTTGGATTTAATATATATATATATATATATATATAATGATAATAATAACTAGTTAGACTCTGTAAGAATGCACTCCGCAAATGTATACCAATATAAACTTTCGAAAAAACCATTAACAAACAGAACCTAAATCCGTTACAATCCGGCGTACTAAGTCGTCGGATAAATGGGGAGAAAAAAAGAAACCAGCGGAACAAGAACAAACATTCAATATTCCGCAGTAAAGAAAAAAAAACCAAACGGAACCAAGCACAAGAAAAAGTGCTCAATACGAAAGTACTAAAATACAATAGTATAGCAAAAACACACGAAAAATCTAAAGTGAGCCAAAACCTACCGCGGTTTCACACTACATATCGTCAGGGAAAAGGCTTTTCCCTGACGATCTGTAGTGTGAAACCGCGGTAGGTTTTGGCTCACTTTAGATTTTTCGTGTATATATATATATAATTTACTTAATCGTTTTATATCTACATGTGAGTATTTGCGTAGTTATAAACAAGTAGGTGTGCAAGTAAAGATTTATATGCAAATAAGTATATAATATCAGCTTCTTAAACGATCCTCTAATACATTCATATAATACTCATGTAATTGAACTTGATATTTATTAATTTATTTTTATTGGCTAGTTATTATTATTAATTTTTATGAAGCATTATTATTGTTATTGTTAAGAATAAATAATTAACGTTTTACCCTTTTTAGCATTTTTAACATTGTTATCATAGTTTACAGTAATATTATTGTAATAAAAACCAAAACGATTATTAATTATAAGATGAAGATATTATTATTACCGTCGGAATTAAATATAAAAATCTATCAATTGAATTCTTCTAATAAAAATACGGTCCCTGAATTTACTGTCGGGTATTTGAGAATGGCCAAAGTCATCTTATCGCCTGGAATAGATGTGCAGCATTCTAGGTGTGACATCCGTGCTTAATAAGGAACACTGTACATCTAACTCCTTGTTTTTCTTCTTTCTTTCGTCTGGATAAATTTAACCCATTCATGTTGTAAAATAGTTTCGTCTGAGGAGCTGATATTTTTAAAATATCCGCGAAATAAATTATTACCAATGGATTAGTAAATTCATCTAATTTATTTCATTATAATACTCCGTTAAATTCTAACATTGAGTTATCATTGGATTACGATTCTTCGTAAAATTGACCTTACAAATTACCAAGGATACTGCTTTATATATATATATATATATATATATATATATATATATATATATATATATATATATATATACAATTCTACTCCTGCAGCTTCCTCTCTCGCACTTCCCGCCTGTGGAACTCACTCCCGTATTCTTGCTTTCCTGACGGCTACGACCTCCAGAAATTTAAAAGCAAAGTTAATACTCACCTACTAACCACTGGACTCTAGCTCTCTCCCCTCCCCTGTATAATCTTCACGTTCTCTCCGCCCATGTATCTGTCATTGCACCTGCTTTCTCAGCTTTCTATTGTTCCTTTCTAACTAGCTTGCACTCCTCACTCTTTTCTAATTAATCTTTCTACATTTATGTAACCCCCTGCACATCAGTGGCGTTTCTGCCTTGCTCGGGGTGAAATGATTAAAAAAAAAAAAAAATATATATATATATATATATATATATATATATATATATATATACACTACCGTCCATAAGTTTGGGACCACTTAGATTTATTCTCTAAGATAAAGAAATAACAAATTTTATGTCTTAGAAGAATAAATATAGATATATTTTATTGTACAATAATTAAAACCAAAATTAACATAGAGTAATTTTAAATTTAATTAAAGTTAATTCATATTTTCTTTTCATCAAAGAAACCACCACGAGCCTTTATTACTGCAGAGCAAATCCTTGGCATACTTTCTAATAACTTATAAATAAGTTGGTGAAAGTGATTTCCAAGAATCCTGCAAGCATTTAAACATTTGTTCATTTTTAGGAAGTTCATTTCGAACTGTACGATCAATTTCATCCCTTGTTCTTCTTCTTTAATAGCGGTTTCTTAACTGCTACACAGCTTTTATGCCCAGCAAAATGAAGTAGTAAAAGATACTGGATGTTGCCGAGTAGAATTAATTTCAATTCTTAATTCCGGAGCGGTTTTTCTTCTATTCCTCTTACTAGATATGATCAAGTACCTATCCTCTAAAATAAATGTTACTCTGGGCCTACCTGATCTTTTTCTGTCAATATTTAACTCGGTTTCAAGAAGTCCTTGAAGGCAATAATGCACGCACGCCATTTTTTGATAGGCTTAATTTTTTAGCGATAACACGCTCAGAATATCCTTCATTCAAAAGAATTTTAACCTGAGCTCTTTTTTCAATACTAATCAGTTTCTTCCTTGCTATTTATACTGTAGTAATATGGTTTACAAAAATGAATTATACCGTAATTATAATATCTGTATAAATCTGAATTTTTGGCAAAAACTTGATCACAATAAGAGGAGCCAAGTAGCAAACTGAGTAAATGTTTCCTTTAAAGTTGAAAAGAATACTTTTTTTTACTTGACATCTGCATAAGAATAACAAAAAATACAAACTCGGTGAATTTGACTCTGCTAAAAATTTGGGTAGTCTCAAACTTATGGTCGGTAGTGTATATATAAAGAGAGAGAGAGAGAGAGAGAAAGTTTACTTTTGTGACGCGTTTTGTACTTCAAGATTTCATAGGGCTCTATAATACCAGCAAACTGTCTGCATACGAACAGGAAATGAATTCAGCCAATAAGCAAAAATAGAAAAGGGTGTTAGACAAGGATGTGTCTTCTCACCTGTACAGTAAATCAATTCTGAGAGAGTCAGAAGTCCTCACGAGATTTGTCATTGGCGGTCACAGTCTGAGCAATATTGGATACACAAACAATACAGTGCTGATAGCAGACAAGGAAAAGAAAATATAGGACCTCCTACTGAATGTAACTAGGAAAAGTGAGGAAAAATAGCTAAACATAAACTTCAAGAAAACCGAATGCATGATCATCAGCAAAAAGAATTCTCCAAAATGCCAACTACACGACTGGGACACTAATATCAAACAGGAGCAGAGGTTTAAATCTCTGGGAAGCATTCTAACAGAGGATGAAAAGTGCAACACTGAAATCAGAAGGTGGATTGGCATTACCACAGATGCATTTTTAAGGCTACGCAGATTATTGGGAGACAGGAAGATTTTGTTGGAGACAAAGAAAAGAGTACTAGACTGATGTGATATTTGTCCTCATATATGGCAGTAAATGTTGGACAATCTCCTCGAAAAAGACAACTGAGGATTTTAGGACACGTAATATGAGGGCAAATCGGGGAGCTTTCGAAATACAGTTGAATTTCTTCCATTCATTTACGCACAAATACCCTTTGGGAAAGGTATTAATCCGTCTCTTCCCTCCCGTTATGGGTTATATAAAAGGACAGATTGAGTTCTATAGCTTTGGCTGGCAAGCAGTCTACTACAATGGCACCCTACTGCGGGATAATCTTCTACCCAGTTAGTCATGTCTCTTTCGAGACATGATCGCCCAAAGCGTATATCACGTATGGCACTTAACTGATTGAATGAGAGTTTGGAGAACCTGATATTCACGGGACGAATAGAGAGAAAGAGACACGGGGAAATGTGTGTGTGTGTGTGTGTGTGTGTGTGTGTGTGTGTGTGTGTGTGTGTGTGTGTGTGTGAACCAAGAATCTATAAAAAGTACATAAATTTACGGGCTTAATATAGTAAATATATTTAATAAAAGAAATAAAAGAGATGGTGCCCTCAGGTAAATACACGAAACGTGACAAAAGCCAATACGCGAAACACGATCTTTAAAATGACGAGATAACAAATAACAAAAAGTTTTTAGAAATTTCTTTGGAGATATTTACAAAGTTTCTGTCGGTGAGAAATCACGGTGATTTGCAGTTCGCTTTCAAGAAACATAACACATGATGTTGTTGATCATGATGATGATGATGATGCGTTCTTGAATATTCTGACGACGAATCTTAAAATGATTCCAACTTGCAATGTTACGATTAATTCGAGATTTCAATTTTCATCACAAAACGCAGATCGACATTTCCATCATTCAAAAAATTATATTCAAGTATATTATAAGCACATTATTGTTTAAAAAATTATAAGCAAATTATATTGAAAATTATCATCAAATTACAGTAAAACGTATCAGCAAATTATATCCAATATGTAATCCGCTAATTAGCATTTAGCAAATGTTTAACAAATTATATTATTAATTACCAGCAAATATATTCAAGTATATTATGAGCAAATTATCAGTTAACAACTTAAGCATATTATCAGCAAATTATTATTTATCAAATTATCAGTGATATGTCCCGGAAAGGGATTTATATCTGATTCGAGGTAGCTAATCGGTTTTGACAAATGTAACCAAGTAGGACAATCTAGTAAGTAGACGTACCAGACGGTACTAGTCGTATGCAGTATCCTGAGACGTAGGCGTAGTCAATAGACGTAGACCAATAGCAGTAGACCTCTAAATCTCTAGTTGTAGACCTATGGATGTAGACCTCTTGTGGTAGTAGACCTCTGGTCGAAGACCTGTAGACCTCTATGCGTCCTCGCCTTCGTCCGTATTTCTGGCTGACACCAGCCATTCACATTACTGTGAGGGGGAACCAAGGTGTATGCATATTCATTACATATTCCTTACATCAATCAGCAAATTATATTAAAATTTATCACAAATTATATTCAAGTATATTATCAGCAAATTATTCTTTAACTTCTAACAAGTATTTAATTTAGAAATCTTTAAATATTTTATAACTGAGTTGCACAATATAAATTTTCATATACAGGGTGTTTATAAAGACCGTGTGCACGTTAAAAAATTATAACTTTATTTGTATTTGTGATAAAAAATAATCTGTAAAAAATGAGTTTGAACAATTAAAATGAAAGATAATACAGTTGTTCAACAAGATAGAGCTCCTTGTCACTGCTCTGCGTGTTAGACAGTTTCTAAATCAGGAATTTCCTAACATATGGATCAGAAGGGGTGGACTATTTTATTGGCCTCCACATTTGCCAGATTTGACTCCATTAGATTTTTTTTCATGTGGAAACAATTGTGTATACAACCAAACCTAGTTCATTAGAAGATTTGAAAGCTAAAATAACTAACTTGATTTCAGGCATTACTGTATATCAGTTGGCAAATATTTTCCGTAAACTACAAAAACGTATTATCATTTGTATTGCTAATGATGGAAGACATGTGGAAACTTAACTGGCAACCAGTCTACCGCAGAAAGTAATAGCAACCTACTGTGGGATAATCTTCTGATCAGTCAGTCATGACTCTTTCGAGACATGGTCACCCAAGCGTGTATCACGTATGGTACTTAGCTGAATGACTGAATAGAGGCTCTAATCAACTCCGAATTCGTTAAGAATATCACATCACATACTTATCACAAAAGAGAACAGAATATCTGAATTACAAATATGCATTAACTTCCTGGTTTTAAAAAACTTACAATATGTACTCTGGTAAAAAATACTAGAAAAAAAACATAAAAAATTGCAATATGAACTCTGGTAAAAATGGTTACTGAACATTAGGTTTATAAGTCCCAGAAATTCAGTTGTTCTTGTCTTTAAGGGCACATATCCCAGTGGATATAGACGTTGGTAAGTTTCAGCAACTTGACCCAAAGATTTGTGAGTTCAGTACCAGGCTACAGAAGTGGTGAAGAAGTAACTTAGAGAGTCAAGTTAGAGGGAGATAACTCATGATTACCAAAAGGAGATCCGCACAAGGAATGAGTATGATGAGACTCCAGTGATTGTAATAAAGTTTTCGGTTCGAAATTTCTAGTACCTGAAGAAGGCCGGAGCGTACAAAGGCCGAAACGTCGTATAAATGGCAACCAAGATGAGGACTATAGTTCGAATAATCTAAATAGTTTTCAAAAAACAATGTTACTTGCTTGGACGCAGGAAATTCGACTCACCAGGCAGTACCTCCCCAAAACACCTAAAAGTGACTATATGTTTTTTTTCTGGAGTTTACGGGTAATACTGAAGCGACCTTTCTCTTACAACGTTGAAGATCCAGTAAATGCCTGAATTACAAATCTCACGTCAATTCTCGTCAGGGTAGAAAAATAATTGACGATATTTTTAACAACAGGTGGCGCCACATTTTTATTTTTATTTTTTTCTTGAAGCAGAAAAGACAGAAATCATTGTCCAACGGACAGAATAAATCACGTAAGTTAAATTTTACGACTTTATGGTTTAAGTCGATAAAAAAAGATCGTTTATTTTGTTTAAAGTTGTCTAATTTTGCAATATTAAATTGATTTATAAAGTGCAGTCAGACACTCTGAAATATTTAAAGCAATTGGATAACAATTAAAGAAGTGCGAGGTGGTGTAATAGTTACCGGTGCTGAAAACAAAATCGTTGGGCGTGTTTTTAAATCATGGCCTCTCGCCAGATTAAGGTAAACTTTTAAGTATCTATAGTCAACCCATGTTTAATCTCTTTGCCAGACGCTTATATATATTTGTTTAAATGTTATTTTTATTCGAGAAATTTCGTTAGAAAAATACGCATTCTCCAACAGAATTTCAACCTGCGTCCTATAGGATCCGTCGTGCCCTGACCTCTCGGACACAAAGTACCTGTTGATCAAATAAAGCACTCGATCACAAAGTACCTACTGATCAAATAGAGTACTTTTAGGAAATGGATTAGATCCGACATATTTTTAATTTTTAATGGATACTCATATTTAAGTAGATGTTCTGTTTTATTATTATTATTATTATTATTATTATTATTATTATTAAACAATATATCTATTTACAGGCCTAAAGATTCGAGAAATCATATATCTACTTACCAGCCTAAAGATTCGAGAAATTGTCAGATCTAATGACAGTTCTTAGGGACCGCCAGAGAGAGCATCATTTTCTAACAAGTTTTCTCATATACTAAGGCCTCGCAGAGTCAAATATGTTGTTTAATAATAAAAAAACGGAATATCTAACCAAATAGGTAATTATGTGATTGGATGCCAAAACGGGGATTTTAGGGGTGACAAATGTCGTCACAAGAAATCTTTTACAAGAAATATAGTCTAATGATGAAGGCTTGATGTAGATCGAACCCTTATCTCTAATTCTTATCATCAATTGAATGTCAGACATGGTTACCAACTTTTGCAATGCTCATTATAGACTCATTCTGTAATGATCGAGCTTTCTATCAACAGCGTTTCTTTTACAACAGCCTTAATTGACATCATTCGACGCGACTAGTTCTTAGCGTAAACTACTGTGGTAATCTATGACAGGTCCACCCATAACCTGGTGCTGTACGATTGCTTTGTATGCTATGTCGCTCTGTTTGGTTGACATATTTCGCCAAAAAGAGAAAATAACATTGACAGCAAATTGATTTAATGCCTCCTACACCAAGCAATCTAAGAAGTCACCACGAAAGAATAAATCCACGTTGAAACTGCATAAAAGCCACCTGTTTCCATCACAAATGATGAATCATATTTTGCAAGGTTTTGACGAACTAACATCTATATAAACAGCAATTCAATGTGAATTTACAAGCGAACACAAATTAACTATAAAGATTTCCTATCAATATGTATTTTTACCATTCCAATTACACAGTCAATCCGGTGATAATGCCCTTAATATATTTATTTTGTATCCTTACGTTCGTAAATGTTTCTAAGGTAAGAATATGATTTTTACTTTTTTTTATAAAAATGGCGCGTCTTTTCTCTCGATTTGCTACATGAGTATTGTGTGATATATATCTATATATGTCTTTATGGATGGAAGTGGCTCAAATGAAGAACTGAGCGTCATAAAAAAAACTTATATCTCTGTTTGCAATAACTTCAAGGATTGAACACTCCCTCCCTGAAACTCCCTCCATACGGCAGCTTAAAGTTAATTCTTGGAGAATAAAATATTGATTTAATTCAAATTTCAATAAACCAAAATTCTCTTCCTTTTCACTGAAAACAGATAAATAATGCGATCAAGTACAGGATGAGAATATGATAGATAGATAGATAGATAGATAGATAGATAGATAAGGAGCGAATGGTGTATATATACATATATATATATATAGAGAGAGAGAGAGAGAGAGAAGGAGGGAGAATGAGAGAGTGATATAGAATCTCCGACTAAACATCGTATTTTGGCCTTAATTTCATGTAAAAATAAAGACAAAAATTTAGTTACAAAGAAATTCGTTTGAATTTACGCGAAGAAACAAAACACGTATCCTACACATCGTAATAGAATATTCAGTTAATATTTACCACTTCACCTAAGATATTCGCAGGACTACAGGTAAATAACTAGACGAAGTTATTCAATCTATTAATATCTATTAATCTAAGAAATATTCAGCGGAGTACAGTATTATTTAATAAAACCACGGAAGAAAAAACATTAGATTTATTCACTTCAGATGCTGTAACTAATTCAATCAACGAATTTTTATACAATCCAGAAGAAAAAATAACTTTTCCAGCTTATTATAGAAGCTACGAAGAGATCTTCAAAAGGAATTGTTCTCATTTGAATGATGAAAAGAAAGTTCGTTGATTAAACAAAGTTATCTCCAGCTGAACATGAAAAGTCAGTAAATTTTATTTTGCAAAAAACAAAGACAAGTGATGAAACTGTAGCAATACTATCGAAATTTTATAGTGATAAGAGTTCGTTATTTAATACTCGTTGGCAATGTTTTAACTGCGTAAAGTTTGTCGATAATGGTTTTGTCATTTATGCAGAAGTCGCGAATAGAGAATGCGAGAAATACAAGTTAAATGAATTAACTCTGGATTTATTTAAATACCTAATATTCGTACTGAGCTTAACCTCTAATAAGTACACGGAAATAAGATCCAGGATACTTGCTAAATTAGAAATGGATCACAAATTAACTTTTCCAAAAATAGCGCAAGAGTGTCAACTTACTGTAAATCTAAAATTCGATACCACAAGTATTGAGAAAAGAGGCATTTCACATGTACATTGCGTCCGACCATGTAAAAGAAAAAAAGGACTATAGACGTTTTTCAATTTCTAACAGAACATTAAGGAATTCGTTTGAACTTACGCGAAGAAAAAAAAAACACGTATCCTACACACCGTACTAGAATATTCAGTTAATATTTACCACTTCACCTAAGATATTCGCGGGACTACAGGTAAATAACTAGGCGAACATATTCAAAACTTAATCTACGAAATATTCAGCGGAGTACAGGAAAATGGAAGAACTATCAAAAGATGATAACTTTCCTACTCAATAACTAATAATTGCCACGGCTGTGGAGGTAAGCATTTCAATGTGATTTTTTTTAAGAACAAAAACTGATATGAATATGGGGTGGGGGTTAAGACACAAAAATAACACTTACTGAAAATACAACAAATGGAAGAAACATAAAACGTATGTAAGCATGATAAATACATGGTTTAAAGTTAAAAAGCAGAAAGAAAAGATTAACAAGACTTTGATCATGTCTTTAACTGAGTTAAAAATATCTCAAAAGAGGAAATTTTATTTTGTGAAGATTAATAATGTAAAAACAAAACTAGAACTAGATACAGGATCAGATATTACCATCATAAATGAACAAACATGGAGAAAAATGGGTAAACTCAGTTTATATTGACGTCTCAAAAATTGCTCGTGTAGTTTCAGAGACTAAATTGAACATTACGGTTGAATTGACATGTAATATTTCTTTTGTTGGCAAAACTAAAAAGCAGTGGTGTTTGCATTAATGAACACAACTCATTTATTTGATCTTTGGGACCGTCGAATTAACTCTTTCTGTAGCAAAATAAATATTGTTACCCCCAGTGCGAATACGGCAGCTGAAAAATTGAAGAAAAATAGGAAATGAATATTACTGGAAATAACGCATTTTCATTTTGCAATAATGTACTAATGTAGACAGAAAGTATTGTGATACATGCATCGTTGCAAAAACGTATGTGGAAAGAATATCACATAGGACATCCAGAAATTTCTAGGATGAAATTCTTAATTAGTTATTATACGTATTGGCTAAAAATGGAACACGATATTGAAAATGTACTAAAGTTCAGCAGAGGGTGTGCTCTGGCAGCGTAGTTACCGCTTATAAAATTTCAAACTTCGCCGAAAACCGATATTTCATGCTCCTGAATACATATAGACTTCGCAGGACCGTTAAACAAAGTATACTATCTAGTGGTAGTCGATAGTTAAACTAAATGGCCAGAAATATTAAAATGTAGAAAACCAATTAACACGATAACGATAATTGTTTTACACGAGAATTTTGCAAGGTTCGGTGTAACTAATTCTATTGTTTCAAGTAACGCGACAAAATACATGGCTTGTGGCTTTAAAGTTTTCAGTAAATCATTAACAATAGAACACATTAGAGCACTTCCTTATCACCTAAGATTAAATGGACAAGCCGAACGGTTTGTCGATACGCTTGAAAGGACACTAAAACAGTCGGAGCTAGAGTAGTCAGATGAAGTGATGCTGCAACAATTTCTTAGCATTTTCAGAGTAACATCAACCACGAATATTGTATCTGGAATGTCGCCTGCGGAGTTGATGTTTACCAGGAAGATTAAGTCCGTTTTTAATCAAAGGTGGGAACATAAGTGACACCTTAATCAGTTAAAGCGAAGATTCAGTGATTTAGAAAGTTTCCGAAAATATATGTGGAAATATTGTGTGACACGTTTGACGTACCCACGCCATCAAAAATTGTTAAACCCAGGTTTTACAGTAAGAGAAAAAGAACAGGAACAGAATTTTTAAATATTGAACCAAAGCTGAAGAAATATAGACTTCAGAGGAAGTCATCTCCAAGGGAAGGTGTCGTATATGAATAAAGTGTCACTGCCGACATTTGAATTTAAACACGGATCGTCAGAGAACAAACAAAGTCGACCTCGTTTTTATGTAATTAGAGGAAACGTGCTGCTGAAACCACGTGATATTGTAAAAATGATATGTATATGGAGACATAACAAGAATTAATGAGAGAAAAAGCATTCTCGAAGACGTTATTTTCAGCATGTTACTTTACAAAACCACTTCATATCATTTGGAAAAGTTATTCCAAGAAGACAACTAATAGTTACTCTCCAGGATCTTAGCATCAGCCACGATGACGACAGGCAGAAATGTTTTTCTATGTTACTTTACAAAACCACTTCATATCAGTGGGAAAAGTGAGCCCAAGAAGACAACTAATAGTAACTCTTCATGATCTTAGCATCAGCCACGATGACGACAGGCAGAAATGTTTTTCTATGTTACTTTACAAAACCACTTCATATCAGTGGAAAAAGTGAGCCCAAGAAGACAACTAATAGTTACTCTCCAGGATCTTAGCATCAGCCACGATGACGACAGGCAGAAATGTTTTTCTATGTTACTTTACAAAACCACTTCATATCAGTGGAAAAAGTGAGCCCAAGAAGACAACTAATAGTTACTCTCCAGGATCTTAGCATCAGCCACGATGACGACAGGCAGAAATGTTTTTCTATGTTACTTTACAAAACCACTTCATATCAGTGGGAAAAGTGAGCCCAAGAAGACAACTAATAGTTACTCACCAGGATCTTAGCATCAGCCACGATGACGACAGGCAGAAATGTTTTTCTATGTTACTTTACAAAACCACTTCATATCAGTGGGAAAAGTGAGCCCACGAAGGACAACTAATAGTTACTCTCCAGGATCTTAGCATCAGCCACGATGACGACAGGCAGAAATGTTTTTCTATGTTACTTTACAAAACCACTTCATATCAGTGGGAAAAGTGAGCCCACGAAGACAACTAATAGTTACTCTCCAGGATCTTAGCATCAGCCACGATGACGACAGGCAGAAATGTTTTTCTATGTTACTTTACAAAACCACTTCATATCAGTGGGAAAAGTGAGCCCAAGAAGACAACTAATAGTTACTCTCCAGGATCTTAGCATCAGCCACGATGACGACAGGCAGAAATGTTTTTCTATGTTACTTTTTGCATAAAACTTTTATTTCTTCTTACTTTTAATCATTTCACCCCAAATAATGAGGAGATTACAAGGAGTTTGAGAAAAGACTTAGTGTAGGAAACCTTGAGAAAAAGACACAAGATGGATCTAGTAGCACGCGTAAATTCATGTAGACAAGGGCACCCCGGAAAAAAGCTCATCAGAGCAGTTGCCATGCAAATGTTTGTAGTAAAGACAAAGGGAATTTCACGTCACGTCGGTGAGAAAGTGACTAAAGTTGAGATACCCGTTCAGAATCGATTAAATTACATTTCTTTAGACTATGTCAAGAATTTTGAGATGAACAGCAGAAATACCGGACCAGGTATGAAAGTAATAGTAGATTTACAAATGTGAAACATAAATTTTGATGAGAAAAATATTCTGGCTCGTCACAATGACCCATCAAGGCGTGGCAAGTGATTCGATATTTATATGTGATAGCAACGTCTTTTTTTAAATCATTTCACCCCAAGCAAGGCGGTACGGCCACTGATGTGTAGAGAGCTACATAAGAGAGTTAAAGTTTTAGGCAGGAGGAGAATGAAAAGACGAACCAGCTACAGAGGGTGAAAGAGAAAGGGCAAGAGAAGGATGTGAACACAGGAGTGATGACAGTTGCGAAGGTAGAGAGAAAGGAAAATAACAAGATGCACGGGGTATGTAGAAATGACTGGCGTCAAGTGAATAAGAGATGAGAATTAACTTTACATTTAAATTCCTGGAGGTTATAGCCGTCAGGAAAGCAAGTATATGGAAGGGAGTTCCACAGGCGGGAAGCGCGAGAAAAGAAGCTGATGGAGTAGAATTCTTGCCTGCATTTGGTTGATCTAACTGTATTACGGTGGACCTTATTGCCAGTCTAGTTGCACGAGTAAATTCTTGTGGAGTGGGCACCAGTGACCTAAGTTCGTCAGAGCAGAAGTCATGAAAATATTTGTAGAAGAGACAGAGGGAAGCCACATCCCGCCGGCGAAAAAGTGACTGAAGTCGAATTGTCAGGTCGGGACTAGTCATATTACAGATTCTCCTTTGGAGCCTGTCGAGAACACTGAGACGAACTGCATGGACGCCTGACCAGATACGACAACAGTATTTAATGCACGGTCGGAAATGATTAATTCTTCAATTTCACGAATGACCATTTTGTCTTGGAATCTTACTGAAAGCACTCATCTTTATACCAACAAGAATACGATATATCTATTCTTCCTTTTCTTAAACTTCATTCACGATTCTTTTTCATTTCAGACAATATACACAGAAGATTGTGAATATGGTGAGTGTAATTTCTTTCTAAATTTCTCGGTGGAGGAGTCATTATTGTTTATATTATTTCCATGTGTCTATTGTCCTCGTCACAACATTCCGGTAATTACGTTTTTCGGCCTTCATTGGGTAATTGTTCATCCGAGTAACATCTATGGAATTTGGAACTTAACCATAATCTATAAGGAAGAATTGTTTTAGTTCCGCTGTCCATGTACACGGATATCTCGTCTAAATTCTTTTTAGTGAAACACGCTTGGGCGATCATGTCTCGAAAGAGACATGACTGACTGGGCAGAAGATTATCCCACAGTAGGTTGCCATTGCTTTCTGTGGTAGACTGGTTGCCGACCAAGGCTATAGAACCCAATCTGTCCTGCTATTTAACCCATAACTGGAAGGAATAGGCGGATTAATACCTTTCCCAAGAGTATTTGCGCGTAAGTGAATGCAATGAATTTAGCTGGAATTCGAACTCGGCTCTCCGATTTCTCGTTCCGAGCCGATATCCAATGCACCACAACAAAAACAGGAACATTTTAACAATCCAACAAAACCAAGAGTGATGGAAGAAAAATATTTTATTCAGAGTAAGTGAAACCTTAAAAGATGCCATTTAAAAAACAATGATGGAATTTTCATTTTTTGTAAATCTCGTCCTGTAGATGCATTCTTGAAATTCGCAGTGACAGTGACAGATCTCCTGTTCATTTTCAAAAAAATAGGGTCCGATGATCCCAAGTAATGAAACAGCACACCATACTGTTACATTACTAACGTGTAAAGGGCGCTCATGAACTTCATTAGGATTTGTGTCTGCCCATTAAAGGGTAGTTCTGTTTATTAACTTAACCTGTGAGTTGAAAATGGGCCTCATCCGACATCCATAACTTGCTTAGAAATTCATCGTCATTGTTGCCCGTTCCACTGATCCATGGATACTGAAATGGCAGAGTGTTTACTTCGAGAGGCCACTGTTTCGCAGTGCTGCCACTTGCTCACGTCTGCCAATACAAACTCTAAAAAATCCCGTTTTTGGGGGGTCACCCTGTACTCTGAATTCAATTATTGCTCACCCTGTTTCCACTGAGCCAAAGTACACACTGCCTGGTCTCCTTATTGAACACGCAACTACTGTGTGTGTGTGTGTGTGTGTGTGTGTGTGTGTGTGTGTGTGTGTGTGTGTGTGTGCGCGCGCGCGCGCTAATATTTTTAAGTAATCTTTAAAGAAGTTACGAACTGGTATTGACATATTTATATATTATTTGTTTGTTTGAAATTTATTTAATGGATACTTTGACTTTAGTGGACCTTTGACTGGTCTATAGGGCTAGCAGTTTCAAGTCCTAACGAGAGACGTGTTTTCCTGACGAGATTTCTCGAATATTCAGGCCGGTGGATATACGTAAATGTACTGTTTAATTATAGAAACAAACTATCCATTAAAATAAATGTTAAACCCATCAACTTTTATATATATATATATATATATATATATATATATATATATATATATAGTCATCCGCAGACAGATCTATTTCACTGTATCACAGCTCATCAGGACGGTTAGACATAAGATTGCTTTTTACTCAGGATTGAAACCCGACCGAATTGGCGTCAGTCGGCGATTCTACCTCTGAGCTACGGGCGCTCGGTAGAAGGAGGCAGACTTTTTACCGTGTATATTATCATTATACACGTCCAATAGCTGAGATTGCTGAATGAACGATGCGTGCATGCTAAAGTAGCTATTGTTTTTCAAAGTCTACCATTCTTCCAGAGTGCTGAATCAGGGTGTGAGAGCGTAAATAGTCATCCGCAGACAGATCTGTTTCACTGTATCACAGCTCATCAGTACGGTTAGACATCCGATTGCTTTTTACTCAGGATTGAAACCAGACCGAATTGGCGTCAGTATATATATATATATATATATAAGAATGCAGAAAAATTAAATCAAAAATTTTTAAATCTCCCCATGTTGGTTGTTATTAACGAAACATGTCATGTTTAAATGAAAGATTGTTGCCCAAATATACATTAAGTATATATATATATATTTATATAGTCATCTGCAGACAAATCTGTTTCGCTGTATCACAGCTCATCAGGACGGTTAGACAGCCGATCGCTTTTTACCCAGGATTGAAACCCGACCGAATAGCTGAGAGTGTTCTAATTCATTGCTGAATAAACGATGCGTAGATGCCAGAGTAGCTACTGTTTTTCAAAGTCTACCATTCTTCCAGAGTGCTCAATCAGGGTGTGAGAGCGTAAATATAGATATGGCCTGAAAATTGGAGTAGATCATGAAACAAACTATTGCCATTCGATGTTGATCCCCGTGTCCTACCTTATGTTTACACATGCACTATCCATGATATTGCAAATTTTTAGCCATAAATATGCCATAAATTATAAATGTTTTTCCTCTCTCTCTCTCTCTCTCTCTCTCTATCTATCTATCTATCTATCTATCTATTTCTCTCTTTCCCTTTCTATATATTTATATATATATATATATATCTGTGTGTGTGTGTGTGTGTGTGTGTGTGTGTGTGTGTGTGTGTGTGTGTGTGTGTGTTCTATTACTTATATTTGTGTGTGTGTGTGTGTGTTCTATTACTTATATTTGTCTAAGCTATTATTAATATGTTTTATTTGTTACATTTCAGGTAAACTGAACTGCACAACTTACGGGAAACGAGGTAAGATGGATACGAGAAAACCGAATGCAAATATTTTCATAAAACCTATATATTTGGTTTAATAATATACGCCTCGAATTGTAGAATCGTAGGGCAGAGTTCAAATTCCAGTTGAATTCCACTTACGGACAAAAACCTTTGAGAAATGTATGAAACCATTTGTTCTCAGAGTTATGGGTTAAATAGTAGAACCTGTGTCTGAAAAAAAAACGTTATTTAAAAAATAAAGAAACTGTTAATTTAATAGTTTCTCGAAAACAGTTTTTTCCACATGTTTTGACTTTAAATAATTTACGAAAGGTTGATATCCCGCAAAAAATCAATTCCGCATTTGAAAATGTCTCTATATGTTTTTTGTACAATGGTAAGATTAAAAGTTCTCGATGCAATATATTTTCCAAAATATGGAAAAAAAATTTAGATCAGTATTTTTATTAAACCCTGTCTTACATTGAAGAAATAGTGAGATGGTTACTGTTTATTAATTCGGCCTTGTGTCATACATAACCAAACTCCCGACAACTTAAGATTTGTATTTGTTATCCCTAGAATGTTGGCAGCAGGTTGGTTGTTGGAAGATTCGAAGAATAAAAATATATCTTTTACGATTTAAAGTAGAAATTTATTGGTAGGAAAGGATAACAAGAATTGGTTAAAGTCAATGTACAATTAGAAACATTATTAAGAAGTTAAGTCCTTGCATATATGTCTGTATGCTCCCATCTCACTGACTGGCGTTGATCGAAGCGTTTATACTCATTTAGTTTTTTTTTTTTTTTTTCTTACTGGATCGTTAACTCTTTTTAGTCATGCAAATCCCTTCTATTGGTCAGAAAATCAATTTAACATCTACTCGTGAAATCCGGTTTCGACTTTTTCTTTAAGCAGATGGTCAATCCTTTTTCTGTTTGGCAAAACCAGGATTTAACACGTCATTGTGAATTTTTATAAAAGAAGAAGGTTGGTTTTAATTTTTAATTTCCTATCCACCACAACATAATACTCATCATTTTCTTAAAATTCTTAATACAGGGATTTTTTTCTTATTTATCTAAAATACGGTCAAAAATATAGTAACATTATAGAGAGTTGTTTTAATGTACATATTTCGTTTAGATAAATATGTACATTATGTACATACTTTGTTTATGAAATAATAAATTTTGGATGAAAATTAAAGACAAAAAGCGGGTGTTGTATTATAAACAACAATACATTTTCAAAAATTTTTACTCAGCTTAACAAACCTCATTTGAAACAGCCAGAATGCAAATACACTCAGATAGTCAGTCAGTTAAGTGACATACGTGAAACACGCTTGGGCGATCATGTTTCGAAAGAGACATGACTGACTGTGCAGAAGATTATCCCGCAGTAGGTTGCCATTGCTTTCTGCGGTAGACTAGTTGCCAGCCAAGGCTATAAAACCCAATCTGTCCTGCTATTTATAACCCATAACTGAAAGGAAGAGACGGATTAATACCTTTCCCAAGGGTATTTGCGCGTAAGTGAATGCAATGAATTCAACTGGAATTCGAACTCGGCTCTCCGATTTCTCGTTTCGAGCCGATATCCACTGCACCACAAACACAACAGATAATAGAACACAAAGTAATCATATATTCATAATTGTTTACAATAGGTATATAGTATAGACGAGGTTAAGACAATAAATATATAAAGGCCGAGTTTTATTAACTAACATTTTTTGTTTCCATAACGTTACATATTTTATTATATGTGAATGATTATCATTTCTGTCCTTTTTGTATTTCGTTTCTTTGAAATGTTACTAGTATAAGTCATTGTGATATTCCCATGAACGTTCATTATTTATACGTAATGCTGTGTTCAGGTTATAAAGAGTTTTTCTTCCGTGTATATGTATATTCATATAAATATAGCATATTTGTTCCTACATGTGCGTGTATCAGATGGAATGTAGTATCAGGTTTCTGTTTGTGCTATGTTGTATTATATCTGGTTATTTGGTTGTGTGGATTGCACTATTGAATTCATTCTTTGTTTTTTGTTTTGTCTTTAGCTGTTTTTTTTTTTTTTTGCATATTCTTTTCGTGAAGATTATTTAAGCACATCTCTGGTTTGCTAAAAATTTACTGTTATTTTTTTATTTTTTGCTTCATATATATATATGAATATACTAGCAGTATAGCCCGGCGTTGCTCGGGTGTAATGAAAGCTTTAAAACTAATCCATCATCCTGGAGCTCAGACTCTTTGGATGTTGGCACGAAAGACTAAAAAGCAATAGTTGTTACCAGTTAAAGCGAAACCATAGACTGAAAGAAAAATGAATGAATGTAAGTCAAATTTGATTAAAATCAGACCATTCCTTCTATAACACGATTTTTTTCGATTATATTTATCGGGGGTACCTCGATACAAAACCTAGCTAAGAACACTCGCAGACGCTTATAGTACAACTGTGTTAATTTTCAAGAAAATCTGTTCAGCCGTTTCGGGGTCTATAGGTAACGGACACACACACACACATACACACACACAGACAAAGTTCCATTTATAAATAAGTTTAGATTTAGATTTGTGAATCAGCGTAAATTAACGTCTTTTCCGTCAAAAACATGAATTACACCGAAATTGATTAAAATATTTAATAAAGGGAATACAGAAAATCTGCTGTTTTGATAACATTACTGTTATGACAAAGGTCTGACTATTGCCTAAATAGAGGGTTTCGACAAATACTACACTTCTTGGAACATTGTGAACTGATGCTAAAGAATTACAGAGAAGTGCACCAAATAACAGAAAGCACATCACGTGAGGATTATCAACAGCAGCAACAACCAAAATGAATAGCATGTGTAATCCAAAAACAAAAAGAAAAGATGATATAGCCAAAACATAATCAAGATCTTAACTTTCCAAACTACAATAAAATACATTACAATAAAAGTTTATGAAAGGAAACGCAATCAATACTGTAAAGAGCTATAACAGCCAATTGACTTGAGAAACCTACTTTCCTGAAAATTGTTTTAAGAGTAGGATTTAATAATTTCAATCAAAAGCAGTACTGGCTACTTGATCAATGAATGCTAAATATTTCGGCTAATATTGCCAATACCATTTATATATCTGTCTATACTTCTGAGATCATGTATTGTAACTATTTACACTATTTACATTGTTTGAGTTTTGCCCTTATTTTTATTGTCGTATTCACAACGTGTTGACCGTTGTGTGCTCTGACCGTCATCAGGTTGAAATCTCAAACCAATCATAAATCATCATTTAAGCTAGAAAACTTAAGGAATTCTACCAAATTTGCCAATCATGTGTGGAAATTAAAAGAAAAAACAAAATAAATTCTTAAGAAAAGCCAAACATTACAGCAATACTAATGCCTGCTGATTGAGAGGAGAAACTGGCTACAGCATCATTTTCAAAACGAGAAAGGTTACTAAAAGACAGATCTGAAATAATGTCCGGATGTATATACATTAGAAAGTACATTTTGGAGTCCTCAACAGCTCTTTCGTGTGAGCGAACTCTCTCCGACTGTTCTACTGCTCCACACAAGCGTCACCGACGAAAAATAAAAAGATATGATTACATTTTATATATATGTGATCCTCGTTGTTTGTCCAGATCCAACTTAATATACTACATACATACACATATATTAACTAACGTTACCGTCAACAATACACCTAAGTAGACAAGAGTTTCTATACAAATACACATACAGTATTATACACTTTACCATCCGAAGTATTCCACGCACATACATTTAAAAATAATTATTTATTGCTTTAATACACGTGGCACATATATAACCAATAAAACTAACCCCAAATCAAAACATACCAGCATACTGTATCTTTGTTGTTCTTGTTGTTCTTGTTGCCTTTCTGTCGTTCTTAGAAGAAACAATAATAAAAGTGAAACATGTTAGATTGAGAAACGTTACCTATTTGTTTGTTTCATTATTCTATCATACATTGTTAGCAAGTTGGCAAGCTTATCTCGCTCGATAGATCATGACTGAGTAACGAGTTTGATCCTTTTTTTTTAATCATATCACCCCGAGCAAGGCGGTAACGCCACTGATATGCAGGGGGCTACGTAAGAGTGAAAAGATTGGAAAAAAGAAAACCGGAAACCACATCCTAAACAGGAAACAAGGGATGAGCCTCTTAACCTGTTCAATAGATGTGGGTGGAGTGTGAACCGGGCGATGGATAGATCTATCTACTCCAATTGAAAAAAAAAGAAAAAGGAGTGAAAAGATTGGAAAAGAGAAAACCGGAAACTACATCCTAAACAGGGAACAAGGGATGAGCCTCTTCATCTGTTCAATAGACGTAGGGTGCTCCATATTTTCGGCCTTGTGTCACATCTACGCTACACTATGATATGTTATAATAGTTACCAAGCTTGTCTCATCAGATAAATTGCAAAATATTTATATCTATGTGCATATGTATATATATATATATGTGTGTGTGTGTGTGTGTGTGTGTGTGTGTGTGTGTGTGTGTGTGTGTGTGTGTTCTTTGGTTTTGTAGACATTTGCCAAACCTCTATGGTGTAGTGTATTTTGTATTAAGTTTCTTTTTCTTCTATGATAAATTTTGTTATAGCCATTCCGTCTGTGAAGTATCTGAAGTGTTTAGCATTTATTAATTTGACATCCTAGATTTTTATGATGGATTCAGAGTATGCTCCATTGTTGCTTTCATTCTGATTCCAGATCATAGAGTTTCTGTTCTGAAAAGGTTTATCGTAGGTCCTATTTCTTGGAAAACTTGCTATAAGATCTTGATATTCTGTTCAGGATCATTCTTATCCCAACTATGAATACCAATGTAAGGAGGCCTCTTCATCATGAGTAGAATGGCATCGGAAGAGTAAACAGAATCATTTTCTTTTTTGGTAAATTCGTTTGGGGTGTAGTATCAAATGTTTAAATATCAGTGTCAATTTCATCACATCTGTGTTTGCAAAGTCGCAGGACATAGTCTAGAAGAAACTGTGGTTTAAAATGTTTCTGTATTACAGTTCCAGCCAAGCTTGTAAGTGTATGTCGATTAATGCAGTTAGACAGATACATTCGGTTGATTCCGAGCTTGGAAGGATGTTTTCTAATGGATGAGTAGAGAAAGCAGTTATTGATTTTTGACATATTCTACTTTGACAAAGCAAAAAAACATTTTCCAATTAAAGAAGCAAGAAATTTCTTGGAATTGTTTGATGATATATATGTCATTATTGTTTGATCGTGAGAAGTTACCTTTCACAAAACGACCAAAACGTAGATAACATAATGTTCATTAATACTTTTACCATGATCAAACCAACTGAGATACATCTGCATGTATGAGGGTCTTGAAGACTACACTAATATTTCCATAATGAATTAATATCTTTTCTTAAAGTGCGATAAACCACAATTTCTCGGGGTGCATTTTTGATACTAGACTTCTTTGATAAAACGGAGAAACTTCTTGCTGAATTCAGGAAGAAAGTCGGCCATTTTCAATTTTTAGCCTCAACGTTGTGGTAAAGTGGATATCGGCTCGGAACGAAAAACCGGGGAGCCGAGTTCGAATTCCAGTTGAATCCATTGCATTCACTTACGCGCAAATCCCCTTGGGAAAGGTATTAATCCGTCTCTTCCTTCCAGTTATGGATTAAATAGCAGGACAGATTGGGTTCTATAGCCTTGATCGGCAACCAGTCTACCGCAAAAAGCAATGGCAAACTACTGCGGGATAATCATCTGCCCAGTTAGTCATGTCTCTTTCGAGACATGATCGCCCAAGCGTGTATCACGTATGGCACTTAACTGACTGACCGAGTGATGCTTCGCTATTACTTAGATCTTTAATCAGTCAGTTAAATACCATACGTGATACACGCTTGGGCGATCATGTCTCGAAAGAAACATGACTGACCGGGCAAAAGATTATTCCGCAGTAGGCTGCCATTACTTGCTGTGGTCGACTGGATGCCAGCCAAGGCTATAGAACCCAATCTCTCCTATTATTTAAAAGAAAACAGGAGGGAAGAGACGGATTGATGCCTATTCTAAGGGCATTTGCGCCTAAGTGAATGCAAGGAATTCAATTGAAATTTGAGCTGGCTGAGATTTTTAATACCCTTCTTAATTTCCTAATCAGTAGGTTCGCTATGGTTTATATTTGGGGATGGACTTTGTAATGCTTAGCTGAATATTAGTTTATATTTTATTTCTGTGATCTTAAGCTTGGTCTGAGTTGGAATGCGATTCAAAGAGATTTTTAGACCAGAACATTTCTTCTGTGAACGTTCTGACTGTATGATATTAACTTTACTCTACATTTTAACACATTCTCTATGATATTTGGCTTCATTAATTTAATTTTTAATTTTCAGGATATAATGGATTCTAAAATAATCAAATCGTTTTTAAATTTCTTTGTTAATTATTTGATATGGCCCTATTCAATTTACGTCTTCTGTTCATTTTTTGTGTCTCTATGTTTTCCACTGAGGATTGTTGTCCCCACCCCGGATGCATTTTTCCATCGCAGTGTACTTGGAATGGTTTCACGTGCTTCAGTTAATAACAATGTGAGGAAATTACTTGATTCCTTTATGTTTTATTCAAGATTTTCAGACATTTCAATTTGAACACTAGATTTTGCTGAATTCTAACGTCGCTCATTTCATTTTAATCGATTGGATAAAGAGTGCTCGGTTGCTATGTGATGTCAGTTCTTCAATACGCAGTGAATGCTGGACAATGTCATCGAAAATGAGAACAAAACTGGAAGCAGCGGAAATGTGGTTCTACAGAAGGATGCTGCGGATATCGTGGACTCAGCATACAAGCAACGATGAGATGCTGGAAAGAATGGCAACCAAAAGGAAATTAATACTGAGCATCAGGAAGAGACAACTGAAGTTCCTGGGACATATGGAAGGAGTGCTTGGAGAACCTGATAATGACTGGCCAGATAGAAGGAAAGAGAGATAGAGGAAGGCAGCGCATAACATATTTGCAGGGCCTGATCAGGTGGATGACGGAACGGGGGTTGCCAGGAGTAAGAGGAGCAAACATACTAAGAGCCACAGGGGATAGGAAGATGTGGAGAACTATGATCGCCTACGTCCTGAAGGAACAGGGCACATAGAAGAAGAAGAAGAAGAAGAAGAAGAAGAAGAAGAAGAAGAAGAAGAAGAAGATGTACCTCGATGAATTTCTTGGTTTATGTGGGTCGAAATGAGGTCATTTGTTAGCTGTTGTTGTCACTTTAAATACAAGTAGTCTGTGATCTGAATAAAAGTAGGAATTGTATAATCAAATATCTGTCACAAACTGCCTAATACTAGTGGCGGAGATGTTGATTGGCAACTAGGTCCCACCCTTTTACAGTGAAACTGATGAAATGTAACCGCAATTTCTACTCCAACAGCTTCTTTTCTCGCACTTCCCGCCTGTGGAATTCCCTTCCGCATGCTTGCTTCCCCGACGGCTATAACCTCCAGGAGTTTAAATGTAAGGTCAATAGACACCTCCTAACACACTAACCCTCCCATTCTCCCCAACTCTCCCCCTATGTACATCCTAACTCGTCTATCGCCCTGTGTAACCCCCCGCGCTATAGTGGCAGTGGAATACCTTGCTTGGGGTGACATGATTAAAAAAAAATGTTGAAGTCAATAAAGTTTTGTTACATAATGTGTTTTATGCCAAGTGATGCGATGTTTCATGAGTGGATCAAACCATGCGTTAATGATGGAATATCCTTTTGATTAACGAATGTTTAGCAAAAGATATTGCATTTAACGTTCCACTTTCAATCTTAATCTTTTTTGTTACTTAATCTGAGTATGTTCGTATTGGTGCAGTGGATATCTACTCGGAACGAAAAATCGGAGAGCCGAGTTCGAATTCTAGTCAAATGCGTTGCATTCACTTACGCGCAAATACCCTTGGGAAAGGTATTAATCCGTCTCTTCCCACCAGTTGTGGGTTAAATAATAGGACAAATTGGGTTCTATAGCCTTGGCTGGAAGCCAGTCTACCGCAGAAAGGAATGGTCACCTAATTAATCTTCTGCCCAGTCAGTCATATTTCTTTCGAGACATGATCGCCTAAAGCGTGTATCACGTATGGCACTTAACTGATTGACTGAATATAATAGTTGAAAATATGATTGAGGCTTCTACTGATAATAATGTAGGGGATGAGTTTTATATTGTTATGAAGTAATAAACTGATCCCCCACTAATTACTACTTAATAATCTAATACATCTTTTCCTTCTCTAGCTATGAATCAAATACCAGGACAGATTGAGTTTATTAGCCTTGCCTGGCAACCAATCTACCGCAAAAAGCAATGGCAACCTACTGCGGGATAATTTTCTGCCCAGTCAGTCATGTCTCTTTTGAGGAATGATCGCCCAAGCGTGTATCAAGTATGACACTTAACTGACTGACTGAATACAAAAGTTGGAAACATGATTAAGGCTTCTATTGGGCATAAAGTGGGGGATCAGTTTTATATTTTATGAAGTAATAAAATGATCCCCCTCTAAATGCTACTAAATAATATAATACATCTCTTCTCTTTCTAGCTATCAATCAAATAACAGGACAAATTGTGTTCTATAGCCTTGGCTAGCAACCAGTCTACCGCAGAAAGCAATTGTAACCTACTATGGGATAATCTTCTGCCCAGTCAATCATGTTTCTTTCGAGACATGATCGCCCAAAGTGTGTATCACGTATGGCACTTAACTGACTGACTATCTGAGCAACATAAGTTTAGCAAGAATGATCCATTACCTTTGATGCTCCTGTTTTAAAAGTCAATAATCTCTTATGCTACACAATCTGTTTTACACCATCTGATGTAGTTGTTTCATTGTCGGATCAAACTGTGTGTTAAGGATTGAGAATCATTTTGAGCAAGAATGATCGGTTACTTTTGATGCTTCTGATTTTAAGTCAATATTCTCTTATGTTACATCATCTGTTTTACGCAATCTGATGCATTGTTTTTATGGCTGGATCAAACTATGTGTTAAGGATGGAGAATCGTTTTGAGCAACATAAGTTTAGCAAGAATGATCAATTACTTTTGATGCTCCTGCTTTAAAATTAATATTCTCTTATGTTACATAATCTGTTTCACGCCATCTGATGTAGTTGTTTCATTGCTGGACCAAACTCTGTGTTAAAGAAGGAGTATCGTTTTGAACAACATAAGTTTAGCAAGAATGATCGGTTACCTTTTATGCTCCTGTTTTAAAATTAATATTCTCTTATGTAACATAATCTTTTTTACGCAATCTGATACGTTGTTTCATGGCTGGATCAAACAGTGTGTTAAGGATGGAGAATGCTTTTGACAACATAAGTTTAGCAAGAATGATCCATTACTTTTGATACTCTTGTTTTAAAGTTAATAATCTCTTATGTTGCATCATCTGTTTCACGCTATCTGATGTAGGTGTATCATTGTCGGATCAAACTGTGTGTTAAAGATGGAGAATCATTTTGAGCAACATAAGTTTAGCAAGACAGATTATACAATGTCTAAATGTAAATACCGAAAAATTGTTGGGGCGCTTTTAACCTTTTCACGGAAATGGTCTATTCGAATCACTATATAAAATAGTAGTGATTATACCTTGAGGAAGAAAGTCGAGTAAGGAAGTCGAGTGAGCGAGTCAGTCGGGTATTTCGGGTATTGTACCGGAAGTGTTCTACTAGTCAATCTATCACGTCTCTACGATACTGTATACTAATTACCTTGTTCTGTATTCTACTAATCCTCACCTCTTGTAAATACTTCTCTTTCCTGTCAATACACCTACTTTTATACTATTACGTTGTTTTGTATTATTTCACATAATTCTGTTACCCGACGTAACAAAAATAAGAACTGAAATTTTTAACACTTGTCTCGTATTCATTCCTTGATTTTAAACCCAAATGTTTTTAGTGAAAATCACAAAACAAAGGAAGTGGGTTTGCTGTTTCAATTCTTGTGATAGGGACTACGTTTTTGGAATTGATAGTGAAGTGGTTTACATTTACCTCTCTCTCGCTGGGTAGTTGGTATTTAACTCATCAAGAGTTCTTCTGTAATTTGATAGATCTTAATTTATGCTTACAATTTCATTCACTCGTAATAAATTAGAGTTGGTGTCCAAGATTAGACGGTAGATTTCAACCGAGTTAAAAACGACCATATTTTTTTAATCTTCTCTAATTTACTCGGTGTTTTTATAACCAGGAATTGGGGGTAAATTAGGTTCCTCAATTTTTATAACCAGGAATTAATGTTAAGTTAGGTTCCTCACTTATTAAAGCCAGCAATTGTAGAAAGTTTTATATTCAGGAATTGGTGGTAAGGTAGGTTCCGCAATTTTTATAACCAGGAATTAATGTTAAGTTAGGTTCCTCACTTATTAAAGCCAGCAATTGTAGAAAGTTTTATATTCAGGAATTGGTGGTAAGGTAGGTTCCGCAATTTTTATAACCAGGAATTAATGTTAAGTTAGGTTCCTCACTTATTAAAGCCAGCAATTGTAGAAAGTTTTATATTCAGGAATTGGTGGTAAGGTAGGTTCCGCAATTTTTATAACCAGGAATTAATGTTAAGTTAGGTTCCTCACTTATTAAAGCCAGCAATTGTAGAAAGTTTTATATTCAGGAATTGGTGGTAAGGTAGGTTCCGCAATTTTTATAACCAGGAATTAATGTTAAGTTAGGTTCCTCACTTATTAAAGCCAGCAATTGTAGAAAGTTTTATATTCAGGAATTGGTGGTAAGGTAGGTTCCGCAATTTTTATAACCAGGAATTAATGTTAAGTTAGGTTCCTCACTTATTAAAGCCAGCAATTGTAGAAAGTTTTATATTCAGGAATTGGTGGTAAGGTAGGTTCCGCAATTTTTATAACCAGGAATTAATGTTAAGTTAGGTTCCTCACTTATTAAAGCCAGCAATTGTAGAAAGTTTTATATTCAGGAATTGGTGGTAAGGTAGGTTCCGCAATTTTTATAACCAGGAATTAATGTTAAGTTAGGTTCCTCACTTATTAAAGCCAGCAATTGTAGAAAGTTTTATATTCAGGAATTGGTGGTAAGGTAGGTTCCGCAATTTTTATAACCAGGAATTAATAGTGAATTAGGTTCCTCACTTTCTAAAACCAGGAATTGGTGGTAGGTTAGGTTCCTCACTTTGTATATTCAGGAATTAGTGGTAATTTAGGTTCCTGAAATGTAATAACCAGGAATTGATGGTAAGTTAGGTTCCTCACATTTTAAAACCAGAAATTGGTGGTAAAATAGGTTCCTCACTTCATATATTCAGGAATTGGTGGTGAGTTGGGTTCTTCATTTTTTATAACCAGGATTTGGTGGTAGGTTAGGGCCCTCAATTTTGAAAAACAGGAATTGGTGGTATGTTAGGTTCCTCACATTTCATAACCAGGAATTAGTGGTAAGGTAGGTTCCTCAATTTTTATAACCAGGAATTGATGATAAGTAAGGTTCCTCAAATTTTATAACCAGTAATTGGTGGTAAGTTAGGATCCTCTTATTTTATATTCAGGACATGGTGATAAGTTAGCTTCCTAAATTTTTATAACCAGGAATTGATGGTAAGTTAGATTCCTCACTTTTTATATTCAGGAATTGTGTGTGAGTTAGACTTCTCGATTTTTATAAGCAGGAATTGGTGGTAGGTTAAGTTCTTCAATTTTCAAAAAACAGGAATTATTGGTAAGTTAGGCTCCTCACATTTCATAACCAAAAATTGGTGGTAAATTAGGTCCCTCAATTTTTATAACTAGAAATTGGTGATAAGTTAGGTTTCCAATTTTTTTTAATTTGGAATTGGTGGTAAGTTAGGTTCCTCATTTTTTATATTCAGGAATTGGTGGTAAGTTAGGTTATTCAATTTTTATAACCAAGAATTTTTATAACTACCTATAAGTAGAAATTGGTGGTAAATAAGGTTCCTTACTTTTTATAAAAAGGATTTGGTTGTTAGTTAAGTTCCTCAATTTATATATTCAGGATTTGGTGATAACTTAGGTTGCTCACTTTTTATATTCAGAAATTGGTGATAAGTTAGATTCCTCACTTTTTATATTCAAGAACTGGTGGTAAGTTAGGTCCTCACATTTTATATTCAGGAAATGGTGGTAAGTTAGGTACCTCTCTTTTTAAAACAAGGAATTGGTGGTATGTTAGGATCCTCAATTTTTATAATTAAGAATTGGTGTTAAGATAGGTTCCTGACTTTTTATAAACAGGAATTGGTGGTAAGTTCGGTTCCTCACTTTTTATAACCGGGAATAGGCGGTAAGTTAGGTTCAAAAATATTTAAAACTAGGAATTTGTGGTAAGATAGTTTCCTCACTTTTATATTCAGAAATTGGTGGTAAGTTAGATTCGTCATTTTTATATTCAGGAATTGTTAGGGAGTTAGGTTTCTCATTTTTTATAAACAGGAATTAGTGGTAGTTTAGGTTCCTCAATATTGAAAAACCGGAATTGGTGTTATGTTAGGTTCTTCATATTCCATTTACCAGGAATTGGTGGTAAAGTAGGTTCCGCAATTTTTATAACCAGGAAATGATGGTAAGTGAGGTTCCTCATTTTTGAAAACCTGGAATTGGAAGTTAGGTCCCTCACATTTTATATTCAGGATTTGGTGGTAAGTTAGGTTCCTAAATTCTTATAACCAGGATGTGATTGTAAGTTAGGTTCCTCACTTTTTATATTCAAGAATTGGTAGTAAGTTAAATTCCTTCTGTTTATATTCATGAGTTGTTGCTAAGTAAAGTTCCTCGAATTTATAACCAGTTATTGGTAGTTGGTTAGGTTCATCAATTTTCAAAAAACAGGAAATGTTGGTGAGTTAGGATCCTCAAGTTTTATAACCATGAATTGGTGGTTAGATAGGTTCCTCAAATTTTATATTCAGGAATTGTTGGTAAATTAAGTTCCTCACATTTTATAAGCAGGAATTCATGGTAAGTTCGGTTTCTCATATTTATAACAATGAATTAGTTGTAAGTTAGGTTCCTCACATTTTGTAACCAGAAATAGGTGGTAAGTTATGTTCCTCAATTTTTATAACCAAGAGTTGGTTGTAAGTTAGGTTCCTCACTTTTTATAACCAGGAATTGTTGGTAAGTTAGGTTCCTCAATATTTACAACCAGGAATAGGTGGTAAGTTAGTTTTCTCAATTCTTATAACCAGGAATTGGTGGTGAGTTAAGTTCTTCACATTTTACTACAAGGAATTAGTGGTAAGTAAGGTTCTTCACTTTTTATAACCAGGAATTGGTGGTAAGTTAGGTTCCTCAATTTTATAACCAGGAATTAGTTTTAATTTAAGTTCCGCATTTTTTAAACAGGAATTTGTAGTAAGTTAGGCACCTCACTTTTTATAACAAAGAATTGAGGGTAAGTTAGTTTCTTCAATTTTTATAGAATGGAGTTGGTGGTAAGTTAAGTTCATTATTTTTATTTAGTAATTGGTGGTAAGTTAGATTCCTCACACTTTATAACCAGGAATCGGTGGTAAGTTAGGTTCCTCACTTTTTATTTTCAGGTTTTGGTTGTCAGTTAGGTTCTTCAATTTTATGTTTACGAATTTGTGTTAAGTTATGTCCCTCAGATTTTATATACATGAATTCGTTTTAAGTTAGGTTCCTCTTTTTATAGCCAGAAACTAGTGGTATGTGAAGTTCCTGACTTTCTATAACCAGGAATTGGTGGTAAGTTAGAATCCTCACTTTTTATATTCCGGGATTGCTGGTAAGTTAGGTTCCTCAATTTGTATAATTAAGAATTGGTGGTAAGTTAGGTTCTTCACTTTTTATATCCTGGATTTTAATCACAAGAAATTGGTGGTAAATTAGGTTGCTCACTTTTTATGACCTGGAATTTGTGATACGATAGGTTCCTCCCTAATAATACCAGGAATTGGTAATTAGTTAGGTTCCGCAATTTTTATAACCAAGAATTCGTGGTAAGTTCGTCACTTTTTATAACTAGGAATTGGTGGTAATTAGGTTTCTCAGTTTTTGTAACCAGGAATTGCTGGTAAGTTATGTTTCTCATTTTTTATAACCAGGAATTAGTGTTAAGTTAAGTTGGTATAATTTATTTGTTAATTTTAAGTTAGGTTCTTCAAACTTTTTACCCAAGAATTTTTGGTAATTTTTACATTCAGGAAATTGTGGTAACTTCGGTCCCTCACTTTTTATAACCAGAAGAATTATTTGTAAGTTACGTTCCTCAATTTTTATAAAAAGGAATTTTTGGTAAGTTAGGTTCCTCATTTTTATAACCAGGAATTGGTGTTAAATAGGTTTCTCAATTTTTCTAACCAGGAATTGGTTGTAAGTTAAGTTCGTCAAACTTTATAACCAAGAGTTAATGGTAAGTTAGGTTCCTCAATTTTTATATTCAGGAATTAGTGGTTAGCTAAGTTTTGATTTTTTTCACCAGAAATTGTCGGTACTTATGTTTCCTCAATATTTATAACCAAGGATTGGTGGTATGTTAGGTTCCTCATGTTTTATAACAAGCATTTGGTGGTACGTTAGGTTCCTCGCATTTTATATTCAGGAATATAACCAGGAATTGATGGTAAGTTGGGTTTCTTATTTTTATATTCAGAAATTGGTGGTAATTTATATTTCTCGATTTTATATCCAGGAGTTGGTGGTAAGTTCGGTTCCTCCATTTTTATAACCAGGAATTGTTGGTAAGTTAGGTTCTTCACTTTTTAAAACTAGGAATAGGTGGTAAATTAGGTTCCTCACCTTTTATATTCAGGAATTGGTTATAATTTACGTTCCTAAATTTTTATATTCAGCAACTTGTTGTAAGATATGTTCCTCCATTTTTATCACCAGGAATTAGCTGTAAATCATGTCCTTCACTTTTTATAACCAGGAATTTATGGTAAGTTAAGTTCCTATCATTTTATAACCAGGACCTGGTGGTAAGTACGGGTTCTCACTTTTTATAACCAAGAAATGGTGGTATATTAAGTTCCTCACTTTTTACAAGGAATTGGTAGTAATTTAGGATCCTTCCTTTTTATAACCAGGAGTTTATTAGTAAGTTAGGGAATTTTTGGTAAGTTAGTTTCCTCAGTTGTTATAATCAGGCATTTGTGGTAATTTAGGTTGCTCACTTATTAGAGTCAGGAATTGGTGGCAAGTTAGGTTCCTAAATTTTATAAACAAGACCTGATGGTATGTTACGTTCCTCAAATTTTATATTCAGGTATTGGTGGTTGGTTAGGCTCCTCACTTTTTATAACCAGGAATTTATGATAAGTTAGGTTCCTCGCCTTTTATAACCAGGAACTTGTTGTAAGTTAGGTTCCTTAATTTTTATAACTAGGAATTGGTGGTAATTTAGGTTTCTCAATTTTAATAACTAGGAATTAGTGGTATGTTAGATTCCTCATTTTTATAACCCGGAATTGGTGGTAAGACAGGTTCCTCAAATTTATAAGCAAGAAATGGTGCTAAGTTAGGATCCTCATTTTTTATAACCAGGAATCTTTGGTAATTCAGGTTCCGAAGTTTTTATAACCAGGTGTTGATGGTAATTTATGTTCCTCATTTTTTATAACAAGGTGTTGGTGGTAAGTTAGGTTATTCACTTTTTATGACCAGGAGTTTGTGGTAAGTTAGGTTCCTATTTTTTTATAACCAGGAATTAGTGGTAAGTTAGGCACCTCATTTTTATAACCTGGAATTGTTAAGAAAGTTAGTTTCCAAAATCTTTATAACCAGGAGTTAGTGGTATGTTAGTTTCCACAACTTTTTCATATTCAGGAATTGGTCGTAAGTTAGGCTCCTCAATTTTTATAACCAGGAACTTGTGATAAGTTAGTTTCCTTGCTTTTTATAACCAGGAATTTGTGATAATTGTGGTTCCTCAAGTTTAAAACCTGGAATTGGTGTTAAGTTAGTTTCCTCAATTTTTATAACTAAGAATTGGTGGGTAATTAGATTCCTCAAATTTTTATTCATGTATTGGTGGTAAATTAGGTTTATCAATTTTTAAATTCACTAATTGGTAATAAGTTAGGTTCCTCATTTTCTATAACCAGGAACTGGTGGAAAATTAGGTTCCTCATTTTTATATTCTGGAATTGGTGGGAAGTTATGTTCTGCTTTTTTATATTCAGCAATTGGTGGTAAGTTAAATTATTGATTTTTCACCAGAAATTGTCGGTATGTTAGGTTCCTAAATTTCTATAACGAGGAATTGGTGGTAAGTTAGTTACATCATTTTTATAACAAGCAATTGGTTGTAAGTTAGGTTCCTCAGTATTTATATTCAGGAATTGTTAGTAAGTTAGGTTCCTCACTTTTTATAACCAGAAATTGGTGTTAATTTAGGTTCCTCATTTCTATAACCAGGAATTCGTGGTAATTTAGGTTCTTCAATTTTATAACCAGAAGTTGATGGCAAGTTAGGTTCTTCAATTTTATAACCAGGAGTTGGTTGTATGTTATGTTCCTCCCTTTTTATAACAATGAATTGGTGGTAAGTTAGGTTCCTCACATTTTAAAATTAAGAATTGTTGTTATATTAGGTTCCTCACTTTTTATATTCAGGAATGTGTGGTAAGTTACGTTCCTCACTTTTTTTATTTATATTGTTGTTAATTTTGGTTCCTCAACTTTTTATAATCAGGAATTGGTAGGAAGTTAGGGTCCCCATTTTTATAACCAGCAATTGTTAGTAAGTTAGTGCCCTAACTTTTTATAATAAGGAATTCGTGACAAGTTAGGTTCCTCAATTTTATAACCAAGAGTTAGTGCTAAGTTAGGTTCCTCAACTTTTATATTCAAGAATTGGTGGTAAGTTACGTTCCTCACTATTTATATTCAGAAATTGGTTTAAAGTTAGGTTATTTAACTTTTATAACTAGAAATTTGTGGTAAGTTATGTTCCTCGCGGAGTTTGGGGTAATTCCTTTTCTTCACATTTTATAACCATAAAATTGTGGTATAGCAGATACCTCACATTTTATAACATGGATTTGGTAGTTAGTTAGGTTCCTCACATTTTATAACCAAGAGTTTGTGGTAAGTTATGTTCCTCAATTTTTTTCCCAAGAATCTTTCGTAATTTAGGTTCCTCAATTTTTATAACCAGAAGTTGATCCTAAGTTACGTTCCTCATTTTTTATAACCAAGATTTGTTGATATGTTATGTTCCTCACTTTTTATAACCAGGATTTTGTGGTAAGTTAGGTACCTCAATTTTTATAACCAGGAATTGATTGTAAGTTAGGTATCTAAATTTTATAACCAAGAATTGGTGTTAAGTCAGATTCCTCAATTTTATAACCAGGAATTGTTGATAAGTTAGGTTCCGAAATTTTTATAACGAGGCATTGATGTTAAGTTACGATTCTAATTTTTTTAACCAGGAGTTGGTGGTATGTTAGGTTCCTCATTTTTGTATATTCAGAAATTAGTGGTTATTTATGCTCATAAATTTTTATAACCAGGAATTAGTGATAAGTTAGGTTCCTTACTTTTTATAACCAGTAATTGATGTAAGTTAAGTTCCTCATTTTTATAACCAGAAGTTGGTCGCAATTTAAGTTCCCAACTTTTTATAACCAGGAGTTGGTGGTATGTTAGGTTGGCGGTATGTTAGGTTATATTCAGCAATTGGTGGTTATTTAGGCTCCTTTTTTATAACCAGGAATTAGTGATAAGTTAGCTTCCTCCCTTTTTATAATCAGGAATTTGTGATAATTTAGGTTCCTCAATTTTATAACTAGGAATTGGTGATAAGTTAGGCTCCTCACTTTTTATAACCAGCAATTGGTATTAAGTGAGGTCCCTCACTTTTTATAACCAGGAATTTCTGATAATTTAGGTTTCTCACTTTTTATAACTTGGAGTTTGTGGTAATTAATGTTCCTCACATTTTATAACAAGGAATTCGTAGTAAATTAGGTTCCTAACTTTTTATAACCAGGAATTTTTGGTAAGTTAGTTTCCTCATTTTTTCAACCAGGTATTGGTGGTAAATTAGCTTCCTCACTTTTTATATTCAGGAATGGATAGTAAGTTCTGTTTCTCAATTTTTATATTCAGGAATTATTGGTAAGTTGGTTTCCTCACTTTTTATAACCAGGAATTTGTGATAAGTCTGGTTCCTCACTTTCTATGAACAGGATATGTTGGCAATTTAGGTTCCTCACTTTTTATAGCCAAGAAATGGTGGTGAGTTAGGTTCCTCCCTTTTTATAACCAGGAATTTGTGGCAAGTTAGGTTCCTTACTTTTTATAACCAAGAATTAGTGATTAGTTAGGTTTCTCACTTTTTATGACCAGGAATTGTTGAAAAATTAGGTTCATGACTTTTTATAATTAGCAATCTTTGATAAGTTAGGTTCCTCACTTTTTATAACCAGGAGTTAGTGTTAATTTAAGTTCCTCACTTATTATAACAAGGAATTTGTGGTAATTTATGTTCCTCAATTTTATATTCTGTAATTGTTGATAAGTTAGGTCCCTCAGTTTTTATATTCAGGAATTGGTGGGAGTTACGTTCCTCACTTTTTATAACCAGGAATTGGTGGTAAGTTAGGTTTCTCACTTTTTATAACCAGGAATTGGTGGTAAGTTAGGTTCCTCACTTTTTACAACTAGGAATTGGTGGTAAGTTAGGTTCCTCATTTTTTTATCTTTAGGAATTGATGGTAAGTTATGTTCTTCACTTTTTATATTTAGGAATTGGTGGTAACTTAGGTTCCTCACTGTTTGTAACCAGGAATTCGTGCTGAGTTAAGGTCCTTACTTTTTATATTCAGGAATTAGTGCTGAGTTAGGTTCCTTAATTTTTATAACCAGGAATTGGTAGTAAGTTAGTTTCCTCACTTTTTCTATACGACCTGGACGGTTTTTTTCCAAAATTATCAAAAAAATAAGTCAATTCTTTAGAGTGGAAAATTTCCGAGTGCAAAATATATTAATAATAATAACAAGAAAAAAAATTAGAATAGTTTTCATTACCTCTTAAAAGATCTTGATTAAGCCTTTTAAGTTAAAATAATCTAAAATTAAGGTTTCAGGTATTGTATGATTTTTCAAGATGCCTAACGTGTGATCTTCCACAACATACTAAACTCTATTGTTAATAACCACTGAACTAGGATCTATACAACGCTATTTTTTATACTATTTCATTAACTAAAAGTGACAAAAGACAATTCAACTCTGTATTTTTGCTATAAATAATTTTTTTTCTTTTTTTCTGTTTAGATGCACTATACATTGCCCCGTTCCACATGATCCTAAATTACACATATGCCACCAATGACATAAAGTGCATTGATGATTTCATTAAAAAACAAATTGATACTGAGCTAAGCCTCCTAAATACTTACTTAGCTGCGATGTATAATTTGTATTTGGTTGTTCAAGCACCAAGTATCGATGGTATGGAATTAGTGAAAACGTCGGCTTCCGAAAATGGAAAGTATGTAAGTAATACAAATTTCGCATTTTTTCCTTGTTTTTACTGACAAGGATTTTACATATTCTTCTTCTTCTATGTACTCTGTCCTTTCAGGACGTAGGCGATCATGCCCTTCCACGTCTCCCTATCCTTGGTAGCTCTTAGTACGCTTTCTCTTGTAACAACCTCCGTTCTGTCATCCACCTGCTCAGGCCCTTCAAATATGTTATCCGCTGTTTTCCTCTGTCTGGTCTGTTAGTATTAGGTTCTCCAAGCCTTCGTTCCTCATTGCATGTCCCAGAAACTTTAGTTGTCTCTTCCTGATGCTCAATATTAATTTCCTTTTTGTTTTCATTCTTTCCAACACCTCATCATTTCTCACATGCTCGGTCCATTATATCTGTAACATCCTTCTGTAGAATGACATTTGAGTTGCTTCAAATTTTTCCTTCATCTTCGATGATATTGTCCAACATTCACTGCCATATTGAAGAACTGACATCACATAGCAATCTAGTACTCTCTTCTTTGTTTCTAGTGAAAGTTTCCTGTGTCTTAATACTTTACTCAGCTTCTGGAACGCAACTTTTGCCATGCCAATATCTTACAAGAAAAAAAAAGAACAGATATTTTCCAATGAAAACCTCTTCGGTTGAATTAAATTCTAGTCCATGAATCGGAACTCTGAAGTTTTCTCTTTACTTTTCTCTCACTGTAGCCCCCCTGCGCACCAGTGGTGGTACTGCCGAGTTTGGGTGGAAACGATTATAAAAACAAATTATATTTTTATGGTTTTAAATAACATGCAAGGAGTTGATAAACCTTAGAAAACGAATCACTCAATCAATGAAATACTGATTACGTCCACTTACTTTTTTTTACTTTCTCTAAAATCTAAATGTATAGAAACTAATGCTGCCAAAAGTGGGGGACTAGTTTGTACAATGATTGTAATATATATCTGAACCCCCACTTTATATCCACGATGACTGATTTGCTTATCAGATTCTGCTTAGGTATGAATCCACCTCCTCTTCCACCAGTTATAGGTACATTAGTAAGGTTTGTGTCACTAAATACTTATTATCACCAATTCCTTTTTCTTTTTTTTTTTAGTTCTTACAAACTAAAAATATTTTCTGGTTTTAAATAACATCCAATAGCTCGATAATCCGTAAAAAATGAATCTATAAATTAATATATAGCGTTCATATATATTTCTCACCCGTTGTATTTTATATCGGTGGCTTATAACATTTTCTTAGATGTGTTTAAAAATATCCAACGAATAATATCCTTGTCTGGATATTATTTCAAATGTCAGTATGGACGATATCTAAAAATTCACGGAAATATTAAATGTTGATTAAAAAAAATAGATGTATGTAAATGTTCTTAGCCTCCCCTAACTTTTGGTTTGGGATAGATTATTCCAATCTTTTCACTTTTCCTTTTTGTTTATTTGTTTTTTTTGTTTTGTTTTGTTTTTTCAATTGGAATAGATAGACTGAACTATCGCCCGATTCACACTCCACCCACGTCTATTGAACAGGTGTAGAGGCTCATCCCTTGTTCCCTGTTTAGGATGTGGTTTCCGGCTTTCTCTTTTCCAATCTTTACACTCTTACGTAGCCCCCTGCACACCAGTGGCCTTATCGCCTTGCCCGGGATGATATGATTTTTAAAAAAAATAGTATTATCGTAGTTGATATTGTCTATCTACAAGTGGTATAAGAGGAAGAAAATTTAGATACCCGTGTGGTTATCCCATAAACGTTAATGTTATCAAGACGAGTTATACTTGCTCTTTTTGGGATTAGTTATTTTGGAGAAGCAGGCAGTTTGCAGTAAGTAAAATTCATAAATTGATTTAATAAAAAAGATATGATTTTAAACGTCGGTATTTGACCTGACCGAAACGATTCATTTGACCCAGATTCATTGAATTAAAGTAACCATTTTTTTTTTTTTTGCAACACGCTGATTCCTGTTAAAACTTCAGTTTTTAGTATTGTTGAAGTTATCGGAAACATTTTTCTCGAGATTTACAACCTCTCAAAGCCGAATTGGCATGGCGAATGATTCATTCCAGAAGCTGAGTAGACTATTAAGACAAGAAGAGAGTACTCGATTGCTATATGATGTCATTTCTTCAATATGGCAGTGAATACTGGACAATCTCATCGAAGATGATGGGAAATCGTGAAGCAACTGAAATATGGTTCTACAGAAGGATGCTGCGGATACTATGGTTTGACCTCGTGAGCAATGATGAGGTTTTCGAAAGGATGGAAAAGAAAAGGAAATCAATACTAAGCATCAGGAAAAGACAGTTAAAGTTCCTGGAACATGCAATGAGGAAGGTGGGCTTGGAGAATCTGATACTCACAGTTCAGATAGAGGGAAAGAGAGACAGGGGAAACGGCGTGTAATATACTTGATGAGACTAAGCCTGTGGATGTCAGAACGGGGTTGCGTGGTGTAACAGGAGAAAGCGTGCTCAGAGCCACCAGGGATAGGGAGACGTGGAAGGCCATGATCCTTAAAGAACAAGGCACATAGAAGAAGAAGTCTCTCCCTACTGTATTTATATTTAAAGCCTTATGGGGTATTATAATTTACGACAATGAAATTTCTATAAAAACTTAAAGAAAAGGCATGAAAAAAAGAATTTTGAATTTTTATTAAATAATTATTTGATATCTCAATCATTAAATTGTTTTTAAAATAGTGAGTCTTTTTCATTTAAAATAATAAAACGTTTAATTTTAAAAAATAATAATTTATTGTATTAAGCTAAACCCCCTAATAAAACCAACTGTACTTTGTAACCCCTTACCTATTTGCACCTCTCCCCAAAATTTGGTTTATATCAATCAATGTATGTGAAATGTTTCATTTACATAGGAAGTCACCAAGTGTATAAATGGCTATACTTATTACTCACGGAATAGTAGCAACAACTGCATCGCCAATATTTAAAGAACAGAATTAACAATTATTACTTGATTATAAAAAGATATTTGCATAAATTCTCAAAATGTGAAGAAATAAAGAATTTTCGACAAAGGAGAACACATTCTTGACCTATAGTTCGAATTCATGGTCTCTTGTTCTTGGTCACCCTGCACACATCAATGACATGGAACTACTTCTAATTTTAGAAAACTCCTTCACTGGGTTACCGGAAGTCATTAAAGTTAAAGATAGAAACGTGACTCCAATAAAACAAGTATTTAAAAGGGATTTTTTCTAGAAATGGAGTCTCTAAAATATTGGTATCAGACAACGCACCAGAATACTGCAATGAAGGTTTATGTAATTCGTTGAGGTGGATTGATTACTTCACCTATAAAACGCTAATTTTAATTTTCATTAATGACTTTATCGATGGCATCATCTCTCAACTTGGTATCTATGCTAATAACACAACCAGTTACTCGTCTTAATCTCTGATCAGTTCGATAAGGTCAAACTGGCGGCTGATGTCAAAAACGAGTTTCAATCTGTTGTTAACTGGGACAAAGGGTGGCTTGTTAATTTCCACGGATCCAGAACTAAGCTGTTCTTTATTAATCATATGAGATAACCCTTTCTGCCTTCCATCATATAACCTCCAAGAGAGTTACTCGCTGCGCCTTCCCAGACTAATGTTATCGGCTAAAATGAAATGGAAAAATTATATTGAATCCATTTTTAGGTTAACTGCTAAAAAGTTGGTTCACCATGTCGCGCTAGACAATATTTTTCTTCCGAATCTATTTTATGTATCCATATGTTTACTATTCGTCCATGCTTAGAATATTTCTGCCACATTGGTTCAGAGGTCCTGATATATATCTAAAGATCCTTGATACAATCTAAAGAAGAATCAGAAATAATATTGGTCCTGATCTTGTGTCTCCGCTTCAATCACTTTTCCCCCGCCGTAAAGTTGCCTTCCTGTGCCTTTTCTATAAAAATATTTTATGGTAATTGTTTGGTTGATCTCTTCGCTATGGTACCTATACTATGAATTTGTTGAATTCGTTGCATTCACTTACGCACAAATACCCTTGGAAAAGGTATTAATCCGTCTATTCCTTCCAGTTATGGGTTAAATAATAGAACAGATTGGGTTCTATAGCTTTGGCTGGCAACCAGTTTACCGCAGAAAGCAATGGCAACCTACTGCGGGATAATCTTCTGCCCAGTCAGTCATGTCTCTTTCGAGACATGATCACGTATGGCACTTAACTGACTGACTGAATATAATAGTTGGAAATATGATTAAGGCTACTAATGGGCATAAAATGGGGGATCAGTTTTCAATTGTTATGAAGTAATAAACTGATCCCCCACTAATTATAATTAATATAATAATGTAATATAATCTCTTCTTCCTCCAGCTATGAGTTAAATTGCAGGACAGATTGGGTTCTATAGCTTTGGCTGGCAACCAGTCTACCGCAGAAAGCAATGGCAACCTACTGCGGGATAATCTTCTGCCCAGTCAGTCATGTCTCTTTCGAAACATTATCGCCCAAGCGTGTATCACGTATGGCACTTAACTGCCAAAGAGGTCTCATCCACTTACTATTGAGCTGGCTAGATGTAGCAGTCTCTTTTCTTGGTTCCATGCTTTCTAGCCAACTTTAATCTGGAAAATTTTTAAAAAGGAATATCAATCGCCTTCTATTGTCTTCCTAATTAAACTTTTATCTTTCCGCTCATTAGTAAGGATTCTGTTCATAATTCTTTCACACCCTGTAACCTCCTTGTGTCTTAGTGGCTTTACTGCCTTGCATGGGGTGATCAGTCAGTCAGTTAACTGCCATACGTGATGCACGTTTGGACGATCATGTTTCGAAAGAGACATAATTGACGGGGCAGAAGATTTTCCCGCAAGAGATTACCATTATTTTCTGCGGTAGACTGGTTGCCAACGAAGGCTATAGAAAGAACTCGATCTCTCCTGTTATTTAACCTATAGTTGGAGGGAGAAGAGGCGATTTACCAAAACCTCTTTCCTCATTATGTACCCGAAAAATGAAAACTTTCTCTTTCTGAATTGAAGCATGTGTCCTTTTTGTCTTCATTTTCTCGCAGACCTCGTCGTTGCTCATATTTTCATTTCATGTTATCCTCAGCAAACTAATGTAGAACCACATTTCTGATGCTTCATGTCTCTTCTTCATCTTTGAGAAGATTGTCCAGGATTCAATGTCGTATACTTGGACTGATACTATATAACTGTTCAGTACTCTTTTCTTTATTTTTAACAATTTTTCTGGTTCTAAATAATTTGCTTGAATTGCGGCGGATTTCGAATTCGTTTTATTCACTTACGCACAAATAACCTCGGGAAAAGTTTTAATCCATCTCTTCTCTCTCCAGTTATGGATTGAATAGCAGAACAAATTGGGTTCTATAGCCTAGGTTGGGAACCAGTCTACCGCGGGAAAATCTTCTGTCCGGTCTCTTTCGAGATATTATCACCTAGGAGTGAATTACGTATGACAATTGACTTAATACTTTGCTTAGCTTTTGAAAGGCATTTTTCGCTATCCAAAAATATTATTCTAGAATATAAGTCTCTTACTCAAATGCTAAAGGGTTTTGTTGTTTTGTTATTAGTTTATCACTTCGGGCCTGTTTCTGACAATTTATTTTATCTAAGTTTTATTTTTATCCTGCATTTTTTACCCATCTCTTTATATTAATTTACTAGCAGCATAGCCCGGTGTTGCTCGGGTATAATGAAAGCTTTAAAACTAATCCATGATCCTGGGGCTCAGACTTTTTGAACGTTGGCACGAAAAACTAAAAAACAGTAGTTGTTACAAGTTAAAGCGAAACCGTACACTGAAAGAAAAATGAATGGATGTAAGTCAAATTTTGATTTCCTGATATCAATATCAAATTTTCTGCACTATTATAAGAACTGCAACCTTGAACTTTCTGAATATCGTTTCTTATGTCTTTGTCTATGGGTGTATCAAATTTGATTAAAATCGGACCACTCCTTCTATAACCCGATTTTTTCGATTATCGATTTTCGATATTTATCGAGGATACCTCGACACAAAACCTAGCTAAGAACACTCGCAGACGCTTATAGTACAACTGTGTAAATTTTCAAGAAAATCGGTTCAGCCGTTTCGGAGTCTATAGGTAGCGGACAAACACACACACAGACACACACACACAGACAAAGTTCCATTTATAAATAAGTTTATATTCTGAAGCATTTTACTTTTCCTTGTACTCGTTGAATTAGATTGCATTTTATATTCAACGTTTTTACATTTATTTACTCAACTCTAATTTCGGGTTTGAGTTTCATTGTTTCATGCCTGATAATTTAGCTGTTTCACTTACATTTCATTTCCGTTTTAACAGAAAAGGTCAAATGTTTCTTATCTGCTTTTCACTTAGTTTTCAATTTCCAATCTTCTTTCTTTTCTTTGACTTAACTTTAAAGTTAACGTGTCAACAAACAACCAATTTATTTCTACTTGGCGAATAAGCAACTTACTTGTGCTGAACAAATAACCAATTTATTTTTGCTTTTGGCTCCTATTTTTGCTTTTAATATTTTGCTCCTTGCTATTTATTTTTTCATTTCTCTTTGCATTTCGTTCGATTTTCTTTTCATTTTTTGTGTATATATTCGTGTATTGGCCAATTTCTTATATATTCGTGTATTGGCCAATTTCTTATATATTCGTGTATTGGCCAATTTCTTATATATTCGTGTATTGGCCAATTTCTTGAAGAGTGCGGCCTCTGAACATTCTTGCAGGAATTTTAACAATTCCAGAAAAAAGTTTAACTGTCTATAGTACCAAAATGGCTGATTTTATCCTCTTGAAAACATTACCTGTATATTGTGTGACCCCTTATTTTTATGCACTACCCACGACTTTATTATGGCACTTGGTTTTGTAATGATTTTGTTAGCGTTTCTGTATTTAAGTTTCACCATTTTCTTTTTATCATTTCACCAGAAGGCGGGACCGCCACTAGTGCGTTGGATATTAAAGCGAAAGAAAAAACTGGGTACAATGGGTATTGAAGAAAGGAAAATATGTGATCGGGATTCAAGAAAATAGAAAATGGCAATTGACGTTTGCAGTTTTTCTTTTTTTTTTTAATTGTAGCTATCAGAGAAGCAAGTAAACGGAAGGAAGTTTCACAGGAGACAAGTGCGAGAAAAAAGATTCGAGTAGAATTGGCGGTTGCATTTAACTATTTCAGCCGTAAAAGAGTGGGACGTAAGTGCCAATCTAGTAGCACGCTTAAATTCCTGTAGTTAGGGCACCAGGTGAAACAGCTCGTCATTGCAGTTGCCGTGAAAATATTTGTAGATAAAAACAGAAGGAAGCCACGTGACGTCGGTGAGAAAGTGACTGAAGACGATATGCCAGGTCAGGATTAATTACATTGCAGATCCTTTTGAATTTTGTAGAGAAACTCAAGATGAATAGCAGGAGCACCCAGCATATTTCAGTTATTTTAATTTCTTGAAAAAGAAAAAGAAGAGAATCCCTGAGAACTTCTCTTAATTTAATCTTTGCTTATTGTATCTTATTTTGATTTGATTTTGAATTTTAATGCGTGACTTTTTGTAATTTTGGTATCATACTAATATTATACTAATATCATACTAGTATTATGACTAATATACTATTTACACTTTTTACATTATTCCTCTCCAGGAACTACCACATTGACTAGAAATTTTGGCGAGGACTTCAATAAAGGAAATTGATCAGCCCCAGTAGACATTTGGTTTTCTGTCCTTTTCTTTCTTTATCTTTGATTGGGGGTCGTAATTTTAAGGTGGTTTTAGTTGTTTATTATCTAGCGGGTCCGTTTTTATTTCAGACTTCTAAAATTTACTTGAGTCAGCCTGACTTGAGTAAATCTCTTCCACTGTTTATTTTATTTAGTTTTATAATTGTTTTTATTAAACCAAAAATAAAATAATTAAAGCGAAAATCGTAATAAAAAGTTATAAGGTCTTTTCGAACAAAATTATTTGGCGTACGAAAGGCAAAACTTGTAGGATTTAAATACATCAAAATAAAATGCAAAAACAAGGATTAATGAAAGAATCCTTTAAGTAATTTCTTGTTTTCCAATAACGTTTAAAAGAATGAGAAAACTTAACAGAATCAAAGGTATAGAAATTCTAAAAAAAACTGGTCTAGGGCTCCTGATATGTACTTAAAGATTCGTAATAAAATCCAAAGAAGAATCTGGAATATTAATAGTCCTAACCTGGCATCACGGCTTTGGTCTCTTTATCAAATCTGGAACGTAACTTCCCTGTGTGCTTTTTTTAATATATAATCGTTTCACCCCAAGCAAGGCATTTCACTGCCACTATTGCGCAGGGGGTTACATAGAGGGGAAAGTGGTGAGAAAGGATGGTTAGACATAGGAAATGTCAGAGGGATGGCGATAGACGGATAAGGATACCGAGAATGAGGGTTGGGTAGATGGTGAGAGTGTTGGGAGAATAGATGCAAGTTAGTGTGATAGGAGGTGTCTATTGACCTTGCATTTAAACTCCTGGAGATTGTAGCTGTCGGGAAAGCAGACATGTAGAAGAGAATTCCACAGGCGGGAAGCGCGAGAAAAGAAGCTGTTGGATCAGAAATTACGGTTACATCTTATCAGTTTTACTGTAAAAGGGTGGGACCTAGTTGCTAATCTAGTATCTCGTGTAAATTCGTACCTAGGTGGCACCAATGATCTAAGTTCATCGGAGCAGAAGCCGTGAAAGTATTTATACAATAGGCAGAGGGAAGCCACGTCACGCCGGTGGGAGTGTGGTTGCAGCCGGTCTGCCAAGTCAGTATCGATCACGTTACAGATTCTCCTATGTATTTTGTCAAGAAGCCTGAGGAGAGTAGCAGGGGCACCCGACCAGAGATTTCTATGAATACTTTCATGATAATTGCTCTGATGAAATTTTCACTATGATACCTAGATTTTATATATTTTACCATTGAAATAGCTAAATGTAACTGTTACTTCTACCCCTACAGTTTCTTTTCTCGCACTTTCCCCTGTGGAACTTTCTTCTGTTTACTTGCTTTCTTGATAGCTACAATCTCCAAAAATTTATCAGTATGCAAACACAGTAAGAAATGTTTACAAACCAATATGCCACCTGTGTAAAACATATACAGTTTAGGGTATCGGAATTTCATAGAAATTCAATGTTTTCAATATTTCTTCAACAAGTGTTTCCCGCGTCTTTCACTTTGCGCGTTCTTTGATCGGTTCTCTTCTCTGGTCTGTGACGATCTGCTTGATTATCAAATCCGTTGTGTTCTTGTTGAAATCGCTTCAATCTGGGACGGGTAGGAAAGACACTGAATTGCCCTCCCATTAAAATAAAATGTCAACTTTATTAGTCTGCTACATCTCAATTGCTAATATTTCTCCGCCAAGTCGGCTCATTTCGCGGAACTTAACTATCCACCTGTCAGCGTTAATTACAATTGCATTCTACATGGGTGGCCTCTTCAAAAAACTAAGATTAATTGGTCGTTCGTCCTCTCCTTCCCTCTTCGAGAGCAAGAGAGAAAGAGAAAAACAACAACAGAATTTTCTCCCCTCGCGGCCATCTGTATTTTTATAAAAGCATTATCATAACAAGAATGACATCTCGTAAACTCTCTGTTTCGCCTCATAGGCCACGCCAAAGTTTTTTGTTTGTTTGTTTGTTCCCCCCTCACTCTCTCTCGAGAGAGAGAGAGTGAGAAAGAGAGAGGAAGAATTAAAAGTTGATACACGCAGATATCTGTGTGCATGAGGAACACTTTCAGTGTTACATTTGAGCGATGCCGAAAGGGGTAAGTAGACGAGAGCCTGACCTCGCTATCCGGGATCTGTAGGGAATTTTAAAAAACCTGCAGAGAAGTGACAAATCGTAAAAAAATAAATCTATTTAAATTAAATAGGAAGAAAAAGAACACAGCCTGGGAAACCCTAAGTTAGGTGAAGCTGGATGAGCATGTGAATGAAAACGTATTTAATAAGATTCTTATCAGCTCCGTTTTATGTTGAGCACTCTCTTTAATTGTTGATTTGAAGAGTTAGTGGCATAACTGACATTGAAATATAAGTCATTTATTTCAAATTAAATATTATACGAGTGGGGCCCGTGCCGTCAAATATTACAGGAAAATATTTATATCGATATGACGTCTAAAATGACGGCAACATATATTAATGTACTTATTAGTGTGTATCTTACATTAAGACATAAAAAATAATGCAAATCCCTAAGAGTAACAGGAGGGAATTAAATATATATATATATATATATATATATATATGGTTAAATATATATATATATATATATATATATATATATATATATACAACGGTCTTTATTATAATAGAGAGGATATGTCACAATAACTTGTGACTTTCTGCTGGCCCAGTTATCAATAGCGCTGAAATAGTTTTATCTACCCAATTTCACTCATAAGGCTTGGGTCAACTCGTGATGTTGTTTTTAGTAACGCTGAGATGACTTCCTCCAGACTGATAACAGCAAGATGTCACCTTCCTGACAAATCAACCATGCTGAGATTCGAAACCGTGTCTTATGGTCAGAAAGCGAATGTTCTAACCACCCGACTGGGGAACCTACTTTATAACTCGAGATTCCTGACCATACCCAAAGACGGGTGCTGAGCTGCCATCATAAATTGAATTACTTACACACCGCCGTGACATGACTTCCCTGTGTCGTTTGTACATTTTCTTTTATCATGTCACCCCATGCAAGGCATTCTACAGCCACTATAGCGCAGGGGGTTACATAGAGCGATTGGGTATAGGAGATGTCAGAATGAGGGTGATAGACGAGTTAGGATGTACATAGGAAGAGAGTTGCAGAGAATGGGTATGAGTTAGTGTGTTAGAAGGTGTCTATTGATCCTACATTTAAACTCCTGGAGGTTGTAGCCGTCGGGGAAGCAAGCATGCGGAAGGGAATTCCACAGGCGGGAAGTGCGAGAAAAGAAGCTGTTGGAGTAGAAATTGCGGTTACATTTCATCGTTTTCACTGTAAAAGGGTGGGACCTAGCTGCCAATCTAGTATCTCGTGCAAATTCTCACCTAGGGGGCACCAGTGATTTAAATATTTTCATGGTAATTTTTCGAATGTTTTCTTTTTTTCTTCTTTCTTTTTTTTGCCTTACATGATTTTAAGCGTAGTCTGAGATTGACTTCAAGGTCTCACGTTTCTCACCTATGAAAGCTTTCGGGTTACTTGCTTTCCTGTCACTTACGTTTTTCAATAATTTAAATGCAACATCAATTGCCATCTTCTGTTTTCCATTAACCTGTTTTTTTTATTGTCTTTTCTAAACTTTTTTTCTCATTCCTTTTCATTCTCACTCCTTTAAGTTTGATTGGTTCTATCGCTTTGCTTCGAATTAAATAATTATCTTAGTCTTTATCCAATTAAATTATATTCCCTTTTTATTAAAACAGCTTTTTTCCGAGCAACAAGTAGACACACATACATTATATTTTATACTTGTGGCTTGTACATTTTCATTGATGTTTACGAAAAGAAGAAAAATAAACGCTGTGAAATTTTGCACACATCCAATGTTTTAATTCTTCATTCAGTATTTAATATTTGCCTTAAAATTTTCCTCTAATAGGTATCGTCCATGTTGACATTTGAAATAATATCCAAAGGGGTCACTGTATCCATCATGCCGGTGATAATGACGAAAATTCTGCTGATTTACGGTGACTTAAGGGGAAGCAAATTCCTATCACCGTGTGGTCGTCCCATAAGTGTTGATATTGTACAGTTTGGTTATACTTGCCCTTTAAAAATGAAATTTGTCATTAGGAATAGGATCGGATTTTGCAGTAAGTAAATTTGATTTTCCTAAATTTATTGGCAATTTTTCAACATTTCTTCAATATAGTCTTCGTAAGACTATATAACGCCAAAGTACCTAAAACTCAATAAAATATTGGACTATTTAGAATATATTCCTGCATTTTCAAGATTACTGGGTAATTAAAAATTGTATGAAAAGAACGTTCACATTATATTACTCAAATAATTTCTAAAGATACATCTACCATGAAAAAAATCAAGCTGTCAACATGCGTTCAAATACCCTTAAGAAAGGAATTAATTCATCTCTTCTCCGTCCAGCTTTGGGTTAAACAACAGAATAGATTGGTTTCTGTAGCCTTGGTTGGCAACCAGTCTACCGCAGAAAGTATTCCTAACCTACTGTGAAAAAATATTCTGCCCAGTCAGTAATGTTTCTTTCGAGACATGATCGCCCAATCGTGTTTCACGTATGGCACTAAACTGACACTTAAACTTTATCAATCATAAGTCGAGTCATAAGTAATTTCCGTTTCTATGAATCATTTTATAATGATGGATGTATCATCTTAACTACTAATCATAATCATAGGTGGCAATTAAAAATAAATGGGGAGGTACGGTTAGCTGCTCGGATTGAAGAATCAAAGAAATGAGTTCAAATTCCAGTCCCGTCATTAGATTCACTTATGCGTTAATACCATTTGGAAAGGTATAAATCCACCTATGCCCACCAGCTATGTGTAAATAGCAGGACAGTATTTGTCTATATTTCTGAAGAAGGCCGGAGCGTACCACGGCCTAAACGTCGTACAAATGGCAATAAAGATAAGGACAATAGAAAACAGACCAGTTACTAAACAAAAAAAAAACATGAGACTGTATATGATATTTCCCTCGACTTGAATTTACTTATCGTAAAAGGAATATTATTTTGCACTGAACCGCTCATCAATCATTCCTATTCTTTTGGGTCGAATTTTACTGGATACCCTACAAGTGTAGTGTTTTATGCTTTTAATGTGATCGCTGAATATCAATCTTCAATATTTTAATTATTAATCTCAGTCTTGATTATCAATATTAAATATTAATCTCATCGCCAATTATCAATGTCCTATATTTTATATTTTTGTTTGGCTACCTTCCCCTCTTCAGAAAGGATTCCAATGTCCACATGCATGGGCTTGGTGTTTACGTCAGTGAACGCCTTCCTCTAGCCAGGATGATTTATTTTGAATCCCCACATCGTTCTTATATGTGTTTCCGTCTCTCCCTTCTAAGATCAGTTAGCTACCTCTCCTTTTTCTACCGCTCCCCATCATCTCCCGATTGCTCCGTTCTTGACAGCATCTCCAACAATATCGACAAGGCCATTTTCTCCCATCTGTTTGCCCATACACTGCGTGCCAGAATTATATGCAAATCGATTTTTTTGTTCTAACTCCGACAGATTTTAATAAAAATTAGTGAAACTTCGCACGTTATATGGCAACACTAACATATGTGCAGATCTAAAATTCTAAGCTAATCTGTGCAATAGTAAACAAATGGCCGCCATTTTGGTGACTTGCAGCCTATTTCAACGTGCCAACTTTATATGCAAATCATTGCTTAAGTGTCAAATATGGTGAAGTGGTGACAGAAAATTAGAACATTGATTATTTTAGGAATATGTAATTTGAGAACAACAATAATACAGAACAAACATCTTCAATATGGTTTCATAGTACAATCAATATTGTATATAATTGCCATTTTTATTAACAAGAGAAAAAACCTTTGGCCCATTGAAGATGTCAAACTTTCGATTTCATTTGATGAAATTTCTTTGGCAGCAGTCAGAATGGCATTCCAGAGGTCATCCTTGGAGGTGTACTGCCTTCCTCCTGAGTAAATCTTCCTTTTCATGATTCTCCACAGATTTTCGATGGGATTTAAATCTGGAGAACAGGCTAGCCATTGCATTATCTTCCCATGTCTGGCAAAAACACTCTCCAAATATTCAGTGGTTATCCTTGCAGCATGAGACGGTGCATTATCATGCATGAATACCATCTTTTTCCGGAATGACAAATCCCTATCAGCCTCCTACCGAACTTTGGCAAAGTGTTCGAAGCCATCATCAACGCCGAGGTGGTACAACATCTCAGAACCCATAGACTCTTCTCTGACAAACAGTAAGGCTTCCGCTTCACCAGGTCTACTGCTGATATGCTCATGACCATCACTGAGTATAAACACCAGGCCCTCGACAAAAACGGCGAAGCCCGAACTGTGTCCCTTGACATCTCCAAAGCGTTTGACAGAGTCTCGCATGCTGGCCTTCTATGCAAGCTGCAGGGCTATGGTATAACTGGACAATTGTTTGACCTAATCCTGTCCTTCCTTTCAAACCGTACAATTGAACGAACAAGCCTCCTAATACTATTACATGAATGCGGGCGTCCCTCAAGGCTTGAAAAGAACCTCCAATCCGTGGTGGACTGGGGTAAGAAATGACTCGCAAATTTTAATGCTTCCAAAACAAAGCTGCTATAAAGCGAAACACTGCGCCTTCTCGGGTTAACTCTCACACCAGACCTCAAGTGGAATAACTATATAGAATCCAGAGCTAAATCTGCTGCTAAGAAAGTCGGTTCTCTGTGTAGGGCCAGGAAGTTTTTCCAGCTTCAAACAATCCTGCACATATACAAGTCTACCATCCGTCCGTGCATTGAGTATTGCTGCCATATATGGCCCGGTGCTCCTGCTATCCACTTAGGTGTCCTCGACCGAATCCAACGGAGAATCTGTAATGTGATCGATCCCGACTTGGCAGCTAGGATACAGTCGCTTTCTCACCGACGCAATGTGGCTTCCTTGTATCTCTTCTACAAATACTTTCACAGCTTCTGCTTCAATGACCTTAGCTCACTGGTACCCCCTGTATACGAATTTCCTCGAGCCACAAGGTTAGCAACTAGGTCCCACCCTTTTACTGTGAAACTAATAAAATGTAAACGCAAATTCTACACCCTCGGCTTCTTTTCTCCTACTTCCCGCCTGTGGAATTTCCTTCCATTTACTTGCTTTCCTGACAGTTACAATCTCTAAGAATTTAAATGTAAAATCAATGGTCATCTTCTGCCTCACTAACTTACATCCTCTCTCTCATGCACCCCACTCTCATCATTATTCTCTTTCCTCTCCTACTCTCTTCCTGACACCCCTGCAACCTCTCACTCCTCATAACATTCATCCTCGTCCACCCAACTCTCATCAGTAATCTCTTCCCTCTCCTACTCTCTTCCTGACACCCCCTGCAACCTCTCACTCCTCATAACATTCCTCCTCATCCACCCCACTCTCATCATTACTCTCTTCCCTCTCCTACTCTCTTCCTGACACCCCTGCAACCTCTCACTCCTCATAACATTCCTCCTCGTCCACCCCACTCTAATCAGTAATCTCAATCTCTTCCCTCTCCTACTCTCTTCCTGACACCCCCTGCAATCTCTCTCTCCTCATAACATTCTTCCTAAGTAACCCCCTGCACAACAGTGGCAGTAAAATGCCTTGCTTTAGGCGACACGATTATAAAAAAAAAATTAAACCAATATGTCTGCCCTGTCAGCTAAGCGCTGACAGGGTAGACATATTGGTTTAATATCTTAACAAAAATATAGAATATAGGACATCGCTGATTTTCAACAGTAATTTAAATTGATTTAAATAAAATGTAGTTTTCTTATCTTCGAGATATGATTGATATCATTCTTAGAGCTATGATTAGATGTATGACTGAATCATTTGTTGTTGTTTTGTATTTTTTTTCTCGCAGCTAAATCAAAACAAGTACCAGATATTTTCAATGAAGGACGTCGCTGATATGAAGAAAAAAAATCCGGCAAAAACATGAGAATTTTTTATATTACACATTTATAGAACCATTTTTTGTTTGTTGTTGTTTTTTTGTTTTTTGTTTTTTTGTGTGTGTTTGTTTTTTTACGAACCTATTCACTTTTAAAGCATACGAATATATTAACTGCAATGAAATATACAGTTTGTCTCTCGTTAATCATCTAAATGTGAAAACTATGTTTCTATCGAAAATTTGTACTCAAATTGTTCAACGGAAACACCGATTGTAGATAATCTAATTTTATATAGAGAACAAAAAATTTCTAAAGAAGCAAAACTTTTTACACAAGAATTAAGTCAAAACTATAAATCATACGAAATTATAAAAAAAAATTAAAATTAAATTTATAAAATTTTCACTATTGAGTTCTAATTTTTTTGATGAAAAGAGATATGGTTGTGGGAAAATTACGGACACATCTCTTTTTCCTCTCTACTTCATGTACAGTAAATAACAGAACATATAAGCCTTTATAGCCTTAGATGGTATCCGATCTAGGAGGACAAATCTGAATTCAAAACGCCCAATTATGAATTAAATAGGTTCACTAAACTGCAATCAGCCAATTGTAGTGAATACGACAACACCCTTAAAGATATGGTTAATGCGGAAGGGTTTACACCAACAGGAGTGAAAAGGTCTTGAATTTTTATTTGGATCCCAGCTACAACGGAAATTTCTCTACATAGCAGCGGTGGAAGACATTTCACTTCGGCCCGAACAAAGACAACTTGCTGCACAGTAAAATACACCGTTGCCTCGGCCATATTGGAAATATCTATTTACTTACCAAAGGAGAAAGATTTTTTACCTGATCTCGCCTTGCCACTGAGCAATTGATGCGATTGATTTTTTTAAAACTATATTTGAACTTTGAACCGAGTGTCCGCGCTCGTGTTCCCCACTTTAAAAAACTGACCTTGTGTCACAACTCACTCTTGGCGGTGGGAGGGTAAACATTCCTGTCGATGTGTACGCTTCCGTTGTGTTTTCGTAGCCTCCTTGCTATAAGCCAGGTGAGTTTCATGTCAACAACCCACGGCGGATTGATTGGTCCCATTGCAGTATTTTCTCAAGTAGTAGATTGAGGATAAAAACGTCCTTCAATTGAAGACTTGAGTGCCCAGTTTCTCATCTTCGGAATATTTCTGGCATTCATACTCCGGTCATGACACCAACTAACCAATCGTAGGTGTAGTAAAGATGCCCAACGGTCACTTGCCGACCCGATACAGCTAAGTTACTCCATAAATAAATGATCCAGTCTGTCAAAAAAACATTATTCGTTTTTTCGGTAAATTTTCGTTTTAACTCTCGGCTGCTTTTCCCCTTCAAATTTATCCAAAATAGCATTATCTCTGTACAAATGTATATGCTGAACTCAAATCAACTGTTAGTTATTGAAGAAACATACCTTTTTTTTATCTAAATGTCCATAAAAAAAACGAACTATATCTTGCACTTTTTATCTCCCGTAACTCTCACAAAGTCACGTAATTAACTGCAGAATGACGTACTGCGTAGGCGACGAATTTTGGCCGATTTACTTCCGCCTGTTTACTTCCGGTTAGGAATGTAATGCGCTTTTTTTTCTTTTTCTTTTTTTTTTTTTTTTGTATTCCTCAACCTGCGCATTACTTTCCTAACCAGAAGAGAACAGGCAGAAGTAAATCGGCCAAAATTCAAGAGTTACGGGAGAGAAAAAGTGCAAGATATAGTTCGTTTGTTTTTATGGACATTTAGATAAATGCAGATGTGCGTTGTGGTGCATTGGATATCGGCTCGGAACTAGAAATCGGGGGGCCGCGTTCGAATTCCAGCTGAATTCATTGCATTCACTTACGCGCAAATACCCTTGGGAAAGGTATTAATCAGTCTCTTCCTTCCAGTTATGGGTTAAATAACAGGACAGATTGGGTTCTATAGCCTTGGTCGGCAACCAGTCTATCGCAGAAAGCAATGGCAACCTACTGCGGGATAATGTTCTGCCCAGTCAGTCATGTCTCTTTCGAGACATGATCGCCCAATCGCGTATCACGTATGGCACTTAACTGACTGAGATAAAAAAAAAAAGGTAAGTTTCTTCAATAACTAACAGTTGATTTGAGTTCAGCATATACATCTGCACAGAGATAATGCTATTTTGGATAACTTTGAAGGGGAAAAGCCGTCGGGAGTTAAAACAAAAATTTACCGTTTTTTCTTTACTTGCAGTAGCGATATTTTATCATCCGTTCCTTTGCTAAATAAATGCATATTTATTCAGACTTATACGATTAGAGAAACAGATTTAAATTAGATTTGAAAACGTTTCCCCATTAATTACAGCAAGCTGAATATATAGCTATACGGTGATGGTTAATGTTTATTTGATTCGGCCTTGTGTCAAACATAACCGAACTCCCAACAGCTTACAAATTTTTTCCAGAATTATCAGGTTATTTTTGTTATCATCATCAGAAGGTTGAAGCTGGTTGGTAGGTTTGAGTGGAATAGTGTAGAATTGTGGAAGAATAAAATATATATTTTTCATGTTGAAATAAAAGAATAGAATAACAAGAATAGATAGTAGTTAAAAGTTCAATGAGAAAGTTAAGGGTATCAAGAAATGGTCATGCGAATCGCTTCGATTGGTCAGAAAACTAATTTAACATCTACTCGCGAAATCCGGTTTCGGTTTTTTCTTTAAGCACGAGGTCAATCGTTTTTCTATGCGGCAAAACCAGGATTCCACACGTCTTTGTGAATTTTTGTAAAAGTGAAGAAGAAAGTTCATTTTGATTCTTAATTTCCTATTCGCCATATATATATATATATATATATATATATATATATCCGAGTGAGTACAGAACGAAGAAAGAATTTTTTTTCAACGTCCAAAATATTAATTTAAAACAGTGCTCGATATATAATATATAGAAAGCTGCGAATATTTATTATAAACCAAAAGATGTACCCGAGCAATAAAAACGTACATCCCAACAGCTAAGGTCATTAATCAACCATTTAACTTCGCACACCAATTTCTTCAAAATTCTAACGGTCAACACACAAGACATATTCCCTTTATTATCAATAACCCCAACCAACCTCACACTAACAATGAACCAAATATAGATAATGAGGATTTCCATTCTTATTCATTCCTCCTGAAGAGACGTTGGAGACCCAATGTCGAAACAACCATATGATTATAGAGGACACATATAAAAAACATTATGTACATGTTCTAAAATACAATTTATAATATATATATATATATATATATATATATATACATATATATATATATATATATATATATATATATAGGGTTACACAAAATCGAAAAATTCCTCACCAGAATGATATAGAAGGGACTAATTTCTTTACAAATATACCTAAGTGACAAGGAAAATTTAGAAACTCTTCAAATTCACATTTAAAACTAGGCGTTATCCACCTGCAATTGACGAACTAGCCAGCTTTGAAAAAAATATGATTGGTCTAATAGACTTAATCAAGATTTAAAAACAATATTTAAGCAATTAGCCCGAAGCACTGCATGAAAAAAATAAATGAAGAAGTCACCTAATCTAATAAAAAAGGCGCCAAACCTACAGCTAGAAAAAAAAATGAAGAATTGAAAACATTACAGATAAACTGGGTATAATGAACAGGGTCCAAATACTAAACGGCAAGCAGGAATTCCTCACCATAAAGTACGTCTTCCCAAACAAACCCTCCTAAAAATTATATGTGATTCGCCAAGGATTGCTACACAAAATAACCAATGGAAAACAAATTAATGTCATCCTTGGTTCAAGAAAATCAAATACAAAGAAAAAATGTTTTAAGATCTGTAAACACCGGATCAAACCACCCCACTAATATAACCCAATCCACCCCTAAAAGTATAGAATACAGTCTGTCTAGAAATGCCTCCAATAAAACAATCTTTGATGAGAGGAAAAAATGCTATGGAAAAGCTTTACACGAAAAGGGACATAAGAACGAATTAAAATATAAAACCCAGATGAATGAAAAAAAGGAATAATATGAAAAAACGTAATATCATTTGGTTTAACCCGCCCTTTAATTTAGAAGTAAAGTCCGAAATGGGGAAAATATTTTTCAAGCTAGTTAAACACTTCTCAAAACCTCTGAACTACACAAAGTATTTAATAGATATACGTTTAAATTAGCTTACAGTTGTACTTCCAATTTAGAAAATCACATAAAGAGGCAAAATGCCAAAGATTGAAAGAAACAAGTTTGATATTTTTAATTTCTAGTTTCCTCATTTTGCTAAAAAAGTAATTGTGAAATTCACAATTTGTGGAGATACCTAATAAAGAATATGAAAAACAGACATTAAAAATAAAAAATTAATAAATGCCATAACTTTTCCTAAATTATTGAGTTACCTCTGCCATATAATGATTTCTTTCTCTGTTATTAAATTGTAAAATTATTTTAAAAGAGTTGTATATTATTTTAATTTTTATTTTTCAGAAAGTTTCTTCAAACGTAAGGCTATAAAGCTAAACTAAAATTCTATAAAATATTCGATAATTGCTAAAAATATTATGTTAAATCTTTAATTTTACTATATAGTTTAAAAAAATAAAAACGAAGCGTACGGTTAAGATACATAAATTTATGCCAATCTCGGGCGTTCAGCATCATTTGTACGACCGCGTTTAGAGTCAGCATACCATCTCTTAACCGTTGTTTCCGACGGAGCAGAGTCCGAATAACATTTATCAAGCCATTGCTTTGCTTGAACAGTATTTTCCTATCAGAAAGCAATGCTTTATGAACGCAAGAAATTCAGATTTTTCCATCGTTTTGAAAATGTACAACAGAAGCTTAACTTTCATGAGTGTAATTTATAAACTAATAATCCGATTGAGCCCAAATTTTGTTACGTGGCATTTGAAGGTAAGTGCTTCATAAAAATTATATGGATTTGTTATAAGTGGCGCCATCTATATGTCAGGCTCGGGACTTATTGTGTGATGTGTTATTAAAATACATTTAAAACGTAATTCTCGAAATCGAGTGGCGGTACCTAAATTAAACATTGGCGGGTTTGAGTTTAGATTTTGGTTATTCATTTTCTCTGCCTCCTCGGAAAAATGTATGAACTTGTAGCGTAGGGAGCTGGTTAATGTTTCTTTGGTTCGGCCTTGTGTCATACTTAACCGAACTCCCCACAGCTTACAAGTTTTATGCAGAAATATCATCAAAAGAATTATCAGGTTTACATCATTATCAGAAGGTTGTTTGTCGGCAGGATGGAATGTGTGGAATAGCGTGGAATAGTGTAAAATTAAATATACATTTTTCATGTTAAATTAGAAATTTATTAAAAGGAGGAATAACAAGAATTCGTAGAAATTAATGTTCAATGAGAAAGTCATGGTATCAAGAGTTCAGTCAAAATGTGCGTGGTAGTAATTGATGAAAGAGATAAGAAGAGAGAGAAAGAGGACAAGTCCGAGTTGCTTGAAGTTGAAGTTACATTTTAGCAAGAGTTCGTCTCGTGGCTCCCATCTGACTCGCTGTCTGATTGACATTGATGAAGTCCTTTTATTGTAATGTAGATTATTCGCACTTACTCGCGAAGTCCTTTTTGATCTTGCAAGTCGCTCCCATTCGTCAAAAATCATTTTAACACCTTCTCGCAAAATCTGGTTTCGACTTTTTCTTTAAGCAGATGGTCAATCCTTTTCCTATTTGGGAAAAACCAGGATTTCACAAGTCTTTGTGAATTTTTGTAAAAGTGAAGAAGAGAGTTGATTTTAATTAATTTCTTATCCGCTACAAACTCATCTCAACTCTGTCTATGTATGGAGTATTTTCAAAATGAAATTATTGGTGTCTCGGAATAAATTAGTTATTTTATAAATCTTTGAAATTTATTCCCTGATTAACAGCATCAGTTCCGGCAAATAACAGTAGAATGATTTTTTTTATCTCTCTTCTTGTTTAAATTTTAAGATCTCATCCACCCCACCCATAAACGTGTTGGGTTTTCTTTTCCCACCCACTATTTTTATTTTTCTCCTCTCCCATTGGTTCCGTTACTTTTCTCCAAAGCCGAAGAAAAGAATAAGAAATTGCCTTTCATTCTTCAGTACCGGAAAAAAGTTTCTCTTTATTTCTTCAAAGATAATTTCAAAGACTAGCAAAGAACGAGAGAAAAGAAAGGCAAGGAAGATGAATTTGAGAAAGAGTAAAATGAAACAGAGAGCGAGTAAAAATGACGTCCTAGTCATAAATATTCTTATTATTAATAATAATAAAGTCAGCCATACGTGAAACACGCTTGGGCGATCAAATCTCGAAAGAAGATTATCCCGCTGTAGGTTGCCATTGCTTTCTACGGTAGACTGGTTGCCAGCCAAGGCTATAGAACCCAATCTGTCCTGTTATTTAACCCATAACTGGAAGGAAGAGACAGATTAATACCTTTCCCAATGGTATTTGCGCGTAGGTGAATGCAATGAATTCAACTAGAATTCGAACTCGGCTCCCCGATTTCTCGTTCCAAGCCGATATCCACTGCACCACAACGCACAATAATAAAGAAGAAGACGAAATTTCAAGGAGATAAAATTATCAAAATAATTTTTTATCCGCTCCACCAATCAATACGATAAAATAACGTTAAATTATTCCAAGGGAAATAACTCTGTTTAACTATTAATTAAAGTTATTTCCCTTAGATTACCTTACGCTTTCCGAAAGACACATTCCTAAAGAGATTAATCAAATATTAAACCAGCCATGAGAAAAATTAAACTTCGTATTTCGCTAAATTTTATGGTTGTCGAACTAAGCTTCATTGGTAGCCTTTCTCGGGCCAGATACACTAAGTTTCGAAAACTGCAGTAGTATAACACGCAGCAGCCGCCTCTGTGTCATAGAACAAAATTTGCGCTGAGTGTTATCCAAGAAGAACTAAGTTTCGACGCCCGACCACACGTCGCCGTGGTCGGACGTACTGCAGCCGTCTCGGTTTCATATGATGAACTTCAAAGTTCATGGTTCTCTCAGTTTCAGTGATGGCATTACGCGTCCCAGATCGTCTACGTTTTGACGCCTGACCACACGTCGCCGTGGTCGAACGCAAGGCAACGGCCTCCGTGTCATAGGGCAAAATCTGTTCTTCTAGCCACGATCTAATAAAATGGTGTAACGTGCAGTAACCGCCTCTGTTTCATCTGGCAAAGTTCGTGGTTTCCCAAACTTGACTGGTGGCATTTCGTGGGCGAAATCGACGAATTCACGACTCCAGACGACACGCTGCCGTTGTTGAACGCGCAGCAATCGCTTCTGTGTCAAAAAAAATATTTTGCTGTTAGCCGTTGCGACGCGCGACTACACACCAATGTGGTCGGACGCGCTGCAACTGCCTCCGTGTCATCTATCTTCAAACTTTGTGTTATCTAAGTTTTCAGTGGTGGCTTTTCGCCGGCTACATCGACAAGTTCTGAAAGGCTACTACACGTTCAATGTTTACAGTTCGTGCTTATCCATGTTTCATTGGTGGATATTCGCGGTTCAGATCGACAAAGTTCCGACAGGCAACCGCATAACGCTATCGTCGGACTCGTGGCGGCCGCCTCCGTGTCATCGGACAAAGTTCAAAGTTCGTGTTTATTTATGTTTTATTTGTGGACATTCGCGGTCTAGATGGACCAAGTTACGTCGCGTGACCACATGCCTTCGTGGTCGTATGCGCTACAGCCACCTGCTTGTTATCGGGCAAACTTCACTGTACGTGCATCACTATATTTCATCGGTGAGATTTTTCGTGCCACATCGATTAAGTTCCGAAGCCAGTCGATACACCGTTATAGGAAAACTTAGAAGTTTGTGTTTACCTTTTAGTGGGTTATCCGTTCTGATGAAACGTAGTAGATAGCCCACTAAAAGTTATAAAAGGGGTTATAAAACAAGAGAATCAAATTGAGTATAGAAACAACATTTTATATATACACATATATCAATTAGGTTTTTTTACAAATAAAGTAATGTCTTTAGGATGTATCCAAAAGACGTTAAAATGTTCATGGCAATAAATGCTGAAAAGAGAGTTTGTGCGTCTGTATGTGGGAGCGTTTGTCAGTTAGGAATGTCTTTGATGTTTTCGCGGGTAAGTAGCTCAGGGACAGCGAAGAAGAAGATGTGAGGGAAAGGAGGCGAGCATAGTGGATCCCTTGACGAGGTCAAGGTAGGTGCTAATTATACTCGTCTTTCTCAACTGGCGATGCTTTTTGCGTCGACTTTTTATTTCGTCTTTGTAGACCCCAACAGTTCATTTGGGAATTCACACCTGTATTTAATTCTGGGTTTCCCATTGGATGATAAATAAAATTTGCGTAGGCTCGCGAAAAGGAATTTGATATTTAATGTTTGGTTTTCTGCCGGAACATATGCGTGGAGCCGGGTGCGCAAAGACCAGTTTTGGTCATTTGCTTTCTGGATTTCAGAGGGCAAACATCCGGTCCCTCGCTTTGCTCGGTATCACCACAACCTATTTTTTATTGGCGGTTTTCGCGGTCTAGTTTGACTAAGATCCGATAGGCAACCACAGGATGTTGTAGATGGACGGGCGGCAGCCGCCTCCATATCATCGGACAAACTTCAAATTTCGTGCTTCCCTAAGTTACACAGCTGCTCTTTCGCATGCAAGTTAGTCGAAGTTCTTAAATGCGACCACACGCCGGCGTAATTGAAAGCTCGGCGGCTGCCTCCGTGCCAAAGGAGACACTTCAATGCTTGTGCTTCCTTATGCTTTATTGGTAACCTTTCGTGAGCCAGATCGACAATATTCCGAGAGGTGTCCACACACAGCCGTGATTGGTCGCGCAACAGCCATCTCCGTGTCATAAAACATACTTCAACGTTCGTGATTACCTGTTTCATTTATGGCCTTTCGAGTACCAGATCGATTAAGTTTTGACGCGCTTCTACGAGTCGGCGTGGTTGGACGCTCGACAGTTGCGTCTGTATCATAAGTCAAACTGAAAATTCGTGCTTCTCTAAGTTTCAATGGTGGATATTCCAGTGACTAATCGATTAAATTTCAACACGCGATAGCAGTGGATTGACGCGCGGCAGTCGCCTTCGTGTCGTAATTCAAACTGCAATATTCTTCATTCACTGTTTCATTGGTGGCTTTTCCTGTGCCAGATCAACTAACTTCTGAGGCACAACCACACGCCGGCGTAGTTGGACACGCTGCAGTCGCCTCCTTGTCAAAGGTCAAACTACAAAATTCATGATTATCTACGTTTTATTGGTGGCTTTTTCTGCGATTAATGAATAAATTTCTGACTCTTGATCACAGGCTGGTATGGTTAAAATGCGCGGCTGTTACCTATGTGTCACCAGTGAAAATATAAAGTTTAATTGGTGGATTTTCTTGCGATTAATTGATTAAATTCCCCGTCGCGACCAGACGTCGGTGTGGTTAGAAGTTGTTTTTTTTTAATCATATCACCCCAAGCAAGGCATTCCGCTGCCACTATAGCGCAGGGGGTTACATAGAGCGATTGGGTATAGGAAATGTCAGAAGGAGGGTGATAGACGACTTAGGATATACATAGGGAGAGTGTTTGAGAGAATGGGTGCGAGTTAGTGTGTTAGGAGGTGTCTATTGACCTTACATTTAAACTCCTGGAGGTTGTAGCCGTCGGGGAAGCAAGCATGCGGAAGGGAACTCCACAGGCGGGAAGGGCGAGGAAAGAAGCTGTTGGAGTAGAAATTGCGGTTACATTTCATCGGTTTCACTGTAAAAGGGTGGGATCTAGTTGCTAATCTAGTATCTCGAGCAAATTCATACCTAGGGAGCACCAGTGATCTAAGTTCATCAGAGCAGAAGCCGTGAAAGTATTTATAGAAGAGGCACAGGGAAGCTACGTCACGCCGGTGAGATAGTGACTGCAGGCGGTCAGCCAAGTCGGTATCGATCACATTACAGATTCTCCGTTGTATTTTGTCAAGAACCCCGAGGAGAATAGCAGGGGCACCCGACCAGATATGGCAGCACTATTCAATACAGGGCGGATGGTAGATTTATATATGTGCAGGATAGATTCAGATGGAAAGAACTTCCGGGCCCTGCACAGAGAGCCGACTTTCATAGCAGCGAATGTAGCAATGGATTCGACGTAGTCATTCCACTTGAGGTCCGCTGAGAGTATCAGGCCAAGCGGGCGTAGTGTTTTATTCACTGGGAGGCAAGCCTGTTCCATGCGAAGTGCGACAGTTTCTGCGTGTCATATGCCAAACTGCAAAATTCATGATTCGTAAAGTTTCATTGGTGGCAGTGCCTGTTATTTGTGGACTAAGAATCAACTTTTGACCACATGCCAGCTTGCTTGGAGGCGCGGCAGACGTCTGTGTGTCGTCGGTCAAATTGCAACGTTCATGTTTCGCAATATTTCATTGGTGGCTTTTCCTATTATTAATGAACTAAGTTCCGACTCGTGACCACCTGTGATCATGGTTGGACTCGTGATAGTCGCCTACGTACCATAAGACAAACAGCAAAGACATAGATGTGAGTCAAATAGAATTCATAGGGTAAACCATCAAGTCCTGGAAATTTGCCTCTGCCAACCGTCTTCAATGCCAAGTAAACTTCGCTTTTCGTGATCTCATCCTCGCAGCTAGCTACTTCAGTCGGCGCAGGCCGAGGAAAGTCAGCCAAGTAGCTGCGAAACTCGTCATCACGAAGACCAGGATCCTTGGTAAAATGGCTCTTGAAATGCCGCCGAAACGCCTCGCACATATCTTTAGTCCATCTCAGAATACGCCTCTCTGAGGTATTGACCTCGCGAATGCATCGATCGTCACCACGACGGATCTCGTTCTTGCACAATTCATCATCCATATTCAAAGGTTCGTTAGACATCTTTTTTAACCTATGTCTATTTACATTACCGTGATAGTGCTTGCTATCCTCATGCTCCACATCCTACCTAGCTAACGTTTTCTTTAGGGAATCCTCCCAGCCACCGCCCAGGACAGTTTAACATCGAGAGTCTTCAACTTTTTAGCCTCATATAAGGCGAGTCACTGGCTATAATTAGTCATGAAAGAACTAATCCTATCCATAAGCCTTCTCCCTCATTTTCGCATCATAGATTTTAGAATATTTTTGTAACGGAAATTTTTGTCATGGGTATTTTATTAGGTCCCGGTAAATGTGTAGTATTATGGTGTCTGTGGGATTGGAAGATGATGGATGGGTTCTTGTCGTAGATGGACATAGTTGCAATGAGTGTTTGGGTCGTAAATTGGATTAACTAGGACTAGGATAGAAAGTGATAACCAGCCTTTTCTTGTGCCAAAAATGTATAATTAATAAATAATGTTAAGATTTGGCACAGAGAAGAAAATTAAATGGAGGGGCGGCTTGTTCACAGTCCAAGGTATCTGGCAGAACGGATCTGATGTTGCAATACCCGAAATCAAGTACAGAAAGCAGAGTAACATCACCGATGAGCTCTACCGTTGCATTTTGTAAATGTATTTCAACAATTCCAAAAAATTAAAGAAGTATTATTTCGCTTAATAAAGTCACAATTCTCCATCATTACAGAAGTATTCCTTTGCTTAATAAAAATTCACAATTCGGCACCATTACTGACGTATTACTTAAACTTAAATTTCCCATCATCCCCGAAATATTACTTTGCTTAGTAAAAAGTCACAGTTCCCCATCCTTACCTAAGTACTATTTAACTTATTAAAAACTGATAATTCCCCATCGTTGCCATAGTATTACATTGTTTGATAAAAGGTCACAATTTCCCCATCATTAACAACGCATTCTTTTCTTCATAAAAAGCACTAAATCCCCGTTTTTAGCGGAGGATTATTTGGTTAATAAAAATCACAATTACACAATTACCGAAGTATTTATTTGCGTACAAAATGTCACATTTCTCCATCATTACCGAAGTATCCCTTTCCTTAATAAAAATAATTCACAAATCCCCATAATTACCAAAGTATTCCTTACAAAAAAGTTAAAATTTCCTTTCATTACGAATGTATTACTAGCAACAATAAAAAACATCATTCCCCATGATTACCGAATCATTTCTTTAAGAAAAATTTACAATTCACCAATACTACATTAGAATCACTTTGCTTAATAATTCACAATTCTTCATCATTACAGATTTATTATTTTACTTAACAAAAAGACACAATTCTTCCATCATTACGAAGTATTATTTTGCTTAATAAAAAGTAAACATTTTGCTACATTACCGAAGCATTCCTTTGTTTAATAGTCACAATTCTCATCATTAGATTTATTATTTTTCTTAACAAAAAGACACAATTCCCCCATCATTACGATGTATTATTTTGCTAAATAAAAGTAAAAATTTCGATTCATTACCGAAGTATCCCTTTGCTTAACAGTCGCAATCCTCATCATTACAGATTTATTATTTTACTTACCAAAAAGACACAATACCTTCATCATTAAGAAGTATTATTTTGCTTAATAAAAAGTAAACACTTTGCTTCATTACCGAAGTTTTTCTTTGCTTAATAGTCACAATTCTCATCATTACAGATTTATTATTTTACTTACCAAAAAGACACAATTCCCTCATCATTAAGAAGTATTATTTTGCTTCATAAAATGTAAACACTTTGCTTCATTACTGAAGTATTTCTTTGCTTAACAGTCGCAATTCTCATCATTACAGATTTATTATTTTACTTAACAAAAAGACACAATTCCCTCATCATTAAGAAGTATTATTTTGCTTAATAAAATGTAAACATTTTGCTTCATTACCGAAGCATTCCTTTGCTTAATAGTCACAATTTTCATCATTACAGATTCATTATTTTACTTAACAAAAGACACAATTCCTCCATCATTACGAAGTATTATTTTGCTTAATAAAAAGTAAAAATTTCGCTTCATTACCAAAGTATTCCTTTGCTTTATAGTTACAATTATCATCATTACGCAGTCATACTTTTGCATAAAAAAATTCACAATTCCCCATCATTGCAGATGTATTTGTTTCACATCTTTATCTCAGTATTTTTTGCTCAATAAAAAGTCACAATCCATCATCATAATCAAAACTGTTTAATCAAAAGTCACAATTTGCCGTCATTACCGGCATTTCATGCTTAATTATAAGCCAAAATTTTCTATCATTACAAAAGTAATATTTTGCTTAATTAAAGTTAAAACACCCAATTATTACCGAAGTATTAATTTGCTTAATAAAAATAAAAATTCCACACCATTGTTGAAGTATTAATTTGTTTAATAAAATGTCGCAAATCCTCATCATTGCCTAAGTATTATATTTCTTAATAAAGAATTGCAATTTTCAATCATTAACGAACTATTTCTTTGCTTACTAAAAAGTCAGAATACCCAATTATTACTGATGCATTATTTAATTTATAAAAATCACAATTCTTCTCAGTTACGAATCTAAAGTCACAAATCTATTCAATATCGAAGTCTTACTTTCCTTAATAAAATTCACAATTCACCATCATTACCGAAGTATTATTTGCTTAATAAAAACTACAATTATCCATCATTACCGAAACAATAATTCGGTTAATTGCAATTGTATTCTTCTCTCCCCGACAACGGAAGCATTCCTTGTTTTTAAATGGACAAGCATTATAAAAATGGGCGACCTGAGGCAGACTACCACCACGTTTAGTTTCTTTCTTTTTCTTTTACTTTTTCTTTTTTTTACGTTTTTTTTTTTACTTTTTTCAGCGCAATCCTATCGATTGTTTACTAAAACTTTCCGATTATCAAAACATATTTTGAAAAATTACAATATTTAAACCACTTGGGGTGGGGGGGTCAGTTTCTCATACAACGTTAAATCGATCCTTCATTTTCAACCCACTCGCGTTGGGGTCGCTTTGTTTATGTTAATTTCGTTATTTTTTCTTTTCTTTTTTTTTTTTAAACTTTTTTCAGCGCAGTTCTATCGGTTGTTACTTAAACATTCCGATTTTCAAAACAATTTTGAAAAATTACAAAATTTAAACAAATTTGTGGGCGGGGTGGGGGTCAGTTTTTCATACAACGTGAAAGTAAATTGATCCTCCATTTTCAATCCACTATAAGGTTGTATGAGAAATTGACCCCCCACCCGCTAAAATTGTTTAAATATTGAAATTTTTGCAAATTTTTCTTTTTGTCATTAGTAAAGTTTAAGGTGTAAAAGATAATATTGCACTGAAAAAGTCCAAAAAAATTGATAATGAACAAATTTACAGGTGGTGGTAATGTGGTACCGGCGACTGGTTTCAAAATGGAGGATCGATTTACTATAATGTTGTATGAGAAACTGATCCCCCACAGAAAATGTTTAAATATTGAAATTTTTTAAAAATTGTTTGTCAATCGTAAAGCTAAGGGGGGTTCTCGATAGGACTGCGCTGAAAAAAGTAAAAAAAGAAGCTAGGGAGGGGGTGTTGGGGACTCACCCCTTTTTACACATTCAATGGATTCGTCCAAGGTGTACTTATAATCCTGTCTACAGAGAACGGGCGTGTCTGTAGGGTGACTGTAGTGTGTTAGAGTGTTGTTGTTGTTAGAGTAGTAGTGCTTGTCAGAGCAGTGGAACCGCCGCTCGTTGGTCTGCAGGAATATAGACTTATTACCCGGACTTACTTCTTTGTGTATATTTGACTCCAACTAACAAGTATTCTTGAATCTGCTAACCGTGTACAGGTTGTATATCTTTTTGTTCAATACACTTACCTTTTTTCCTCTCATATCTGTTTTGTGTTATTATTATATTGTGTGGTTTTCTAAACAAAAAGGCACATAGAAGAAGAAGAATATAAAGTAGGTAATTCCGTATCATTACTGCAGTATTACTTTGCTTAATAAAAAAATCACTATTTCTCATCATTACCGAAGTAATACTTAACTTAATAAGGATTCACATATCCCCATAATTATTATTATTAAGCAAAGTATAACTTTGCTTGATAAATTTCCATCATTAACAACTACTTTGCTTAATAAAAAGTTACAATTCTCCGTTAGTACCGAAGTATTACTTTCGGTAATAATGTTACATTACCCCATCATTACCGTAGTATCCATTTTCTTAATAAATAAATCACAATTCCCTATCATTACCTAAATATTAACTTGGTTATTAACAAGTCACAATTTACCATAATTACCAAAATATTACATTGGTTAAAAAAAAGTCAAAATACCTCATCAGTACAGAGGTATTACATTGCTTATTATAAAGTAACAATTCCTAATTATATACGAAGTCATACTTTCCTTAATAAAAAGTTACAATAATCCAACAATGACGAAGTATTTCTTTGCTAAATAAAAAGAAACAATTCCCTACATTAACGAAGTATTCCTTTGCTGAAATAAAAATACAATTACCTTATCGAAGTAATATTTTGCTTAATAAAAATTGCAATTCTCTATCAGTGTTGAAATATTCCTTTGCTTAATAACAAATCAAAATTCCCCATCATTACCGAAGTACTAGATTAATAAAAATAAAAATCCCCTATCATTACCAAAGTATACACTTAATGTTCACGTTCCTCATCATGACCGGAGTATAAGTTTGATAAAGAAAAAGTCAAAATTCCCCTTTATTGCCGAAGTATGATTTGCTTAATATAAAAATCATACCCCAATATTACCAAGGTATTAAGCTGCTTAACAAAAGTTCTAATTCCTCATCATTACCGAAGTATTATTTGCTTAATATAATGTCAAAATTCCCCATCATAACCGAAGTATTATTTGCTTAATATAATGTCACAATTCCCCATCATAATCGAAGTATTATTTGCTTAATATAATGTCACAATTCCCCATCATAACCGAAGTATTATTTGCTTAATATAATGTCACAATTCCCCATCATAATCGAAGTATTATTTGCTTAATATAATGTCACAATTCCCCATCATAACCGAAGTATTATTTGCTTAATATAATGTCACAATTCCCCATCATAATCGAAGTATTATTTGCTTAATATAATATAACAATTCCCCATCATAACCGAAGTATTATTTGCTTAATATAATGTCACAATTCCCCATCATAATCGAAGTATTATTTGCTTAATATAATGTCACAATTCCCCATCATAACCGAAGTATTATTTGCTTAATATAATGTCACAATTCCCCATAATAACCGAAGTATTATTTGCTTAATATAATGACAAAATTCCCCATCATAACCGAAGTATTATTTGCTTAATATAATGACAAAATTCCCCATCATAATCGAAGTATTATTTGCTTAATATAATGTCACAATTCCCCTTCATAATCGAAGTATTATTTGCTTAATATAATGTCACAATTCCCCATCATAACCGAAGTATTATTTGATTAATATAATATCACAATTCCCCATCATAACCGAAGTATTATTTGCTTAATATAATGTCACAATTCCCCATAATAATCGAAGTATTATTTGCTTAATATAATATCACAATTCCCCATCATAACCGAAGTATTATTTGCTTAATATAATGTCACAATTCCCCATCATAACCGAAGTATTATTTGCTTAATATAATGTCACAATTCCCCATCATAACCGAAGTATTATTTGCTTAATATAATATCACAATTCCCCATCATAACCGAAGTATTATTTGCTTAATATAATGTCACAATTCCCCATCATAATCGAAGTATTATTTGCTTAATATAATGTCACAATTCCCCATCATAATCGAAGTATTATTTGCTTAATATAATGTCACAATTCCCCATCATAACCGAAGTAATGTCACAATTCCCCATCATAATCGAAGTATTATTTGCTTAATATAATGTCACAATTCCCCATCATAACCGAAGTATTATTTGATTAATATAATGCTACAATTCCACATCATTACCGAAGAATTATTTGAATAATAAAAATTCAAAATTTTCATTAATTTCTGAAGTATTACTTTGCTTCAAAAAATCATAATTCTCATTTGCCTAATAATAAGCCACAATTACACATATTTTCTGAAGTATTATATTGATTAATAAAAAGTCAAAATTCTCTATTATTTCCGAAGTATTATTTTGCTTAATAAAGATCAAAATTCGACATCATTATCAAAGTATTTTTTTGCTTAAAGAAAGGTGCAATTCTCCACCATTACAGAATTAATAATTTGCTTAATAAAAATTCACAGTTCTCCATTAACAAAGTATAACTTTTCTTAATAAAATCACAATTACTCATCATTGCCGAAGTTTATCATTGCTTAATAAATTACCATTCACCATTATTATCAAAGTATTAATTTTCTGAAAGAAACTATTTCCATTAATTACCAAAGTAACACTTCGATTAATAAAAAGTCAATATTCCCCATAATATCAAACTATTCTTGTTTAATAAAAACTCGCAATTTCTCTTCATTAGCGAATTATTCCTTTGCTTAATAAAAAAATCAAAATTCTCCATCATTACCGAAGTAATACTTTAATACATGTCACAATTCCAAATCATTACTGAAGTATTTTTTCGCTTAAAAAAGTCACAACTCCTCATCATTACTCAAGTAATAACTTGCTCAATAAAATTTCACAATTCCTTATGATTACCAAATTAGTCAGTCAGTTAAGTGCCATACGTGATACAAGTTTTGGGCGATCATGTCTCGAAAGAGATATGACTGACTGAAAAGAAGATTATCCCGCAGTAGGTTACCATTGCTTTCAACGAAAGACTGGTTGCCACCCAAAGCTATAGAACCCAATCTGTCCTATTATTTAACCCATAACTGGAGGGAAGAGACGGATTAATACCTTTCCCAAGGGTATTTGTGCGTAAGTGAATGCGAGTTCGAATTCCAGTTGAATTCTTCGCATTCACTTACGCACAATTACACAAATGATTAAATTAAAGCAAATTAACAGTTCAGTAATAGGAAGTTTTGACTTTTTATTTTCTACAATCTAACACTTCGGAATTTTGGTTTTTATAATGCAAACTACTTGTTCGGCAAGGATGGAGAATTGTGTCTTTCTAAGCAAAGTAGCAGTTCAGTAATGATGGGACATTGTAACTTCTTATGAAAAGAAATATTTTCAGTAATTGTGAATTTATAATATAGAATCTAATAGTTCTTTAATAGAGAATTTTCATTGTTTATTATGAAATCTTGCAGTTCGGCCAGGATAGTGCATTGTGACGAGCAAATTTGGTAATTTGGAGGAATTGTGAATTTTATAAGGCAAAGCAATAGTTCGGTAATTTTGGGGGAATTATCTTTTCATTACGCAACCTATCAGTTTGGGAATTTTGTGTGGGAACTTTTTTAACAGCGTGATCACACCCCTGCAAATCCAGTCGAGGACGGACACCTAGCGGAAACAGTTGTTGAACACCACCGTCAAAATCGGTACATAGATGTGCGACAGCCTCAAGTACAATTCATAGCGTAGATCATCAAGTCCTGGAGACTTGCCAAAGCCGACCCTATTCAATGCAAAGTGAACTTTGCCCTCCGTGATCTCACACTCGCAGCTAGCTGCTTCAGTCGTCCCAAGACGAGGAAAGCCAGTCAAATAGCTGCAAAACTCCTCATCCCGGAGACCAGGTTCCTTGGTAAAGCGGCTCGCGAAATACTGCAGAAACGTCTCGCACATATTGTCGGTCGGCCTAAGAGTACACCACTCCGGGTTCTTAATCTTTCGAATATCGATCGCAATCTCAACGGATCTCTTTCTGGCGCAATTCAGTGCCCATACTCACGGCTTTGGTAGACATCTTGCTTAACCTATGCCTAACTACCTGACTCTATTACCGCTTTCTAGCCAAACGGTCCAAGGCCTGCCTAGCAAACGCTATCTCTAGGGGATCCCCCTGCCTTCGCCCGAGATAGACTTTGTCTTCACTTTGCTAGCCTTAGCTAGGGCGAGTCGACGGCTATAGCGGTGAAAGACCTAATCCTATCCTTAAGCCTCTCCCACCACCTATTCCCGATAACCGCCCCAACTAATTGCCGCTGCACTAATCTAGTTAGCTGTTGCTGGAAGTCCATCTTGTCCAGTAAAAACACGTTGAACATCCAGTGTTTAGCCAACCTAGGCCTACCGTCTAACGCCATCCAGGTACAAACGAATTTGTGGCCTGAATAGCCTAACCAGTGGAACGTGGGACAATCTACTAAATATACATCAACTCTTCTCATTAACATTCTATCCGGGTAGCTAACTACCTGGGTAGACTGCCATGTAAGTGCCCACGTCCAGATCTTCCACTAGGGCGATCAACCCGGTATCTATCAACGAGACCAAACTCGTCGATCAGATCAACCAGGCTACGATCGCGCGCCCTCTCACTAACTCCCACCTCCTATCTAACTTGGAGTCCCGGATGGCCTACCCGTCCCCCACTAAGACTGAATAATCCAGCAGGAACGGGCCCAGCTGAAGGAAAAACGAGACGCGCTCTTCCCGGTCGTTTGGCGCATAAACCGCAACAATTCGAAACGACCTAATTTTCACGGCAATATCATCCACGATCAACCGCCCCCAACCCGAGCCGACATGGACAAGGTCTAAGCTCGCATCCAGGATACGTGTAACCAACAAGGAAACACCTCTGGCATGCTGGTCCTCGTATGCTGAATAGACCACAAAGTCGTTAGACTGCACACAAGTATCAACATCGCAAATCCACGTCTATTGAACAGGTGAAGAGGCTCATCCCTTGTTTCCTGTTTAGAATGTGGTTTCCGGTTTTCTCTTTTCCAATCTTCTCACTCTTTTTTTGCAATTGGAGTAGATAGACTAAACTATCGCCCGGTTCACACTCCACCCACATCTATTGAACAGGTGAAGAAGCTCATCCCTTGTTTCCTGCTTAGGATGCGGTTTCCGGTTTGCTCTTTTCCAATCTCTTCAATCTTATGTCGCCCCCTGCACATCAGTGGTGTTACCGCCTTGCTCGGGGTGATATGATTAAAAAAAAAAAACAACAAACAAACAAAGAGTGTCTCCTGGGCAGCAGCTACATCTACTCCTAGGGATAAGAGATCACCAAGCAGGCAGACAGCTTTGCTCCGATTCCTCAGACCCTTTGCTTTCTTGCCCCTACTCACAACCTCCGTCCATTCGTTAATTTTAACAACTTGGTTAAACTTTTCTATGTTGGCTTCTTCTGTTGCAACGCTGGGCTATACTTGATTTCCTGGTATCGATATAAAATTTTCTGCACTATTGTAAGAACTGCAACCTTGAAACTTCTGAATGTCGTTTCTTATGTCTTTGTCTATGAGTGTATCAAATTTGATTAAAATCGGACCATTCCTTCTATAACCCAATTTTTTCGATTATCGATTTTCGATATTTATCGGGGGTACCTCGACACAAAACCTAGCTAAGAACACTCGCAGACGCTAATACTACAACTATGTAAATTTTCAAGAAAATCGGTTCAGCCGTTTCGGAGTCTATAGGTAACGGACACACACACACAGATAAAATTTGTAAATTTTCAAGAAAATCGGTTCAACCATTTCGGAGTCTATAGGTAACGGACACACACACACACACACACACACACACACACACACACACACAGATAAAATGTGTAAATTTTCAAGAAAATCGGTTCAGCCATTTCGGAGTCTATAGGTAACGGACACACACACACAGATACGCACACACACGCACATACACACACACACAGACAAAGTTCCATTTATAAATAAGTTTAGATTTATAGTAATAAATATCTATATAAACTACTTATTAACTTGTTTAAATATTGAAGTGGCATACAGTAAACGACTGATCTGTTTGTCTAACCAAATCCAACATAGCGCTGCAAAGAGGATGGAATCTGAAGATAAGAACAACTCCCTTATCAAAGCGGGAATCTATGCCGCAACATTTGCAAGGTAAAAAAGCTGACGAAAAACAATTTAAAAATGTTGGGTCTGGCTATATTAAAGGAGTTTGAAAATCACAGTAATGGGAGAAGCCCTGTCTACCCTTAAGCAAACTGAGGAACTCTCCATCCAAAAATCCCTGCTAAAGCACCATCAAGCTTCCAAGGCTCCATTTTGAAATGACCCCCACAACAATTCAGGAAATTTCGAATTGATTGGAAAACATTCTCAAAAACGACAGACATGCCAACCTCTCAGACACACATCCAATTGTACTGATTAGTCTGTCCAAAATGCAATATTCAACACTCACCCTAATTCTTTTTCCACTGACTGAACAATTTACTAAAGATGAAAGAAGCATTAGTTACTCAGAGATCGAATCCCATAGTCCATCGCATCACCTTCGCATCTATATCGCAAGACGAAAATGAACCAATACAACAATACTACGTTCGCCTTAGGCATACGACTCTCGACTGCAATTTCTTGTCTCCTCCCTGTGAGCATGACCTGTCCATGTACCTCAAGGACCAGCTCATCAGAGGAATAGCAAATGATGTACTCCAAACGCATCCAAAGTTTCAAGTCGTGATACTAAAATCCCTCGAGCAAGATGTATGTCACGCTAAGGCATTCGAACCAGCACCACGAAACCATACCGCAATGAGCAGCACCTCAAACCTGTCTACTGTCCGGATGTCGACACATCGCAGACAGAAGAACAGAATTTCACACACCAATAGAGGTCATCTTCATACTAACGCCTTCAAACCGCGATATTGAACTAAACCACTGTCAGGGTTGCAGAGGTTGTGGAAGCCACCAACATGGCATTCACGGAACAAGCTTGCGCCCATATAATATGCAGCATTTGTGGAAAGTCCAACCAATTTTCGAGAGTGTGCCGAACAAAACAGACACCTCTTCAAACCGTTGTAAAAAGCTGTGAAACTGACGAGGCTCTCATAGACACTCTCATCGCTCACATTACATTTGTCCAAGAAAACAGGTACATACACATCCACAACCAGAAATCAAATAGTAGAAGTAGATGCCTATATTTCTGAGATGAAGTATTATTTACAGTATTTACATTATTGGGACTATTGTCCTCGTCTTTGTTGTTATTGTACTGACGTTTAATAATATATCATTCTATTTATCTATAATTCTCGAGACAGCAGTATTTACTGTGATTATACTTTTATTCTGACTACGTCCTCATCTTGTTGTCATTTGTACACGCTTGGTTAGCACACTTATTGTCTCATATTTCCTTGAGATAAGTATAGTATTTATTTTGCTTGGCGCTATTTTCGGACTATCTCATCTCATGGTTATTTTAACGACGTTTAATGAACAGATCGCTCTGTTTTAACTATATTTCTGAGATAGTACGTATTACTGTATTACATTATTCGATCATTCATCTGTTGTCACCAGACGACGTTTACGGTTGATCATCGCTCGTTCATATTTCTGAGGCAAGGCAGCTGACTTACTACATTATCGGATCATCCATTGTCTTTTAATGCCATTTTATATTTACATTATCAGTTGAGATCATCTATTTTTGTCTGTACTGCTGAGATTATGTCAAGATTCACAAGACCACACATTGTTGACTATTAACTGCAGATGTTGCTTATTTGCAGACGTCTGTCACGAATAAGCCTGGGAGCCTTCTTTTCGAGACAACAGGAATTTGACCCAATTTATTACAAATTCACTGGGACAGCACATCCCCGTTCCTTAATATAAAGTATTTGATTCATTCTATACCAAATAGCTTAGCATTACGCATTGAAACGGTCATAATAATTGACAATGTAGACAATAATGCGAATAATGTGAACACAGTAAATACTATCTTATCTCAGAAATATAGACAAATAGAATGATCTATTATTAAACGTCGTACAAATGGCAACAAAGATGAGGACAATAGTCCGAATAATGTAAATACAGTAAATACTACCTTATCTCAGAAATATAGACAAATAGAATGATCTATTATTAAACGTCGTACAAATGGCAACAAAGATGAGGACAATAGTCCGAATAATGTAAATACAGTAAATACTACGTGATCTCAGAAATATAGACAAATATATATGTATTTATTTTCTATTTTTGTAACTGAATTGTTCAGAAATATTGCATATGAACCATTATTGTACACAATTAAATTACAATAAAATCTGTATTTAATATGAATACTACCGTATGAAAATTGAGATGTAATAGAATGGGTGCCTTGTTTCATAGATTTAGGGTTGGGGGTGCATATTATAGATTAGAAGGCACAAAAAAATCGTTGTACTGGCCCTGTTAAAAACCTTATCATGTGTTGACCGAAGCCTTGTGAGTTAAATTGGGAAGTTGAAACAGTTCATAGGCCGTCAGTCGTCATATTCACAGAGTGTCACAAGTCGTCGTGACTGATGTTTTGACTCTTACTAGCCTGGTTTAATTACAAAACACGCCTGATTAAGTACTCTCTCCCAGAAACTGGAACTAAAGTCAGTTCCGTTTAGTTGAAATATAAATTACAGTCTGACTCTGAGCATATTGAATAAACACAAATGTGACTGAGCAGGCGATTATATCAGACATTAGTTCGTCATCCTAGTCGACTGCATTTTCTCAAAAAAAGTGACGAATAATGTCTACAATCAGTGGCGACAAAGATTTGTAAGGGAATTAAGTACGTAATGTATTTTTAAGAGTTACCTCCCTTTGATAACTAGATGTTTATACTTGGAAATGATGATAGGTTTCATCAAAGATGAAATTAGTTTTAATCGAATTTTAATTCTAGAAAAGATTGTCTGCGCTCAGTTCTCGTAACCTGAAAGAAATGTTTGGATAATAGCTTTCAGCAGTAATATTTAACCTAACGCAAACGAATCGTCGTCTTGGTACTATATTTAATTCTCGTACAAAAAATCAAAGCTACCTCTCTAAATCGTTAGAAAAACAGCATAATGGCATAGTATGAATGAAAAGGCTCCAACCCTAAAAAAAACGAACTTCCATCAAAATGTTCGCATTATTATTAAGAGGAAAGATAAAAGTCATTTTTAATTATTTTTTAAAAGTTTTTAATCTCTTCTAACATGTTCGAAATTTGGCATAACATCTTGTTTTGATTTGAGTTAGCGGCTAACCAAAACGACTGTTCACAATGAAAAATGTAATAAATTTTTTCGGTGACAAAGACATTCATTTAGAAATTCTCGCCAAAAACAAATATTTGTCGGATTTTAATGAAACTTTCAGTAATCATTCACAAATGAATGAAATTATTTTTGAAATTATTATGTTTTTAAAAATCTTGGTCAAAATATATTTTTTTTACATCTGTTATCCCTCTGCAAGTAAATCCATGAAATTTTAATAAATTAAACTTTCTTGCGTGAAATGTTTTATTAGTTAAACGCAAGACTCATTGGGGAATATAAATCATTTGTTTTGTTTTTAATTTGGCCTCTGTTTCCGAAAATATGCTCCGAATAGTAAAATAAAAATGCATTAAAACTCTGATATTATTTAATTTGATAAACTTTTAATGGCTTTAATTTTAATAAATAATATATATGAAGGACATTACAGTTTGAAAAAATATTTCTTTTTCGATTACTAATGAAATTTTAAAAGAACTGTTTTCATTTTTATTTTTTATAATTATAATAATTTATAAAATTTTAAAAATATTTTTAAAATACTTCAAAGATTTGTTGCGGTTAGTTTAAAATTTAATTACGCGAAGATTATATTTAGTAATCGAAAATTAAAAAGTTTCATACAAATCGTTTAGCCTCCTTATTTTTAAAACTACTTTTATTTTTTTTTGTGTGTGTGTATTTGAAATTTGTGTGTGTGTGTGTGTGTGTGTGTGTGTGTGTGTGTGTGTGTGTGTGTGTGTGTGTGTGTGTGTGTGTGTGTGTGTGTGTGTGTGTGTGTGTGTGGTAAATGTGCGTTGTGGTGCAGTGGATATCGACTCGGAAGGACAAATCGGGGAGCAGAGTTCGAATTCCAGTTGAATTCCTTGCATTCACTTAGGCACAAATATTCTTGGGAAAGGTATTAATCCGTCTCTTCCCTCCAGTTATGGGTCTAATAACAGGACCGATTGGGTTCTATAGCCTTGGCTGGCAACCAGTCTATCGCAGAAAGTAATGGCAACCTACTGTGGGATAATCTTCTGCTAAGATCGCCCAAAGCGTGTCTCACGTATGGTACTCAATTTCCCCTATTTTCAAAAAATATTTTGGAAACAGGCGATTAAATTTTAGCCGTCGAGAAAATTTATCGCTTGTCATTGTCAAACACGCATGCGTTGAGTGTAGAGTTAAACTAGGTAGCTCTACTAATTTATTGAATAAAACACCATAAAAATTGTGTAAATTGTAAAAAGAAGCCAAACCTCAAAAAAAAGAAAATTTATCATCCAAATGTTTATGTTATTAAAAAGAAAGACCAAAATATTTTTTCATTTACTTATTTTTTAATTCTTTCTAAATAGTTCGTTTTTGTTGTTTTGATTTTTTTTTTTTTTTGGTTTGTTTGTTTTGTTTTTTTTTTTCCTCAAAGGTGCATCAACGATTACTGTAGATTTTTAGTACTGTTTTCTTTTGTTTGATTTTTTTGTTTTTTTTGTTTTTTTTTTGTTTTGTTTTGTTTTTTTGGTGGGGGAGGTTCGGTAAAAAACACATTAATTTTGAAATTATTGCAAAAATTAAATAATTGTTTAATTAACGAAATCTGATATGATTAATGAAACTTTCAGAACACAAATGAATTAAGTTTATTTTGAAAATCATTATTTTTAGAAAATCTTGGTTAAGAAAAATATATTATTTTTTATATCTGTTCCACACTTCAATTAATTTCTAGAAATTTTTAGTGGGATGAGAAATTAAGAATCAAAATAAACCTTCTTCACTTTTACAAAAATTCACAATGACGTGTGAAATCCTGGTTTTCCCCAAATAGAAAAAGGATTGACCATGTGCTTAAAAAAAATGTCGAAACCAGATTTCGCACGTAGGTGTTAAACTGATTTCCAAATCTAAAAGGGATTTCGCGGTCGAGTGCGAAAAATCTGAATACTATAAAAGGCCCGGTCAGCGTCAATCAGTCAGTCAGATGAAAGTCGCGGGACGAGACAACTAAAATATAACTTCAACTTCAAATCGACCCGGAGATAAGGTCAGGTCGCACCTTGTTCTCTTTCTCTTTCCTTCTCGTGTGCTGATTTCTTTTACTTCTTCTTCTCCATCCAAAGATTCTTACCAAACAAACACATACATACGTACGTACGTATATACTCTTTCAACAATTGCTACTATGATTATTTTCTACAACTCTTGATACCCTTAACTTTCTAACTGAACATTAATTCCCACGAATTCTTCTTATTCATGTCTTTTAATAAATTTCTATCTTTAAATGAAAAATGTATATCTTTATTCTTACACTATTCTACACTAATTCACACATTCCAACCTGCAACCAACATTCTGATGAAAACCTGATAATTCTGATGATAACTCTGCATAAATCTTGTAAACTGTAGAGTGTTCGGTTATGTCTGACACAAGGGCGAAATAAAGATTAACCATCTCCCTATAGCTTCAAATTAACTACTGGCCACAAACTTTGTTTTATTAGTTTAATGCAGGACTCTTTGGGAAATGTAAATCATCTATTTTTTATTTTATTTTCTAAACCGTTGCTATTGTTCCAAAACTCTACTCCAAACAGTAATATCAGTCAGTTAAGTGCCATACGTGATACACGCTTAGGCGATCATGTCTCAAAAGAGACTGACTGGGCAGAATATTATCCCGCAGTAGGTTGCCATTGCTTTCTGCGGTAGACTGGTTGCCGACCAAGGCTATAGAACCCAATCTGTCCTGCTATTTAACCCATAACTGGAAGGAATAGTCGGATTAATACCTTTCCCAAGCGTATTTGCGCGTAAGTGAATGCAATGAATTCAACTGGAATTCGAACTCGGCTCCACGATTTCTCTTTCCGAGCCGATATCCAATGCACCACAACGCACATCCAAACAGTAATAAAACAAATGTAATAAAACTACGCCATATTTTTTTTTTTATTTAGTTAAGCTTTCGTTTTTATAAATAACTAACTAGCATTATAGCCCGGCGTTGACCGTGCAATGTTTACAATTCTCACACAAACATCAAATCTCGTGATGCAATAAAGTTTATAATATTAAATGGATAAATTCCTTTAAAACTCGGTTATATAAAAAATAATTATATAAAAAATTGTTGTTTAAAAATTGTTAAAAAATTCCATTAAAAAAATCTGTTTTCTTTTGTTTTGCGTAAACGTGATTTGATGTTTTGTGTGACATTGTAAACAACATTGCGTTTGTATTTGTTTCAAAATTACGGGGCAAAATATTTACATTCTTTGTTGACTAAATGAATCTTTAAATTAAAACGTCGGAATAAAAATTAAATATAAAGGCTATTTTTTTTTTTCTTAATAAAACATATTTTAGTCGCGTTTGACACATGTAATTTGATTTCTGTGACGAAATTCAGCAATCATCTTAGATCTTAGATGTTTTACGGACAAAAAACGTCGAAATAATTAAATATAAAGGCTCATTTTTTTTAATAAAAAATATTTTATTCGCGTTTAACACGCGTGATTTGATTTCTGTGACGTAATTCAGCAATCATCTTAGATCTTAGATGTTTTACAGAGCAGATGTAAACAATCGGCCCCAATGGCCAAAAATTGCGAAAGGGAAAATTGCTGAACTTAAAACTCAAAACGGATGTGTCGACCTGGCTTCCCTGCAGATATGCGTCCCTAGAAAGTTTGGCGTTGCTTAAAAACTGTAGGTGTGCATAGGGAACAGTCACACAGAGACTCACAGATTGCCTTTTATATAGAGAGACATACAATAAGGATATCATATTCTGAAGAAAATCTTTCTTTTTTTCTACGAATAATGAATTTTTGCAAGAATTGTTTTCATTTGTTTTGTTAATTATGATTATTTATAAAGTTTCAAACATCTTTTAATTTTTTTCAGTTACTATCTGTATTCGGTTATTAAGTAAAGATTGAAATACGACCTAATGAAAATTGATTTAAAATACAAATTTTATTTTAACCTAATTATGTACTATAATAGACCATATGCAATACAGGTGAGCAATTCAGTTCTAAAACTTGAACATAAATACAATGTATTTAAATACAAATTAGAGACATGTCATAATAGATCATTACAGCTTTAAAAAATTAACAATGTTTTGCGGCAGTTTTTAACATCAACTTGAGATTTTTCTTGCTAAAAAGTTAAATAATTTAACACATTTAGCATTATGGATAAAAACCATTGGATTTTTTTTTTTTCGACGTTTGAAGTTAAAAAAAAGCTGAATGGCGTCAAGATCCGCGGGAATTGTTCATCCTTTAACAACCAGTTAATTTAATTTGCAATGAATATAAATGTAAATAGACAAAACAGTAAATGTTAATAGCGAGGACCATAAGACAATGCTTGGAATTCCTAGGTCCCACCCTTTTACTGTGAAACCAATAAAATGTAAACGCAAATTCTACTCCATCAGCTTCTTTCCTCGCTTCCCCGTGTCAATTCTACAAATAATTTCACGGATTCTGCTCCGATGAACTTAGCACACTAGTGCCTCCTATATATAAATTTACTCGAGCTCAAGATTAGCAACCAGGTCCCACCCTTTTACTGTAAAACCAATAAAATGTAAACGCAAATTCTACTCCATCAGCTTTTTTTCTCGCATTTACCGCCTGTGGAATTCCCTTCTGTTTACTTGCTTCCCCGACAGCTACAATCTCCAAGAATTTAAATCTAAAGTCAATAGTCATCGCCTATCTCACTAACTTGCATCTTCTCTCTCATGCTCCTTTCTTCGTCCACACCACTCTCATCAGTATTCTCATCCTTCTCTTATCCACTTCCTGACACCCCCTATAACGTGTCACTCTTTCTCATAACTTTCCTCCTATGTAACCCCCCTGCGCACCAGTGGCAGTAAACTGCCTTGCATAGGTCGATATGATTATAAAAAATATATATATTTTATTTCCTTTACCCGCAGTGATAATTTCCCTGGCTTTAACGTATATTACTATTATATCGGCCTCTTAAACCAACTGACTCCTCACTCATTCATAATCACAAATAAGCTACAATCAAATTAAGGAGTGTCATTTTTAAACGATACATGATTTAAGTTTTAAAAAAAAGAAGCAAAACAAACAAAGCATCATTTTAGATGTCAGAGTTATCTACTTTTAATTTTCTCTGTTTGAATTATACGGTGGCGTGAAGATTAGATTTAACTCTTTCGATGAAGTCACTTTTCTGACAAATGACATTCGCTGTCATAAATCGGAACCTGATTGGTTATTTGCCGTGCAGATGTGTTTTTTGTTTTATTTTTCATTATTATTATTACAATTAACGTAAACATTTAGATATAAGAGGTCGCGTTCCGACTAGCGTTGTGGACCCTGGTTGTTCTGCCATCTGACTGACCAAGATGTCCCTTTGATGGGTTTTTATGTCCTTTTCTTCAGCTCAGATCGGTTTCAATTTTTTTTCTTTAAGTGGAAGTGGATGCTATTGGGTGGAAATTCTGGATTGTAATTTTTTTTTTGTTTGTGTGTGTAAGTAAAACAGAAGCTATGTGCGGAGCCGATGCGCAGTTGACGGAATTTTTAGTTCAGTCTTGGGTTTCGGAGTGTTCACATCCGGTCAATGGTGGTCATTTTTGTAACATGAATCAGAAAATGATCTGGTTTTTGGAAGATTATAACGACACCCAGTCTGATATGATAACGTGTATTTTGGGAAAATGAAATAAAACCAAGAAAGGAAATAATAATAATAAATAAAAAATAATAAACTCATTTTCCCATAATGGAAGTTATAAAGAAACCGGAAAGGGTTTCTGGTCATATGTGCGTTTTTATGACCCCCATCCTACTTCCGAAAAGTACAGAAGACGGTGTAAACTATGCAGTAATTGTATTCCCACCTAGGAATGTTAGTTTTTTTTCCCCGGCCCACTGACGACTGTAAGTTTTCCACTTTCCAACGAGATCGTCGAGCGTGTTTTAGCAGCCCTCCTCTTGGAGTAATGGTGCAGTATTCCTAACCCAGCGCAACCATGTTTACCTGTTCGTAACTTTACTTATTTCATTTCAGATCCAAAGGGAAAACGGACACAATCGAAAAATCTTCCAACTTTGTTTCAATACAGTCAAGACTCGTAATAATGATTCTTCTTCTTCTACTTATCCTCCTTTTTCTTCTTCTTCTCATTCTTCCCCTCTTCCTTTTTCTTCTTCTTATTCTTTTCCTCTTCCTCCTTCTAATACCACTCCTCCTCCTTCTTCTCATACTCCTCCTCCTCATCATCCTCTTTCTAATATTACTCCTTTTCTTCTTCTTATCTTCCTTCTCCTAATACGATTCCTCCTCCTAATATGCCTCCTCCTTCTTCCCCTTCTCCTAATACCCCTCCTCCGCCTTTTTCTTCTCTTACTCCTCCACCTCATCATCCTCTTTCTAATACTACTCCTCTTTTCTCTTCTTCTCATACTCCTCCTCCTTCTAGTTCTTCTCATCCTCCGTCTCCTAATACGACTCCTCCTCCTAATATACCTCCTCCTTCTTCTCCTCCTGCCCCTTCTTCTTCTTCTTCTTCTTCTTCTTCCTGAGATCCTCCACAATACTTAAATGTTTCGCTTAGGAGATGATGATCATATTTTCAGTACCTTCTCACAGCTGAGAGTCACAACAGATTCCTCAGTTCCTAAATAGTGTTTGTTTTGTTTTTTGTATTTATAGAAACATAAGGGAAATGGGGATGATTCATCCGTGTGTTCGTTGTATAGTGGATCCCAGTTGTAAAGATCAGGAGAAGTGGGACTAATGAACGTAGCTCGTCAGAATACAGGCTATGGAAATAGCGATAGAGCAGCAAGATCAGAACGTTTCGTCTGTGGGAAATTGCCTTGTCGGATGGAAAATAAATCATCACCCACAAGGCTGTTTTGAGTTCTATCAAGACAGGAAAGTGATGACTAGGCATCTTCAGTCCAGTTATGACAGCAATACTCCATTTAGTTTGATATTTCTGAAGTAAAGACAGACTATATAGCAGAGGGAGTAGAATACTTACTGGAGCAGTAAATTGAATCAAATATTTTCCCAACATCTTTTGCAAAAGATTGGATATATGAGTTCCACTTTAGGTCTGGTGAGAACCTGAGTCCCAAAAGAAGTTCAAGGCAAAGAGACTCCATGAGAGACCACACCCATTCATCATGATAGGTGAAAGTTCTGGTCAGGAGGACGTTGTATTATTGGTTGTAAATGTATTTGATTTTAGAAACTAATCGTTCCCACATTGAGGGTGTAATCAGAGGAGAGATTAGCTGATATATTCTGGTGTTCCAGATTTTGGGAGGTGTGTCTGTTAACTGTGGTATCATCCGTATAGGTGACAAGGATTTACATATTCAGAACATGCAGGAAAGATAGGGTTGACCCGAGACTTGAAAAAGCTTAGTGATCTTCGGAAGTCAGTTTCCCATTGTAGCAGCTACATTTTATCTTTTTTGTATTTTTCCCACTAATGAACGAAAAAAAAATGATATTAAACAGTTTGGAAATATATTCATTTTATATATGACAATTATTTCGCAAATCAAAAACAAAATGTTTGAAAAAGTAATGAATACGGAAGTATGTCACGAATAATAACAAAACAATTTTAGAGTGACCTCCCTTGGATTGTATTTTCACTGATATTACCTAATGACACCGATGGTATTGAATTGATTTGAGTTGGTCCAGCGAATAGATTCAAATTATTAGCTCAAGTTTATTCACAAACCAATGAAATTATTTTAAATATGTTTATTTTTTAGAAAATCTCAGTACAATCTTTTTTTCTTACGTCTCCCCCACTAAAAGTTAATTTCTCGAAATTTCAAGAAATTATTTAATTTCATGAAATGAAATTTTGAGGAATTAACTTTTTTCGTGGTGCTTAAATGTTTATTTGTTATGACACGTTCTTGGAGAATTTTTAAATCATCAATTTTGTTTTGTCAAACAGCCCCAGTTACATAGTTACAAAAAATCTGCTCTGAATCGTAAAATAAAAAATGCTGTAAAACTAAGACACTATTTAATTTTTAAAAAATTAATTAGTTTTATGAATAAAAATGAGCACTATTGTCTTAGGTAAAAATGAATTCTAAATGAATAATGAATTTTTACAAAAATTGTTTTCTTTTTTTTAATAATTTATAAAATTTTAAATATTTAAGGATTTTGTATTAATTTACGGATCGTCAGGGAAAAAGGCTCTTTCCCTGACGATCCGTAGTGTGAAACCGCGGTAGGTTGTGGCTCACTTTAGATTTTTTCGTATGTATATATATATATATATATATATATATATATATATATATATATATATATATATATATATATATATATATATATATATATATATATATATATATATACGTATATATATATATATATATATATATATATATACTCCATTATACTACTCCATTATACTTTTTTATTATAATTTCGAAACGTGGGTGGTGTAATGCATAGCGACATGAATGAGAAATCAGAGAATCGAGTTTGTTACTTCCATATGCACAAGTACCATTGGGAAATGTATGAATCCATTTCTTCGTCTAACTTTAGGTACAGGTTAAAGAGTAGTTCTGTCCGAGCTCTGTAGCCTTGTTTATCAACTAGTTTAAGAAAAAGAAAAAATGAATTCAAAACTGTACGTAGCTCTGGCGAAGCAAGAAACGATTGTGGATCTCAGCCAACCTTTAGGTACATAAAATATATTTTCTGATATGATTTTGCTGTTCCGTATAACATAGTAAGTTGTGGTGTAATGGATGTAATTTCTGAATGAAAAAATCGGAGAGCCGTGTTCGAATTCCAGTTAAATTCGTTGCATTCACTTACACGCAAATACCCTAGGGAAAGGTATTAACCCACCTCTTCTCCCTTCAGCTTATACTCACTTATCACTTTTGATTGGGGAGTAAGATCATATGCGGGGGCTGGGTAATCTTTGACCGGTGGCTCGAGCGACCGCGCTTAGGTGCGCCACATTAAAAACAGACCTTGTGCCACAACACACTGCAGTTATGGGCTGAATAACAGGACAGGTCGTATATATTAGGCTATATTCTATAGCCTTGGCTGGCAACCAGTCTACCACAGAAAAATATGACAACTACTACGGGAAAATCTTATATCAGTCATGGATTGAAAGATACACGATCGCCCAAGCGTGTATCACGTACGGCACTTAATTGACTGACCGGAGGAATAGTAAATCGTTTACCTTTGTAGTTTCACTTCACCGATTGCAAAACCAGAGAACCTAGATGAGTTTTTTAGCTAAAGTGTCGTGTAATGTTCTTTGTATGTCATTAAAATATACACTCGATCTGAAGTTATGCAAATCATATAAATCTCAATAGTTCGAATTTGCTTTGAACATTTTTTCTCAAATCTTAAACGATTACTTTAGATACCAAAACGACCTTTGAGTTAAATGTTAAAGCAGTATCAGCATGTTTTATTAAGTTTATTGTATTTAATATATGTAAAGAATGAGCTGCTTTAAGTATTGTAACACTGTAAATGTCTCTTACGCACACACGTTAAAATAGTATCGATGGACCATGGATTCGAACCTCGGTATAGATATTTGGAGAATATTTCTTTATGTATAGTTTTCTTTTTTCTGGGAAGAACAAAGAAAGAGAAGAAGAAAGGAAATGACATCGACCGATATGACGACAATTAAACATAGACCAGATGGGAAGCTTACCTCGGGAAGGGGAGAGAATTCTGTTTCTTTCTTCTTTGCTTGTTTCTTTTTCTCCCTTTCTCTCTCAGTGAAGCGATAAAGAGCGACTGAAAATTGAATTGTCGGTCGATCCCGAAAAAGACCACCCACGTAAGGATGGAAATTATAATTAACGCTGGCAGGTAAATGTACAAAGTCAACAAAATCTTGTCTCCAAATCTCCAGATCGGCGTGAAATCGTAAGCGGATGAGCTAAGCCAGATACACGAAATTGACATTAGATTTTTATGGAGAAACATCCCGATCACTTACCGACCCACTCCATATCGAAGGTAGAGCGGATTTGACCAGGCTAGAAAGCGGTTCGGCAGACAGTTGACGAGAACGCTTTCTCACGTTAGTTTCTCTGGCCATCGCCCCAAGCATAAACCCAAAGAAGAGAAGCAGAAAGACTGTATTACCTCAAACAACAAATAGACATAGTGGCAGCAAGTAATTTGTGGACACTGAAAGAAGTTGGATTGTATTTTCTTATTAACTGTTTTCTCTCTTTTGTTATACAAAGAGTTACAAATATAATTATTAGTCCACATAGACTGGCTTTCGCTACTGTCTTATCTCTTTTTTTGTAGGTGCGACTAACTTACAGCCAGTTAACGTAACACATACACGCAAGCCTGAAACTGGGGGCGAAGTGGGTCATAGTATCAGAAAATTTATGCTAATGTTCTTTCCTCCCTGCTTGGCGTGGCCCATCAGAAAAATCGCTTGGTGATTAAAGGCAGTTACTTTTGCTTACCAAGGCAGAACGATTTTTTGAGCTTTGAAAGAGTACGTACGATTTTTGATTTTGGTGAGCGAAAGTGCGTTTTCGCTCTTGCGATTGAAAAATTGGATTTCTGCCCCCGTTTTTGTTACTACGTTGCCTGCTGGACTGTTCACACCAGATGTGCGATTGAACTTAGTGTTGGCGCACAGAATTTTTTTCATTGTTTGTTTCTACTGATACTATTAGTTGATACCCAAATACGTTATAAAAACTGGAGTCTGAAGTTGTTAGGAAAAAACAGAAATTAACTTTTTACTTAAATAATAAGTTAATAAAACCATCAACAATTGACAATCATTTATAATAGAACAAGTAACAAACGTATATAAGTCTTTAAATCATTTACATCTTAATATAGTGACCCTTCTCAATAACACTTAGCAATCTATTATTCATTGATTTTGTTAAATGTTTACTTTAGCAGGTTCAATTTTTGATAAAGAAGTTTTAGTTGCTTTCCATAGGTCAGCTTTTCTGTTCTATTGTTTGTTACCTTTATATAAATTCTTCTTCACAATTGACCATGGATTTTGGATCGGATTAAAATCAGAACTTGCTGTTTATTTCATTATCTTCTCACCTGTAAACCTTTTACACTAAAAAAAAAAATCACAAGTAACTTTAAACACATGATAAGGAGTATTGCCGTGCATAAATACACACCTCACTTTGAAACTGAAGCTGGGACTTGTGCTATTCAAAGAAAGTTCATGAAATTGAAATAGTATTGTTATATATATATATATAGGTACTCGTTTTTCGAACCCTAACCAAAGATTCCAGACGGCACTATCACGTAGATTCTGGAAAATGAAGGAGGAAGGGCAGGACCCTATAATCAGCTGGAAATTAATAGGCTCAGCCTGTACACCTAAAAATTTTCGTGATAGGTGCCGTCTATGTTTATTGGAGAAGATTCTGATTTGAAGTATCCTCATCAGGACTTACTTTTGAATCTTAGGAAGGAATTCATTAATAATTGCCGTCATAGGGCGGATTTTAAATTTTAAATTTTTAAATTTTAAATTTTAAATTTTTCTTTTTATAATTTTTATGTACATTTGTATGTTTGTGTGTGTATGTGCATATTTGTATATGTGTGTATATATGTATATATGTGTGTAAAATTTTTTAGCTATTTAAATGATCTTTTTTATAATATTCATTAAATTTTTATATTTTTTATATGTATGTGCGTGTGTGTGCATATGTATAATGTACATGTGTGTGTGTGTATGTATATGTATACATATGTGTGTGTACACATATATATTGTGTGTGTGGATTTTTTGTATATATGTGTACATATATATATGTGAGTATGCGCATGTGTGTGTATATACGCATATAGTGTGTATGGAATTGAATGTATGTTTGTGTGTATGTGTATGTATGTATACATGTATTCATAATCGAAGAATTGTGTGTGTGTGTGTGTGTGTGTGTGTGTGTGTGTGTGTGTGTGTGTGTGTGTACTTCTATATGTATGTATAATTGTAAATGAAATTTTTTTTTTTTTTTGTTACTTGGCGGTGTCTTTATTTAGTTTAAATCAAATGACGTAAGTTTTTTAAAAAAAAATTATTTTAAATCCTATATCTTTTTATTCCCTTTAAAAATAATTATACCTTTTTAAGTAAAGGCCTTTTTCTAATACTTCAACGTTTTTGGGAAGTTAGGTTTTTGAATATGTCCAGCGTCTGTAGTATATAAAATTTTTTTTTCTTTTCTTTTCTTTTTTCCCTTCCTTCCTTTATCTCTCTTATCTCCCACCTTTTTTCCGTGTTGCTTAACCTTACATTAATTCAACACGCCGTCCGTTAATTTTAAGTGACAATTCTCTTTCCTTTTTTGCGAACCCAGACGATGTCAATTTTTTCTTTTCTTGTTTATTTGATTTTATTTTATCTTTTTCTTTTTTAATTTCTTTGCAAATCTATTTAAAAAGGAAAATTAGACTGATTTTTCTCCAGTTTCTGAAAGGATATTTCTGTTGCTGAGGTGATGTGTTATCCCCCATGGGGATTTTCATATCGAAATGATCATCCAATATCTTTGAATTAATCCTTTTTTAATTTATATATATATATATATACGTACACTACTGGCCATAATTATTAGGCCACCCCAGGTTTTTTAAAAGAAATGATGTATTTCATACTATGTTTAGTATTTATTGCCAAGTGGATAATTCTAAATGAAAATAGAATGGTTCTTTTATTATTATTTTGCAAAATTTTAAAATGCAAGGAAGCAAAGATGAATTCGTCCGAATCACATTAAATTTTCTTCCTTCTTTCATTGATGAAATTGCAATATAGGTAATTATTAAACATATATAAATTCATTTGATGCACTTGTTATTGTGCAATATTTGATGCACTTGTTATTGTGCAATATTAACAAAAGAACCATTCTATTTTCATTTACAATTATTCACTTGGCAATAAATACTAAAAAATAGTATACATCATTTTTTTCAAAATACTTGGATTGCCTAATAATTATGGCCGATAGTATATATATATATATATATATATATATACAGGGTGGTCCAAAAGTAGGTAGACAATAAATGCTTACATTTATTTTGAGATTGCATACACAATTATATTTACCAACACAATTTTTTATTGTATACAATAATACAAATACCAATTATAATAAACACTGTTGTAATCGATACACAAACCTCTGTCTACCTACTTTTGGACCACTCCGTATATCTTGAATTCTCCCGTCCTTTTTGACATATGATGGTTAAACTGCTCATTTTTTAGGACCAACAGCCATACGACCCTCACACATAATTTGATTGCAGTGAATATTCGTGCAGAACCAACCAGACTTTTGGAAAAGCCCAATGAGACCTTGTGCATAGTATTCCCTAAAGTCCTCAAATAACCCTCCACAAGTTTTGAATTCACAGTGTCCTTCTCCTAGACCTATCACCGCCCAACGCTATAGTACCCAGTCTCTCCTGCTATTTACCTATAGCTGGAGGGAGAAGAGATGGATTCATACCTTTACCAAAGGTATTAGCATATAAGTGAATGCAATAAAATCAAATGGTATTTGAACTTGGCTCGCTAATTACTTAATCTGAGCCGCTGTCCATTACTTTACCGGGTTTCATTATATATATATATATATATATATATATATATATATGTGTGTGTATATATATATATATATTATATATATATATATATATATATATATATATATATATATATATATATATATATTCGATATTGGTATTTGAGTAGATATCCTGTTTTTAAATAGTATATTTATTTCCACCGGCCTGATGATTTACTATAAATTTTGTAGGAAAAGGTGCATCATTCGTCAGGATTCGAAAATGTGACCCCTATCAACATAGGGGAAGCCACCAATTGATTTTGCGCGTCTTAGACCACGCGACCACGCATGATACCACATTCTAAACGAAGTCAAATCAAGCCTATATAATACAATTTTCGGTTCTACGCAAATAACCATCTCTACTCTGAAATGCATCGTAATGTCAACAAGTGTAAACATACGATGTTACGGAAAATCCCGAAGATTAACGACAAATTGAAATAATTTTCAAACAAATAAATAATAATAATAATAATAATATATATATATAACAGAAATGTTTTTGTATATTTTTCTTTTTAGTTCATATGTAGAACTACAGCAGAATTTTGGGTTGCTCCTGCAACCCTCGTGATTGATACTGAATTCTTAGTTGGAAAACATTTTGCTCCTACTCATAGAATTAGCAAAAATATACAAAATTCATTTTTGTCATCCAACTTTTATGTAAGAAGCATATGTGAGAAAATATATAATATTAGAACCTTGAATAAGTTCTCACTGCTTTTTCATGAAAAGTAATGTTTTATTTACGAAAATTAGTAAGAAACATGTCACTGAAAGTATTTCCTTCGTCAGCCACTACTTTTCCCCATCTTTCTGGCAGCATCGAATTCCACGTCGGAAAAAAACACGAATCAACCCATTTTTTGACATCTTCATAAAAATTAAATTACTGCTCGGTCAGACCATTTACCATCGATCGCAAAAAGTAATAATCGGACGGGGAATACGGCGGGTCGGCTAAGACTCCCGATTTAAACGTTTCCAAGTAGGTTTTCGCCCGTTTTTCAACATGCCACCTAGCGTTGGCATGTTAAACAATCACTTTGTCGTGTCTTTGCTCGTATAACGGACGTTTTTCTTCAACGCTCGGCTCAAACGCATTAGTTGTAGTCGAGAGTGATTTTCCGTGATGGTTTCGGTCAGTTTGATAAGCTCATAATAAACTACACCCAGCTGATCTCACCAAATGCAGAGCAGCGGCTTTGAACCATGGATATTCGGCTTTTCCGCCGATGTTGATGTATAGCCGAACTTACCTCACAATTTTCTACGCTTCGGGTTATTGTAGTGTATCCACTTTTCATCGCCAATCAGGATACGATGCCAAAAACTTTTCCTTTTCTGCCGTTGAAATTGCAGCTGTTCATGCGTGACAAGATACAGTTAAACTTCAACTCGTTCTTCCTTTTGAATCATTTTTAATTCTTTCAAACGTTTCGAAACTTGTGTGATCAACTAATGATTCTGCAGGTTCAGATTGCACCTGACATGAGTCTTCATGAAGTAATGCCTCCAATTCTTCAGCTTCAAACTCTTTTGGTGCGCTAGAGCGTTCTTTGTTTTCAACATCAAAATTATTATTTTTGAAGCGTCTAAACAGGAATTGTGTGCCTCATCTGCAGATTTCTTTTGAATAAAGTAGTGCAGTGAAATTCCGCGCAACTACACTTTCTTTGGCACGAAATCCGACACGTTTAACGTTATGAAAAACAAAGTTGTTTACCCTTCGGCGAAATGACATACACTGAATTTTAAGCTTGCTTATAGTATTTTCTTATAGATGCGTTACACGCACGCAGTCATGGGAAAGACTATCTGTTGGAAAACTTATTCAAGGTCCTCATATATAAATGGGGACATTGAGGTCAATACAATGGCCACAGTTGCAGGCTGAAACGCTATCTTCCGGTCATTATATTTGTTCCACTAAAGATTGTTTTTAAGCTTAAAACAGACTGTCGCCAATGAGTGTTGGTCTCAATGTCCACTTTTAATGCTCGATCTCAGATAATGGGCAATTTTATCCATAAATATATTTTATGTGTTGTGTCCCTTCTGGATGTAGACGATCATAATCCTCCACATCTTTCTGTCCCTTCTAAATCTTTTCTCTTATTTCTCCCAAACCCTGTCCTATCATCCATTTGCTTAAGACCGTCAAATGTCACGCATTGCATTTCTGTCTCACTTTCCCTCTATCCGTCCTGTGAGTATCAGATTCTCCAAGCCTTTCTTCCATACGTGTTCCAGAAACTTCAGCTGTCTCTTGATGTTAAGTATAAGTTTGCTATTTGTTTCAATCCTCTCCAAAATCTTGTCGGTTGCTAATCAAATTTATGCACCCAAAATGTTAAGAACTTGGTAATCTTTCACTGAAAGCTGACTCCTTAGTATTCGGCTAATTGCCAATTAATATTAACTGCCTTAGTCCAACTATGTCCAAACTGGAACTAACGAATAGTTCTATTATTGAACTCCAATAAAACTCTAAAGAACTCGCTAGAACTTCTCACATTAACTTCCTGTTAACTCTTATTAATATAGGAGGGAGAGTCCATTATCTGAGGAATAGATGTTTCCCCATAACAATAAAAGACCAGTACTGTTTTTTTTGTTCCCAACAAAATTTTCCTGTCTCTCAATACTCTGCTTAGCTTTTGGAATGCATATAACTAATGAACATCCAGATGCTAACCAAAATTTGAATACATTAACCAACCAGTTCCTGTCAGTTTATCACGTCTTGCTAGATATCTTTTGGAATCACTCCAATAGGGAATAATGAACTTTGACTTTGAGCCATTCCGTAAATTTCAAAAATATTTGAACACATCTCTTTCATTAGTAGACAATGAAAATATTTTCACAAATTTATATTTCCGTCAAGCTATGAATGTTAAGTTTTGCTTTTACATTGTCTGAAGCAATTTAATAATTACTCTATTTTATCAATTCTTTTAAGTCTGTTCATATCTATTGAGCAATTTAGGCACAGTGAAGAAGCAGGGTGTTAAAATTGTGGGATATTTTTTTTGGCGGGGGGTAGTAGAGTTATCAGAAGGCCAATGATAGAGCAAACAGTTTCCCACAGATTTCAAAGCTATCTTTGTCAGGCCAGACAAATGACCTTCTTTGCATTAAGTTATTATACAATAAAAGCCAAAGCATCATATTGAGATGTCATCATCAAAATAGAGCACTGGTCTTCACAAGTTTAGCCATGCTTTTTTAAAAAAAAAAAAAAAAAAAAAAAAAGAAAAAGAAAAATTTACAATGACACATAGGATATGTACAAATTCAACTTTTCCGTATTTATTTTTTTCTTTCTTTTCACTTATACCCCACCCACATCTCCACACAGATTTGTTCTCTTGTCATCGCCTTTAAAAAATCCTGTTCAGTTTTTGCATATTTGGCATTTTCACTTTTCAGTAATTGCTGTTTTTGGATTAAAAAAAAAAAAAAAAAAAAATCATTTAACTTGATCATTCACCTTTTTTTTTTCCATTTTGAAATAATTATTCTTTTCTTTCTCCAATTGTTTGTTATAGTATTGTTACCGTTATCTTTTCCTCAAATTAATTCTTTTTTAACATCCCATTCTTCTTTAAGATGGTAGCTGAAAAGAAATCCATGTAAATTTCCATTGCATTGTTCAAAATATTAAGGAAAAAAAAATGAAGAGGAGAGAGAAAGAAAACAGCAAACATAGAAATACATTAAAAAGATAAACAGAAATAATTATATCAATAAAAAAAACAAACAATTGCAAACATTTTTTAAGCATAAAAAATAAACAGAAAAGATCCAAAACATAAAAGATAGACAGATCTTAAGGGGAGAGATGGATAGATTTTTTTTAAAATATTCTAGAAATGATTTAAAAAAGAAAAGAGAAACAAGTGGATTTAACGAAACATTAGGAAAAAGCCGATCAACCAACTTGAAAGAAAAAAATAGACCATCAAATAATCACTTATCAAATCACTAAGAATATCACAGGAATTTGTAATTCTAAAATTAAATTGTTTGCAGAGAACTGCAATATTATAAATTCCACAAAGTGAGAGAACCATGTTTGATGAAATGTTACCTTTGTCAGTTTAATAAAATGCGTTTGATTGTAAGTGGGGATTACCACAAATTTAGCTTTTTCATCAAAATTTGTTTCATTCAACATTTACCATTTCATAATTCTTATTACAAATCGCCCAGTTCACACTCCACCCATGTCTATTGAACAGGTGAAGAGGCTCATCCCTTGTTCCCTGTTTAGGATGTGGTTTCCGGTTTTCTCTTTTCCAATCTTTTCACTCTTACGTAGCCCCCTGCACATCAGTGGCGTTACCGCCTTGCTCGGGGTGATATGATTAAAAAAACCAAATTTATCCTTGTGTCAGCATTCGACTGAAGCAATTAATCACCAATTGATTCTAAAGACCCATCTGAACAGGCTTTTTAGTGAGAACAAGAATAATTCAGTTGTGGGCCTATACATTATGTCTTATTATTGACAATATAAACGGAAGAATTTTTGGGAGGCGTTTTATAAACAAAGCTCCAATATCCCAGTTGGGATGGGATGCTAGCACTGACATCCCAGGTGGGATACGAAGCTTGGACTAATATCCCAAACAAGATGTTAAAATTAGAAATATATATTAATTCACAGAAACTTAAAAACTGTCTAATTAAAAAGAAAAGACACGCTGAATTTTATAAAAACACAAAATAGCATCTACCATAGTCTAAGGGTTATCAAGCTCCACACTGGGTGCCTCACAATTATAGCCTTCTGTCAAACTCATTCCCTATAACCCTCAGTCAGTTAAGTGCCATACATGATACAGGCAGTGGCGAGCGTGGAACTTTGAAAGTTGGGGGCTGGGCGCTCTCTACATACGGGGCCCGAGATTTTTCTGAGGAGGAGGGGGGCAAACTCAAGCAGCTATCACAACATAGAAATTCGGCATCTGGGAATTCTTCGGTAGATTGGAGAAAATCTCTGATTGCCTGTGTATCTAAATATCAAGTTGGGGACATTATTTCTAATTAACATCTTCCTTCAGATATGAAAATATGACTATTAAGTCTGTTTCCCTTCCTAACAACATGTCTTTTTCTATCTATCTGGTTATTTTTCTTTCAAACTGGTCTCTGTATGTGTCCTTAAAAAAAGATAAATGAAAAACAAAATGCAGAGGGAAAAGTGCGGAAGATCAAATCTTATCAAAATCAGAGACTGATCGGTTTAATTAAGTTTTGAAGCTTATAAAAGTAGAGGGAGCCAAAATTCGGGTGGGGGGGGATCTTTGCCTCTTCTGGTACTCCGTAGAATTGCCACTGGATACAGGCTTGGGCGATCATGTCTCCTTCGATCCATGACTGACTAAGCAGATTTTCCCGTAGTAGGTTGCCATTTCTTTCTGTGGTAGACTAGTTGACAACCAAGGTTAATCTATCCTGCTATTCAACCCATAGCTGGAGAGAGAAGAGATGGATTAATACTTTTCCCAAGAATATTTGAGCATAAGTGAATGCAATGAATTCAACTGGAGTTTGAAATCGGTTCTCCGATTTCTCATTCCAAGCTGATATTTATTGCACCTCAACGCATACCCTTCTCAATAGTCTTTAGTGGATTAAACAGGTGTACAAATGTAACAAATAGAATATTGCTGCCATATATGGGCTGGAGATACACAATTCTCACTTTCCTGTGTTCAAATATAGCTTTGTGGGCAATAAACTATTTTCAACCCTACAGCCCCTTTCCTCAGAGATGAAATGTGACACATTTCTTATTACTCTATTCCTATTTCGATGATGTCTTGAAATCTGTATTCATTAGTTTAGCAAGTTCAAACCCCACAGCTAGGACACACCATGTAACGAACACTGAAACAAATCATCCTGTTTGTATTCCATTAGTAAAGAGGAAGTTCCATTTGGTCAGCTGCTTCTACAAAATTCCTATTTTGTATAACCATCATCTATCCTACATATTCTCATAATCTGAACTTCTTAATTACTTCTCTTACATTCATACAAGCACCTTCATGAAAACTACCTTAAATGGCCCTTAGGCCTTGTAGTAACTGAACAATTATTAAAACAACAAAAGATCTGCTGACAATATCAGCAAGAAATGCTAATTCCAATCATACAGTAAATAATAAATATTTGAATAAAAGTAATCTAATCGAGTGAACCCCCTCATCTATTGTGACCATGGGATCAAACCCAAGATAAGCTTAGTAAATAACCATATTAACAAGTCTGATGTATAAACACGCTGCTTACTTCTGAACGGAATATTAAAGCATCTACCTTCTCATATTAACAAGTCTGATGTATAAACTAGCTGCTTACTTCTGAATGGAATATTAAAGCATCTACCTTCTCATATTAACAAGTCTGATGTATAAACTAGCTGCTTAGTTCCAAACAGAATATTAAAGCCTCTAACCTCCCAGATTACATTTTAGGTAAATGATAAATGGGTGAGAAATTGTTATTATGACCAAATAATTTTTATCCTTGTCAGTCCCATGAGCAAATGCGGTTAAAGAGTCACTGTGCAGCTAGGTACCTGATGATTTCCTGTGAGATATTTGGGTTGAAAACTTGGGAGGTATTCAGTGATGCCCAACATGTCTGGGACAAAATAGATTTCGTGGCAGGGGTGGGGGTCATTCATCTCCAGATCAAATCACAGCTATTACCTTACAACTTGTTTTAGTCCGAAACATAGAGAAACCCTCTGCCATGGCCGTTGACTTTAGTTGTGAAAGACCCCTGACTAGTGATGCATTGGTACCAACAAACTGGCTGCATACTCCCACCCCCATGTAACACACTCTACCCCACTGTTGATCCTACTTGAGTGTCTCATATTTAAACATATAATTTTAAAAAACAAATTTTAAAAAATTCATGTGTTTTCTACAAATCATTAAACACTTTTGTAGGTTATTTAAGGCCATAAAATATCTTTAAATTTGAAGAGTCATTTTTTTTTTTAGATAATAATGATTTAGTGATACAAGTATTACTAATTAACCCATAGTATTTGCGTGTAATAGAATATAAGAAAGTCAATGAGAATAGGAATCCAGCTCTTAGATTCATACATTACACCTATCAAGATATGATTTGACTTGTTTTCATAAGTAACTATTTTAATTTCATAAAAGGTATGGTAGGAATTGATACAGGTTTTAACATTATATTATTTGAAATATATCAGAATGTAAGGTTGGTAATAAAGATATTTTAACCCTCTAGGGCCATTCGTATCATATTTGATACAGTATGAAAACAAGCCTTGAAAGAAATATTTTCCTGAAAAATTTTTTAAGAGAAATATTTTATAAATTTCAAATGAAAGCAGTACTGACTGCTCAGTCAATGAATACCAAATGTTTCCTTATAGGGAAATACTGTATCAAATATGATACGAATGGCCCTAGAGGGTTAATCTCAGATCAAGTTACTAATTTTGGTTAACTCAATTTAACACCACTGTCTGCTTGTTTGAATATTCTCTTACAGAAAAACCACTCACTGGATTCTGATGTACATCTAAGGATCCTTTGATGCATCTATTTATGCAAAGGCAACAATGACTACATACTAGGTTAGTATTGGAGATTTGGAATGTAGGTATTTATTTACATGCCTACTTGAATGGGATGTAACACAAGGTTGAGTTTAGAGTGGAAGTGCTTGCATAGATGGACTAGGGACAAAAAGTGCTCAAGTCTTGTTCTCATGGAGTGGTATTATCTGTGGGGACAGCCCACTGAGGCTGGAGCACATTATGTTATATAAGTCACTGTAAACAAATAGGGTTCCTTAAAGATGCTGAGGACCCCATGAACCAACCATGTGAGCAGCAACAAGGCTTTGGGAAAAATAGAAACAAAAAAGAAACTTACATTTGAAGGAAGAAGCAATTTCTGAGGTTTGTTATGAGGGTTTGGAAAACCTGACACTCACAGAACAAATTGAGGAGAGGAGGAACAGAGGAAAGAAATGTATAATGCCCTTGAGCAAATGGATGGTAGAACAGGGTTTGGGCTAAATAACAAAAAGTCAAAATTTATCAAGAGCTACAAAAGACAGGAAGATGTAAAGGAAACATCACAATAGATGCGAACAAGGGTAACATATTAACATTTTGCTCGGAAAGGAGCAAGGAGAGGGAATTATGTTGTGTGTGTGTGTGTGTGTGAGAGTGAGTGAGTGAGTGAGAGTGAGTCACAAAAGACAATAAGTACATGGGGTAAATTATAAATTCCCTGGTAGTAAGATGATCAAATATCACAAACTGCTTTGGCCATTTGAAGTATTACACTTATTTGAAATATATATACATATTCAGTTTAAATGCAAGAGTTATAGCATGACTTCAAAGAGATGCATGCATTTCTTGTTACCCAGAGGTTTGCCCTTGTGACACAAGGTCTATTTCAGTTTTATTCAAATTGTGTAGAGGTTTTTATGCGCACATACTTTAATTCAGTGACAAGCCTAAAAATTACTACAAAACTGAAGAGTTCCATAAAATAATTTTATTTATTCACATTTAATTTTTTTAAGCTAAAAAAAAAAAAAAAAAAAAAAAAAAAAAAAAAGTTTTTCGTTTTACTTGTCTCAAACTTTGATTTTATTGCTAAACCCATAGTAGGGGGGGCTGTACAGAATGAGTGAGAAGGAATCTATTATTCTAGTATTTTTTTTTTTTTGAAACTCAAGATGGAGGGTTTCTGTGATGGACTCACTGTTCCAGGTTTCCATGACTAAGGCATGTCTTCAAATTAGAAATCATTAGCTTTGGCCTAATCTGGAGAGTGATGGACTGTCAGGTCTACTATGTCCAAGACACGTTATATATGAATGAATATCTATGGGATGTGTGTCAGGTTGCTATGTGACCCTACAACCTCACTTGGCCATAGAACTGATGATGATGACATATTTTCATAAGAGCCAATTCCTTTTTGTGCATTGATAATTGCAAATTAGAGGGAGCATTTATTGAGTGTTTTAACAGATGGATTATCAAACAAACACTGATGATTTTTTTAACCCTGAATTAAATAAAACCAAATTTAAGTTCAGATTAACTAAAATTGATTATCAAAATCATGAAGAAAAAAGTTATGACAAAATATTTAATGAAATTATCTGCTTTGAGAAATTTTTCAGTAATTTCTGGGAAATCTCAAAACTGAATTTGTTTCCCTATACAATTGTATAAGAAACCGGAACACAACAAAAATAAACAGAATGAAAAGAAGTATCAATAAACAACAGGATCATAAAGAGTTATTTCTTAATCATTTCACTCCAAGGAAAGTGATAATGCTACTAAGATGCAAGGGTTTATCGAGAGTGAAAGAGAAGAAGACAGAATAAGATAAGTGTTGCATTTAAATTTTTGAAGATTGTTGGTGGTAGGGAAGATAGAAAACAGGAAGAAATTTCCACAGGCAAGAAGTGTGAGAAAAGAATCTATTAGAATAGAATATGTCTAGCTAGTTCAACATAAAGACCTAACTGCCAATCTAGTAATATGTTTAAATTCATGCAGTCAAGTTTCCAAGGAGGAAACGCATCAGAAGAACTGACATATTGTATTTTAATTTCTGAGTGTTTTTTTTTTTTAATCCTTTCATCCTAAGCAAGGCAGTAACGCCACTGATATACAGGGAGCTATATAAGAGAAAAAGATTAGATAGTAGGAGAGTAAAGAGAAAGATGAACCAGTTACAGGGGGTGTCAGAGAAGGGAGCAAGAGAAGGATGGGAATACAGGTGTGATGACAGTTGCAAAAATAGAGAGAAAGAAAAAGATACACGGAGTGATGTAAAAAGAACTGGAGTCAAGTGGTTAATAGCTGGGTATTGACATTGCATTTAAATTCCTGGAGGGTGTAGCCGTCAGGAAAGCAAGAATATGGAAGAGAGTTCCACATGTGGGAAGTGTGAGAAAAGAAGCTGATGAAGTAGAATTGTCAGCTGCATTTGGCTGATTTAACTGTGAATGGGTGGAACCCAGCGGCCAGTCTGGTTGCATGAGTAAATTCAAGTGGCAGGGGTACCAGTGACTTAAGTTCATCAAAGCAGAAGCCATGAAAATATTTATAGAACAGACAGAGGGAAGCCACATCCCATCGGTGAAAAAATGGCTGGAGTCGAGCTGCCAAGTTGGTACCTATCATATTACTGATAATCCTTTGGAGCCTGTTGAGAACACCGAGATGAACAGCGGGGGCGCCTGACCATATTATTTACATATAGCCTATTGTCCTCATGCTTTTTGTAGTTATCACAATGTTTTGGCTGTTGTGTCTTCTTCAGACTTAGATGTAATAGAAAAAGGGGCAAACAGTAACCGAGCTGAACTAAATAAGAACAAGACAAGATATCCCCAGACATTGACAGGCTACCACTGGATTAAATAAAGGGTCCAGTTCAACATTCCCTGATGGTTACTTGGATCAACAAAAACCTGAACATAACATTAAAAATTACAACAAAGTTAAGGACAATAGTCCATATTCAAATATGGATTTTAAATAGAAAATTTGGGCCTGTAAAATATTGAAAGCCAAGAAATTAATCAAATGATCTTGAGGAAGGTTCCCAATACCAAATGTATCCTTGAAGCATTGCATGTCATAAGGAATGAATCAGTCGCATCCATCACCTCTAAAATAACATCAAATATCTGTGCCTCTTACCAAAAGCAGACCAACTCTACAAAAAGAAAACAGTAAATGAAATGCTGTAGACTTTATAATTCTAACCACCTGTCTTTGTCAATAGTGTTGTTTTTGTCTTAATTCTTTTTTGTCAAAGCTCATTTTCATCGACACCAATCCTATAGGTAAGGACCGAGCATTTTTGGCTACAGTAACTGTGTGAAGATATATACAATAATCATTAGGTTAAAAGAAAAACAAGATAGGTTATGGCTATTGCTGGTAAGTTTCCAATGAAGAAATACTCTGAAAGGTAGAAAATATAAGGTAAGTGAAAATTGATGGTTTTCCAAAGCACACAAATGAGTGTCTTGTCAGGATGTTAATAAGAGAAATCAAAGCCTTACACTTAATGTTTGCAAACATTAACTGTTACTATAAAAGTTTTTTTCTTTTCTTATTAACAGAGAAGTTGAGTCCCTACACTTGCATGATAAAGAGAACATTCTTTATGTAGAGTTTTTCATGAAGGGGTTTTGCTGTATATTGTGCGTGCACGCACACACACACACACACTATATATATTTGGCGGCGAAATATACTACAATTTCATGGCTAATAAATATCTAAAATTTTTCCTATATATATATATATATATATATATATATATATATATATATATATTCAGTTAGATAGGTGTAAGTTTATGACCCTGAGTTTCACACTCTTGGAATCGTCAGACATGTTAGCTCTATGACTGATATTGAGCATTTTCAAATAAGTACCACACACACACACACATATATATATATATATATATATATATATATATATATATATTTAGTGTATCAAGGCAGCAGATAATTTTCTAAACATATACTGTTAAATATAAGAGACAATGAATGTCTTATGTTTAATCATGAGCTGTTCTAAACATCGTATTTTGGCTTTAATTTCAGACAGATTTTAGTCAATAATACAATAATCCTCACCCATACACACAGTGAAAAGAACCTTCAAATACTGGAGGCCATTCACATTAAATCCAAACAACCTACACTTAATAAAATCACGTTTAAATCCGGTCATAACACGTTACATTGCATTTGAATACATGGTTCAGTTATCATTTCGAGCTATCACGCGGTGTGACGTCATAGAACCGCATTACAAATTTACAAACTGCGTTTGCTGTTTTTGGTAACTTATCATTGCTTAACCAAGTTTTATGTCAACACAAGATAAAATCGTCACTGATAGTGGATGTCTTTATGTTAACGTCCTTGTAACCTCTCTGAAGATGGCTTATGTGAGCCAAAAGCTTAGAACCAACTTAATAAAAATTATCCAAATGTTGGAGAATTTCTGTCTTTATTTTCAACTGAAATTAAAGCCAAAATACGATGTTTAGAACGGCTCATAATTAAACATAATAGACATTCATTGTCTCTTATATTTAACAGTACATGTTTAGAATATATATCTCCACACATATTTCATTAAAAATGACAAAGTGCTAGGGTTAAGATTTTATGCAATTTTTCATGTGATTTTTGTTTCTTTTCAGAACAAATTATATAAAAAATAATAATTCATCTGCAAAATTCAAAATACTGTGAACCATTTATATTTTCTATGTCCTTTGAAGAACTGTGTTCTTGATCAATCCAAATTTGGAAATAATTACACTGGATATACTACTACATGGCTAAGAAAACTCACACTATATTTCTCAGATCACAGCTCTATTAGGTCTTATTTAAATACACACGGAGACCTACCAAAAATAAAATTAATCCTTGATAATGGGTAAAGTATAGCCAAAAGTGTTTAGATAAATAAAACTTTTGTACAATTTTTACATAATTTAGGTTTTGAAAACAAAAAAATTATGAGATCACATGAAAAATTATATAAAAAAAAACTAAACCACAGCATCTTGTCTGTCATTTTTAACAAAACTTGCCTAAAAGAGGGATTGCTGCCAAAATAGACAAACACACACACACACATATATATATATATATATATATATATATATATATAGGCTTGTCACCAAGTGGTTACAATTTTCACTTTCTGACCATGAGACCCAGGTTTGAATCTCACCAGGGTCAATTTGTCAAGAAGGTGACTCATTGACATTATTGGTCTAGAAGAGATGAGCCAAGAAAGCGGTACCTTAGGAAGGTACCTGAAAACCACACTAAAGGTTGAACCAAGTCTTTTGATTGAAACTGGGTGGACAGAACTCTTTGGAAGGCGTTGATGATTGCACTAGCATGAAGTCAAAACTCAGCATGACTGAGTGAATGTTTATGGCATTCTGGCTGTTGATTACAGTAGATAACACTGTTCTCTCCTAGAAACTGCAACTAAAGTCTGCCCATCACAGTTGCAGTATAAATCACTGGTCGGCTCTGTGGGTATTGAACAAACACAAATATGTCAGAGCAGATTGTCTACAAAAGGGGTTGGTGAGATGCCTTTGATGACAGGCATCCTCAGAAATGAGTGACGAGCCTTTATGGATGTACCTCCAAAGAAATGTAATACCTAAGGTTTAAAATGAATTTTTAAAAATGATAAATCTTTCTTGAAGCTTTTATTTTTAGTTTTAATTTCAATCTAATAGATTAAATTTACTAGTTTCTAAAAGCAATATATTGCTCTATTTTAAAAAACAAAACAAACAAAAAAAAAACAAACATGATTTTAGTGATTTTTAGCACTCTTTTAAAAATAAAATATACTTTTCTGAACTTTGAGAAATATTAGATTATTTAAAGTTTAAGTAACCTGATTTGAAACAAATATTACATTTTTTTTTAAATAATGCATAAATGCATTTTTGAACATGAAAATAAGTTTTTATTTTAGGTGTTGACAGCTTAACAGGCAGAAGTTTATATAATATTTTTTCTGTATGGCATGTCTGTAAATGTTACTTGAAGAATATAACACAAGCACTATTTTTATATAACTTTTAGGCAGTAATTTTAAAAATTTAGGAAAATATTTTCTGTTTCTTGAATTTCAGATAATTTTGAGTTTAAATTTACTATAGTTAACGTTCTTATTTTCTGACTAGCAGTATAACCTGGGTTTGCTTGGGTGTAATGAAAGCTTTAAAACTAATCCATGGTCCTGGAGCTCAGACTCAGCCTAAAGAATATTTGTGTGAAGTTTGGTGAGAATCGGATAAAAATTATGGATTTGTTTAAAGGACATACAGACAGATAAACAGACACACACAAACATCTTGCCTTTTATATATATATATAATCAATTTTCTGCACTATTGTAAGAATTGAAACCTTAAAACTTCTGAATATTTGATTAAAATCAGACCACTCCTTCTATAACCCGATTTTTTTGATTATCAATATTTATCAGGGATACCTTGACACAAAACCTAGCTAAGAACACCTGCAGACGCTTATAGTACAACTGTGTAAATTTTCAAGAAAATCGGTTCAGCCATTTCGGAGTCTATAGGTAACGGATACACACACATACAGACAAAGTTCCATTTATAAATAAGTTTAGATAATGCTAAAACTTCTTATTCTAATTTATTGTATGCCACTGATGCAGAAAAAAAAAAAAAAAAAAACAAAACATTTTTTAACCAAAATTCCGAACATTCTAAAAATGATAAATTTAATAATTAAAATATACTTTGGTCTTTCCTCTTAATAATAAAGATTTTGGCAATAAAACTTTTGGGGACATTTTTTTTAAACATATATGCTCATTTTTTATCAAATCTTTGAAGGTACACACAAGTATATTATTAAAGATAACAAACATTTGTGTTGGTTAATTTTAGTGATCATCCTTTCTAAATTATCAATGATTCCTCTTAGACAAGAAAATTCTATTAGGAATTGTTCAAAGTTCACTTTCGAATAAATATTGTCCAAGCTTTCAACTAAGTCATTATCATGATGGGTAGTCTCATAATTAACAACATAATAGAAAATTATAATAATGTCAGTCAGTTAAGTGCCATGCGCGACACACGCTTGGGCGATCATGTCTCGAAAGAGACATGACTGACTGGGCAGAAGATTATTCCGCAGTAGGTTGCCAACCAAGGCTATAGAACCCAATCTGTCCTATTATTTAACCCATAACTGGAAGGAAGAGACGGATTAATACCTTTCCCAAGGGTATTTGCACGTAAGTGAATACAATGGATTCAACTGGAATTTGAACTCGCTTCCCCGATTTCTCGTTCCGAGCCGATATCCACTGCGCCACAACGCACATAATAATGTACTACAATAAAAACTATATGACTGATAGATTTGTTCTTATTGTCATTGTTAGCAACCTCAGCATACAACTTTTACCTTAACTTATAAGTCGTTTTTAGTTACAGTAAGTGTATCTTTTTTTTACTACTTTTGCAATTTCTCACCATTATTAAGTAAGACTTATGAATTAGTAATTTCTGGGACTGATCACAGGATAAGCCAGGATAATAAAAACTGCTGATAAGGAGGAACTACTATGTGTGTGTATAAATAACTTGGTTGTTAAGAATCAATTGTTCTATTATGCTCAGAGACGACACTCCTCATACAAAATTTGCTTCTTGGTCTTTCGGCCGGGAATAAAGTGGAGTATCTGTTCTTTCCTCAATTGAAATGGAAGATGGAGATTTACTCCGGGAAGTCCAACTCTGGAGCAGCACTAAAATAAGTAGTGTGACAATGGTCATTAGAATTGGATAATTTCTGTCATTGGACCATATGCATGTGTGTGAGCATGCCATGTTTTAAAAAAAAAAAAAAAAAAAAAAAAAAGACATTGTCATATTCTGCCTTAGTGGGAAGATAGGTTAATAATGCTTCTTGGCCGGGATTAAAGTGTAATCTCTGTTCTCTCCTCATTTAAGAAGCTACTTAGTCCTAGAGATTTCAACCTTTTCACACCACTTTCCTCAGATGGGGGTCAAGTCTGATATTGATGTCAGCATGACAATGGACACAAGGGATAAGTGATTTTTGTTCTTGGTTTATATGTACACATATGGGCTCCCCAACATTAAGGCACTCCCTGTCTTAGTTGGGAGGTCAGGCAAATGTTACTATATAGCTTCTCAATCTATAGGTCCATATCAAAGTGTATCTGTTCTTTCTTTTTAGATGGGAGAAGGCAACTGGTCCCAGGAATTCCAACCCTGTGGCATTATCATTGTCATTGCACTAAGAGTGATAGAGGTAGGAGTAATATTGATGACAGTGCTCACAAAAACTGGGCAATTTTTGTATTTTGGCTGATATGCACATGTACGGACAGCCCACATTAAAAAGATCCTTGTGCTACATTCTACCTTCAGATAAATAAAATCATAACATATCCTTTCACTGTCATGTCATATGCAGAGTAAATGCTGTCATCACAAGTGTGTTTGCTATTAAAAAATAAAATTAGTATCAGTTGACATCCACGTGTATAATGTATTGTAAACTTCTTAGTTACTTAGGATATAGAGCCAGTAAACTGAATGTTTAATCTTTAAAGTGTAATAATCATTTCTTGGAAAAAAAAAAAAAAAAGTCAGTAACTGAAAGTACAAGATGTCTCCTGCCATGTTCTATATCATTCAGTCAGTTAAGTGCCATGCGCGATACACGCTTGGGTGATCATGTCTCGAAAGAGGAAAGAGACATGACTGACTGGGCAGAAGATTATCCCACAGTAGGTTGCCATTGCTTTCTGCGGTAGACTGGTTGCCGACCAAGGCTATAGAACCCAATCTGTCCTATTATTTAACCCATAACTGGAGGGAAGAGATGGATTAATACCTTTCCCAAGGGTATTTGCGCGTAAGTGAATGCAAGGATTTCAACTGGAATTCGAACTCGGCTCCCCGAGTTCTCGTTCTCGTTCCACTGCGCCACAACGCACATCCACATCTATATCATTACAAGAGTCAAATCAGACCAAAAATAGAATACTGCTGCCAAGTCTGGGATGAAGCTAGCTGTGATAAAATTCAAAAGTGTTTAAGAAACCTTGTGGGTGATGATTTTCAGCCTATTCCCAACAGATGAAAAGTTGCAAGCTTATAACGTTTCTATTGCTATTTTCAGGAAAATATTTTAATGACCTACATTTCTTAGTACTGTCAATTCTGACCATTACTTCTTAGACCTTCCATGCCATATACAGAACGTCAAATCATTGTCATTCTCTTTTTATTCCATTGTTAAGAAGGAAGTTCCACTCTGTTTCTCCCAGAGGACTACTATTTTGTGGATTTGACTCCTGAGAGAATGCTTCCAAAATTAATACAATCTTAATCTCTTCAAGTCTAGAGTCAACCATTATCTATCTTATATATCCTCATAAACTACACTTCATATCCAACCTTATGTCCACACAACAATCTCATTCAGTAACTCTCTACTTTGAAGGGCTCTTAAGCTATGTATTGAATGAACATTGGAAAAAAAATTAGATTATGAAATTGTAAAGATGTTAAGGTTTTGTAGTTTGGTTTACTCAGACTTTTCTTTTTTTCTTTTTAATTAGGAAAAAAAAGGTGCCCCCCATAACCTTGTGTAAGTAACAAAGAACATCAAGGAGAAGGTGTTTGGTAAAAACCTGAATACAGTTTTGCTTTTTTAAATATTCCCAAATGAAAGTGTGTGAAGAAGAGAAAAGTGGTATTTTCTTTTAGTGTTTACAAATATATACAAAAAACAAGAAAACAAAATCTCTTGGTGGGAGGAGAGAGAGAAGAAAAAAAAGAAAAAAAAGTCATGCATCTGACCTTATCCACTTACCCTCAAAAATACAAAGCACATACAGAGATAAAGAGGAGATGAAAAGAAACTGAGAGAAAAAGACAGAAAAATGGACAGGGAAAGAGAGATAGAGAGAGAAAGAATAGAAGAGAGAAAGACAGAAAAATGGACAGGGAAAAAGAGAGAGGGAGAATAGAAGAGAGAAAGACAGAAGAGAAAGATAAAAAATGGCTAAAGAAAATGAGAGAGAGAATAAAAGCAAGAGAAAGAGAAGAAGGGATGGAGAAAGAGAGAGAGAGTGTTTTAAAAAACTGTAAAAATAAATAAATAAAACTCTTGTTAAAATCTGTAAAAAGAAAAAAAAACTGAAAAGAAAAATAAAAAACCCAAAAAACAGTATCACTGAGTTTTTTTTCCATTGTCTTTTTTTGTGATTTGTTTTATATATATACAACTCTTTCATGTGAGTGGTTTTATATATATATATATATATATATATATATATATATATATATATATATATGCACACACACCATGCACACACACACATATATAATTTTTTTTCTTTACCTCAAATTTTTTTCTCAAGTCATATTTAAATTAATGTGCACAAAGTCAGCTGGTTACATATATATATATAACTTTTTCTTTTTTGTCAAATTCATTGAGTTTTTCTGTTTATCTTTACAATTGTTCAATTTTGTTTTGTTTGAAATACATTTTTCTTTCATTCTTTTTTTCATCTTGTATCATAATCCTCATTCAGAGGAAATTTTAATTTGTTCTTTTCAACTGTGCTTTTTTTTTCTTTCAATGCCTCTCTAGTTCTCTGACAGCCAAGGGAAGGGATGAGATGGGATAGATAGATAGAGAGGGGGAACTCGCCCCACTGGTTGCATTGTGAAGTTATGTCTACATTATAAGTATATAGATCATGTCTGTGTATGTATTAAAAAAAAAAAAAAAATAAAAGTAGGCAGGGTTTAAAAAAAAAATTTTTTTTTAAATCAGAAAAGAAAAAACCCTTTCTTAATGTGCGAGGAATTTTTCTTTTCAAATCAATCAATTCTATCACAAACCCAACTGCTTATAGAAATGACAACCTCTTTTTTCTTCTTCTAATTGTGGCTAAACTAAATTAATATCGTTCATTTAGTTTGTTTCTTTTTTTAAAAATCCTTTTACCATGTGTTTGCGTTTGTACAATTTTTTTCTTTAATGTTTGTTTTAAATCAAGAAAAAAAAAAAAGACAATGACAGTTGAAGACATCTCTTCTTGTCATTGTTATCGAGTGATCAATACGCTTTGTAGAATGAATAATGATGTCACACCGATGTGATGCTGCCCCGCCCAAGGAAGACGTGTAGGAGAAGACGGGTAGCACATCCCACCCACCCCTGCTGTGCTGTGCTCTGTACTGACAGATCAAGGACCAGCCCCTGCTCCCTGGGTTTATACATTTTATATTTATCTGTTTTTATTTTGTTCTAAAACAGCAGTCTAAAAGAGGCCCTCACTGTTTCTGGTTTTTTGACTACAGCTGTCACTGCCACCACCACCACCACCACTAGGACAATTAGGGTGACCAGCCAGTTGGCAGGTGAAAGGTCAGAGTGGCTAGATGAATGGCTAGCCAGCCCAGGCCATGTACATCAGAATCGGTAGACATGTCAAATGATTTTGTCTCACAACAAAAACGATTCGCAAAATTTTTTGATTTGATAAAAGTAACTTTAAAAAGAAAAAAGGGGAGAACTTTTAAAAAATGCTAAAAAAAAAAAAAAAAAAATTTCTTCTTTCTTTAAGTCTTTTTTCTTTTTTAAATGAAAAAAAAAAAAAAAAAAATTAAAATTGAAGGTTTTTTTTAAAACTACCAGCTAATCTTTGGTTTGATAATTTAAACACCTGAGGGAGGGGGGAATCACCTGATTAAACACCTGAAGGAGGGGGAGGATTAAAAAATAATTTTTTTTTTTAAAAATCACATGATTAAACATTCATTCTCTCTCAATTTTCTTTTCTTTTTTTTTTTCACTTTTCTTTCTTTCTGTTTTCTTTTTAAGAGTGATGGAATAAAGCTAACAGTCTGGATGATGAGAGGGAGATATAGATAAACTGAATAAATGGATGAACGAGTAAGTTGATGGAAAATTTTGCAGATCACAACGGTTGTTCTTGTAATTCCAAAGTCCACCATTCATTCATTTTTTTTTTGGAGTGAGGAGAAAGGGGTGTTGGAAAAAGGACACACACATACACATACGCACACACACACACACCTGTCCAGATAGCACTTGCAGTGGACGGTGGCAAAGATCTCAGTATATAGACAGACACAGAGAGATGGGAGGTGGGAAAGGGGGCTAGTCATCTGTTGTTTTACCAGTGTTACTCTAGATTGTATTGCTGTTTTTGCTATTGAGGAGCGATGGCCGTCAGACTGACCATATGTGGCTGGCTGTGGTGGTCAGTTGTTTAGAGGGAGAGTGGGAGTGGTCTCTCACACCTCTGGCTGTAGGCTGTCCACCACTGACCTCTATCAGAGGGACAGGGACCAGTGGGTAGTCGAAGGAGAATGGAGCTGATTCTGGTGAATTGTGTCAGACCTTGCAAGTCCACTTGGAAGGGAAGAATTCACTGAAAATGAACAAAGCTTTCATCAGAATTTATGGAAACCAACTAAAAAAAAACACAATCTGATAAGATTAATCATGTTATATACCCACAACAAAAACACTATTGTCAAATGCACTTTATTGTCAAATCCACATATACAAGTCAGTGAAGAAAGCACTCATGTCATTGTTAAAAGCACGTACACACACAAACAAACACACAAATGAAAACCTCATTTCAAATGCACACACACAAAACTCATTATGTACACACAAAAAATAATTTCCTTGCCAAAGGCAAACAATAAAAAAGTTGTGAACACAGTTCATTTTACAATGATTAATAATTAAATAAATTGAACATTATACAGTGAAAAATTATAAGATAGGTTACAATCAATAGGTTTCAACTTTACTGACCCACTTTAAGATATACAGTTTGTCACATTTTGAGGTAACATTGTCTGCTAAAAATTTGATAGATCATGAAGATGGAGGGTGGGGGATAACATGGTAAGTAAAACAAAGGCTCCTTAAGGAAGAATGTCACCTCTTATGGTATTGTTTGCAAAATGCTAACAAACTAATCACGTTTTATCGCCCACAAAAAAAAAAAATAGTTTTGAAAAGAGGCAGAACAGTTGAGAGTTAAAATTTCATCCTTAATCAATCTTATCAAAAGTTCCTCTGCAATTACAGGCCTGATCAGCCCTCTTTTCTTAATTTCATTAGGCAGTACGATCAGACTGACTTTATCAACTTGGGGAAATAGTCAATGAATCTATGCCAGTAGATATTTAATCAGAGCTAGGGTTCCAGCTGTTTGCCTATACCAGTAGATACATGAATTATACCTGAGGCTCTGACTGCAGCTTATATGAATGAAAAATAAGTTTTTTTTCAGTTTATATTCAAATACATGAAAAGGACTTTGCAAGTCAAGATAATTTACATTCACACCTGCTTTTGCTAATGGCCTGATTTCATCTCTCCACCCTACCAGGTATCAGTAAATACAACAGGATAGACTAGGGTTGACTTGCTTGGTAAACAACTTGTCTAAGACAACTATTATATATTATATTTTCAATCAAAGAGACAATTAAGTATAATTTAATAAATATTATTTATGGAAAAAAAAACATATCAATCCATTTTGTTATATTGTAACATTATTTTAATAACTTGGAAATCTGATAATTACCAAGAACAAGACAAACTGGTTGAATTTAGGGTTTCATCATAAAGTAATTGTTAACAAGTTGGTCTCACAGAACATTGCAACAGAGTTGCTGATTCAACATTAACTAGGTTTTTCCAATGCCAAAATGAAGTAAAACTTAACAATGAGGCTAATATGGGGATAACATGGCTGGTCATGCATGAGGATTCTAATCTAAGCTTACCATCCCTTAAAACAATAGTTCAATATTAGTTTGCAATAAGAATTCTTCCAGGGTTCTTATTTGTAATTTACATGCATCGAAAAATTTGTTAAGAAATATTCAGGATATAAGCAACATCCAGGGTTAAATCCTCTTCATTTGCTTTGTATTCCAAGAGTAAGAAGGAAGTTCCATTCAGACAGCTTCTTCCCAAGAAGCGATATTTTGTGGAACAGACTACCGAAGAGGCGCTACTCCAACCACTGCAATCTTAACCATTTCAAGTCTAGGAGTCAACTATTATCAATCTAATTTATCTTCATGATTTGCAATTACTTCCTTCTCTTATGCCTATACAGCAACCTCATTTAGTAAAATCTCTATCTTGAGTGGCTCTTGGACCTGGTATGGCATGAACATTTAGTAAAAGAAAAAAAGAAATGATGATTAATCCATATGAATTGTTATTTATTTATATTCTAACATTATTTTGATTTGCTAACATAATTTAATAATTTATAAATATATATATTTTATTCTAGGAGGCACAGTTGAGTAATGGATAGTGGCTCAGATTGAGGAATTGGAGAGCTGAGTTCAAATTCCAGTTGGATTCACTTATGTGCTAATACCCTTGAGAAAGGTATGACTCCATCTCTTCTCTCCCCAACCAGGGGTATTTACCCATGGTTGAAGAGGTAAGAGATGGATTCATACATTCCCCAAGGTATGCAAGACAGACTGGATCCTATAGCCTTGGGTGGCAACTGATCTCGGAAAAGGAAAAGCTTTGAATTCAAAACCTGCCTGGAGAGTGTGGGGCTCTTGCCCAAGGCTACAGTACTGTGGTTCCCCTATGACTTGGGGGTCACAAGTTTCATGATCATATTTTATTCTGGGGTCATCAGCTGATGACTGTCAAATGAATATTTAATTCATATATATATATATATATATATATACACACACACACACACACACACACACACATCATCATCATCCCATCCAGCCTATTCAGTCAGTCAGTAAGTGCCATATGTGATACGCACTTGGGCAATCATGTCTTGAAAGAGACATGACGGACTGGGCAGAAGATTATCTGGCAGTAGGTTGTCATTACTTTCTTTGATAGACTGGTTGCCAGCTAAGGCTATAGAATCCAATCTGTCCTGTTATTTAACCCATAACTAGAGGGAAGAGATGGATTAATACCTTTCCCAAGAGTTTTTGCATGCAAGTGAATGCAAGGAATTCAACTAGAATTAGAACTCAGCTCTCTGATTTCTCATTCCATGCCAATATCCACTGCACCACAACGCATATCTAGCCTATTATGTTATTAAAAAATATAATCATTGGGAACATACACAAAACATATGGTATATAATTTTGTTTTTGTGCAGAGAAGTTTCTTGAGACATGTAATTTATTTTAAAGGTTAATCAAGGGTAAAAAGGTTGAGAAATGCTGGTATAGATTATTAAAACAACTAAGGAAAGTAATCACTCATAAATTTACTAACTTGATTTACCTCTCTCTCCACTACAGATGGGATCAGTCAGTTAAGTGCCATACATGATACACACTTGGGCGATCATGTCTCGAAAGAGACATGACTGACTGGGCAGAAGATTATCCCACAGTAGGTTGCCATTGCTTTCTGTGGTAGACTGGTTGCCGACCAAGGCTATAGAACCCAATCTGTCCTGTTATTTAACCCATAACTGGAAGGAAAAGACAGATTAATACCTTTCCCAAGGGTATTTGTGGATAAGTGAATGCAAGGGATTCAACTGGACACATAATTTGATTTGTAATCAAAATTTAAGCATTTATAATCAGATATATCTTATTCTGGGGGTCATGAAGGAACTAAATTGGGTGTTGGTACAGTACCCTCTGGAATATGAGACATCAGAGGAGTTAGAAAAGTTATTTTACTTATTAACATGCACTTCATATGGAAGAGAAGACAGTCTACAAACACACACACACACACAAAATTCTCACCTGAATGTTAACTTGTCCTGGACATTTGAATGAATGATTTGTCTCGCCGGGACACAGACGAAGACGAAGAAGGTGGAGCTAGAATAAAAGAAATAAAAATGATATAAAACAATTATAAATTTATATAGATAGATGAAATAAATGCACATAACAGACAGATACACATAATCTGTTTAGCTAACCTGTGAGAGCAGAAACAGAATTTGACAAACAGGCCATAACTTTTAATTGCTCTAATCATTACACACATAGTAACACAAAACTTTCTGGTGGGAAAAGGAAAAAAAATTCTCATCACAGAAGTATTTCAATATTGGTAACTTTTGAACCCTTGTGCACTGCCTAATTACTTTACAACTATATCTCCATTTGGCTTCCTTCACAAGATATGGAGAGGTGGGGCCAGAAATTTGCTTAAAGAAGAACTTCAATCATTTTTAGTAAAAGTCATTAAATTCTATTTTAAAGAGCTAATATGCTTTTTGTTAATTTATAGCAATGTGAATACTTTGAGCAGGAGAGAAGATATAATCATCATAAAACATTTTCTACTTTTTTCAAACAAAGATTAGTCAATGTTATGTAAAGAACTTTACAATGTAAAATTTGGGAATTAAAAAAAACCAAGAAAGAAAGAATTTCAAATCAATTAATTTTTCTAAAAGGCAATAATTATGGCAAGATCTCTTACATACCTAGAAAGTGAGATAAATTCACATAGCTAATGCCTTGAATAAAATGGATGTAATCCAGAAATCTGATCTACCAGAAAACCAATTTTAATGGTGCCACCGCCTGGACATCAGCTAAAACCTTATAGTCTAAGTTTGTTGAAACCTACACCCAGATATTGAAAGTTATACTTAATGTCTCTTAGAGGCAACAACCAACTAAATCACAGCTCTATGAACCCATCCATGATATTTCTACAATCTTACATGAATGTAGAATATGCTTTGTATGACAATGTTAGCAAGCAAAACAAGAACTTGTGAGTGATCTAGTGTATGGGACACTTAGTAATGAAGCAAGAGAAGTTAGTTCTCCATCAACCACCTACATTGACCAGCTTTATTATGACACAGAATGCTTTCCTAATAAAATTCTGATCTTGATGCAGAACTGTGATGGCTGGCATGAATGACATAAATATTTGAGCTAACACAAACAAATAAAAAAGAACGTTATTACAGGAAACTATCAGAATACCTTGCCAGAATGCAACTGTAAGCAAATATTTTTGGACCATATCTGAAACAAGAAACCTCCTCTTTCCTGGTTATTTTACACTTGTGATTACAATAAAGAATGAATTTAATGAGCTGAAAAAATCCTTCTGTATAATGCAGGGGGAGGGGGGCATAAAAACACTGCATGCAAGCTGCATGGGGTCCATGGACTATCTATCTTTCCAGGGTCTAATGACGAATATTTTTCTCAAATTTATCCCTCACCCTTTCCCATACTTTTGCAGCAGCAGTATTGAGCTCAACCCAACCACCAAATGTAATATAACAATCTAGGCCCACCCGAGGAAGTGAGGAAGCGGGGGGCGTTTTCCGGCCGTTGAAAGGAACGGATGGTTGTTTGACCTTATTTCCGGCAGTAGCGGAAATGGCTACAAGAGGCAAACAGAACAGGTGTCTCTGAGAATTATGTGGGCGTGCGTAGGCGAGGCAAAAAATCGGAAGTACCGGTTTGGAGATAAAAAGACCTCGGGCACGGATTTCACGACAGACGAGTCTGGGCAGAGAGACAGAGTCAGGCAGAGAGCCAGACCAGACCAAAGGAGCAACAGATACGACACCCCCCCGTCAACCCTGGAAGCGCGCTCTCACTCTCTGTTCACTAGGCTACACGGTCCATCGTCATCAATAAAAAATATTATTATATATTTTCATATACATGCTTGTTTGTTGTATATTGCTATATAACACAAGTGCAAATAGACAGTCAATCAATTTTAAGGTCAGTAGGGTCTGTTTTAGCTCCTCAGAGAAGGAAGGAAAATTTAACTTCTATATTAGAACATATTCTTCACCATCTACCTAATCAGAGGGTACAAATGTACCTTGCGATAATGTCTCAGTCTTTTTTTTATAAATTTTGAGTCAATTTCAACTTTATGTCTAACATCTCCACCTAAACTCTGTAATTTTATATACTATTTATTTTTTCCTTCAATAGGTGTAGATAGGTTTGCCTATTGTCTGATTCACACTCTCTCTACTCCCAATCTTTTGAACGAGAGTAGTGATTTATCCCTATTTCTTGATAAGTATTGGAATTCTAATTTTTTCTAAAGTCTTATTTTCTTCCACACCATTTACATCTTAGTGGCAATATCATCTTGCTTGGGGTGAATTGATTAAAAAAAATGTTATCTAAGAAATAAATTGACAAATCCTTAAGGAACACTGAATCCCACCTCAAGTATGATGTGAACTTATTTTAATGTGAAAAAAGTGCTTCTACTAAGGAGCCCTGTCTGTTTGCAGACCTACCACACTTCTCCCTTAGCATCTAATGACCTCTTTTAAAGGCTTGAGTCTGAGACCCCGTGGTATAGTGACTCATTACAAAAAGACAAATGCTAAATTCATAATGAAATTATTATTCTTTATGACAAAAGCCCATTTTGAAAGTAATTCTTTTAAAATTTTTACTTTTATTTCTTTATTTCATTGAAGAGATCAATTCTTGCCTGAACTTCTGGGACAAAGAATTATTTGTATTTGGACAATTATCATCATTTTTGTTGTCTTTTGTTGTCATCCCATTGGGCCCTTTGCTCTTCTTCAAGGAATTTCAAACTTAACCCTTTATTTAATAAACAGGTTAGTAGTGTGTTATTATTCTGGTGCCTATGTCTCAGAGTATCTCATTTAGTATTGTTCAGTTATTGTTTGTTTTGTTTCCACTGATTCAACTTGGCTTTATGGCTTTGCTCGAGGTGAAATTATTAAGATAAAAATAAAGTTAGATTAACTTACAGACTAAATTTTGATGCAAAACTATTTTATGCTTGCTATATCAGTTTATTTGCTCAAAGTACTATGGGATTTATAGCATTTAATTTTTTTGTTTTTCTTGTGCAAAGTGAGGCAGAAATATCTGAGTCAACAATAACAACCTCATAACAAATAATATATCTCAGCATGCGGTATAGATATAGAAGAATCCAAAGGAGTATCCTGTACATACAGTGGTAGGATAACTCTCTAAGAGAGCTCTAAATATATATGTATATAAATACATATAGCGCAAATATAAAAAAAATTAACGCAAACACATTATTTCATGGTAAATTGGAAGTATAGCCCTACTTCAGGCGAACCATCATCAGCTTCCGTCTTTATTGTACAAAGGATTTTACACAAATCCTTTGTACAATAAAGATGGAAGCTGATGATGGTTCGTCTGAAATAGGCCTATACTTCCGATTTACCATGAAATCGGAAGTGTCTGCCTTAATTTTTCTTATATATATATATATATATATATATATATGGACAGATAGAGAGAGAGCAAGGGAGGAACTGTTCAAGTAAACATTATAATAAGTTATATTTCATGATCCTAAAACAAAGTTGTCAGTATTTATATGTAAGAACAGAAAAGCTTCAATAACAATGTTGATTCAAAATGCAGATCATCTTTTCTTTTTAGCTGGCCAAAATGCTCCTATCTGCCTCAATGCACTTAATCACAGATAACCCCAAAAAATCACATAAAAGAAGATCTAATCGACTATCATGTAATATTGATTTAATTATTACTATTATCTGCTCTCTCACTCAATATTAATCAATGTAGTGATGCATCTGTTTAATAAATCCAACCTGTAATATCATGGATTACATTGCTAGGCAATTTAATAAAACAATTATGCAAAAAAGAAAATCAAAATTAAAAACGAAGTAAATAATTAAAATTATGAATTAAATTTATTAACAAAAACAAAATAATAAAACTGTCAACAATTTATTAAAAGCTATAATACTTGAAGGTTTGTATACAGAATATTTATATTATGCCCACTACCCTATCGCAACAAAAAATATTTACATTATAATCTCCAAAAATAGCTTGAAATTAAAAAGCACTACTTTCATTTTAAAGAGAATGTTTTTTTTTTTATTACATATATAAATGAAAAATAAATGAGTATACAATTGACACTCTTAAAACTATCGAATAACTTAATATTTTACCGGTGGCCATTTCATTGAGATATAAAGAGGAGGATAAAAAATGGAATCAGTTGGCTAAGTTACTAATTCCAGTTCAGGTTGTTGCATTTACTTTAATGCCATATAGAAAAGGGGTGAGGAATTCATTTCTTTCTTCCTGTTATGCATAAAATAGTACAGCAGACTTTAGCATTGGTAAAGCATTAAGTCAAAGAGGACAACAACTCCAATTAAAAAATTTAAAAAATGGAGAAAGCAGCTTCAGCTCTATACTTCTAATGTCACTTCCTGAACTTTGAAATTTTATTTACTATTTATTTAATTTTTCCTCAGTCAGAGTAGATATTTTTGCCTATCATCTGGTTCACACACCTCTTTGGTCTTTTGAACAGGAGTAGAGGTTTGTGCCTCCTCAATCAAAAGGGGAGGTTGCACAACAGTATTTATCCTATCCCTAAATAATTTTGGTTTTATAATACAAGAAAGAATATTCACACCAACTCCATAAATATATTATTAGGGTTCGAGCCATGTTGGTTTTTATATTTCTAAAACAAGCAAAATTACTTCATTGTGAGTGACCACCTCCTTCTTAAGTTTAAGTTGTTTGAAGATTTCTTGCATTTTATCTTCATTATTCTGACAATATAATCACTATAGAGTCATAAAAAAATATTGAGGCTCTAAAAACAAAGCTCAGCACCTAAAAATTAAAAATGCATAGTACTTAAAATTATGCTAAAAATTTATTTTCATTTGTTCTAAGTACGAGTATGATGGATCAACCTACAGGTTTTGATATCTCCTATTGTGACTCGCTAGTAAAAGGTGTAAGGCAGAAAGATATGAAACATTAGTGTTACCTAATTTGCTTATTTGAAAGCTTCACTAATTTTACATATATTACAGGTGAGAAGATCATTTATTAGGTAAAATGCATCGTGAAAAAGATTTCATTCACTTAACAAATAATTACTGTAGTAAAAAAAAAAAAAAAAAAAAATTCAAAAGAAAAGACAATAGATAAAAACGTAAAACATCTGTTAATGTTTTGTAAAAACAATTCTGAAAATAAAGCGAGAGAGAAAAAAAGTCAGATGCCCATTTCCTTTTAACATCAAAATACATTAAAAAAAAAATCCTGCTAAATCAGTCTCATATTCCAAATGAACTTTATTTAAATTTTTTGACAGCATAACATTTTTGATTATTACAAAAATAACAGAATCAAAAAAAGAATTATCAAGATGAATCTACATAATAAAAAAACAAACAAATCACAATCCAGTTATTTTTCATATTTTTTTCTTTCACCTTAATTTCAATTTATTGGTAAAGAATTAAGGAATAAAAAAGGTTTATATTTTTAACTTTTTTTTTTTTTTTTAAATTAAGGAGAATGTGAGTGATTTTCAGAGGCAGACTTATTTTCTTATCCAGGTAACCATCATACCTCCTTGTTGATGTGAGTAAAATTTAATTCTAGAAATATTAAAATGGGATTAATAACAAAGAATACAAAATATTACTGAAAAGAAATTGCAATTTGAGAAAAAAGAAAAGGCAAATCATAAAATTGGTAAATAAAAAAAAAAAATGGAAACTTTTGGGAAATATTATTTCTTTTCTAAATTCTTAATTAAAATGTGAATAATTTTTAACATGATCTTGAGTAAAAGAAAAATAAAATAAAATGCTGTCAAAAGATTTAGAAAGTTTATTTGCAAAATGTGAAATAGGCTTCATTAGCAGAGAGAGTAATGACAGAGAAATGGAAAGCAAGAAAGAGGAGAAAGATTCACAGCCAGAAGCCATAGCATGCAGAAGCAGATGGGATTGCTCAGATAAAAAAAGGAAATATTAGTTATTGTAGTAGTGATGATTACAAGGTTATCTGGCATTGCCTGGGAATATTAAAAAAGTATGGTTGTTATTAATATTACGAGCATTATAGTGAGAGAAATGGAATGGCATTTGTGAAGGAAAGCAAACCATTCTTGATAGCATCATTTGTCTTCAGAATAACAACCAATGACCAGAAAGAAAGAGAAGCAAAATGGTGACCAAAAGATTAAGACAATGAAAAAGAAGCCAGAAGAAGTGTTTTCAACAGCCGAGAAAAAAAAAAAAAAAAAGAAAAAAAAAAGAAGAAAGAGTAAAGTACAGTGGCCTGTTACCAGTGTCCATTTGCCAAATTTCATTTCACATTAAAGAATTTTTATTTATTTATTAACAAAAGCTGATAAATACAGGTAAACAAAAAAAAAAAAAAAAAAAGTTACAAATATAAAAAATAAATATATCTGTCTATATTTCTGAGATGTGGTACTGTAACAATTTAATAATATTTTACATTGTCCTCATATCTGTTGTCATATTCACAATGTTTCAGCCTTTGTACACTCCAATCTTCTTCAGGACACAAGGACCAGTAGATAAAAACATTGGTTGAAGTAATCCAGTGACCCAAAGAGTAGTGAGTTCAATACCTAGCCACAGTAGAGATGAAAAAAAAAAAAAAAAAGCTTATAGTGTTGAGCTACTAAAGGAAATTAACTGAAACTGAGATATCCAGAAGAGGCATACCATGTGGAATTAGAACAATCTACCTGCATTGACTAAATAAGAAGTTTGATTCGAAATTCCAATGTATATCACCTGAAGAAGGCTGGAGAGTACATTGGCCAAAATATCAGGAATATAAGATTAAAGATGAGGACAACAGTCCAAACAATGTAATTACTGTAAATAAAAAAATCTACTTCAATATGTCCAGTTCTGTCTACACAACTGTTACACGTAAAGAAGGATTTTGTCTCTTAAATCTTTAAAAGTAAAAATATGCAAAGAAAGCTTATACAAAACAATTCTAAACATGAAATTTGTATGTTTGCTTATAAATATTGAGCAATACCGCTTGCAACTATAACAATGGAATATCTCATGTGAAAAGTTTTTTTTTTTTTTGGACATGAAAAATCCATGAGTTGACAAAAAAAAAAAAACAAAAAAAAACCCCTCTTCACAGGTTTTAGTTTTAATTATTTCTTCTATAATATAAACACAATGTGGTTAAAATTTATCAGTCCCACAGCATGTTCATCCTCATTTGCTAATGATGTATTCCGTTGTCATAGTAAATGGTGGCATCTAGTAATACCAATAAGTGAACATGTTTTCTGCTACAAGGAGAGAAGATCAGGCTACAAAGATATTTTTTTAATTTTCTTTCATCTTAGTATTTTCTGGATAGTTTTATTATTAATGATTTGAGAAACAAAATTCTTACACATGACAGTAGTTTTGGTTCTATAAATAAAAAATCTTACATTACAATCGAAAATACTAATCAATACGGTTGCAAGGTTACTTAAATATGGCCACCATCAGCAGTTTTTGACTGAGTAAACTAGTCTCTTAATTTTCTTTATTTTTAATGTGTTCAGCATTTCTGGTTTCACCAACAGCAACTTAATGTGTTTGTCCATTTAAAATACTGCATATACATGAGAAAATATATTTAGCTTAAATTTAGGAGTTATAAAAATGACTTCAAAAAGCCACACATTTCAGCTTAGAACTATTTCCTATTACTCAAGTGTTGCTACAAGGCAGAAAGGTTAAATTAGAGACATACATTGCTACACAGATATCCATTTCAATCCAAATTTATATTGCTCAGCTTAGGGTATGGGTTGTACATACTAAGTGGATTAAGAGATGTATTCTAACGTTTAATTTAAAACTCAGTCAAATTGTGTCTATGTATCTGTACAAGTTTGAGTATACATTAACTGATACTAACATATATAAACAGAGACATAAGTATATACAGTACATTTATATATTCAACTTCACACACACACACACACACACACACTGCATGACATCTTTACTAATACAGATTCTATGATTAAATATTTTTAGTCCCAATTTGTGGTTAGTCTTTTCTTCAAATCAGTATCATCATTTTTTTCTTGACTAAAAGTAGCAAGGGAAAAATAACAAAAAACAAGAGAACAATAAGACAAAGAAAAAATTGAGCAAAAAATTAAAAGATATTTCATTACAGAACTAAAAACAATTGCTTGTTTATCCTGCTTCCATAAAGCCATATATATATGTTGTTTCTATCTCGTGAACGAGTGTCACACACTAGACGTAACTTACATATACATATTTCCAAGCAGTAACTCATCTATACCAACAATAGATGAGTGATCACTTGGGAATATCATGTGTTGTAAACTTGGATTTGTGGGCATGTAATGGATAATTGCTTGGAATTGGAAATTAGAGAGTTATAATTCCAGTTGGGTTCATTATATTCATTCATGTGCAAATACCCTTGGGAAAAGTTTGAATCCACTTCTCTCCCCACCTATGGGTTAATCAGTAAGACTTGTAACACTTAAATCATTATAATATTACAAAATAATTGTGTATAAAATAGCTAGATTTCAGCATTAAGTGGATGCTGCTAAACAAAAAACAACCAAACATATCACTTATTTTATTTAATCAGAGATTACTCTTGTTATAAAGTTTTTATTTCAGAATGTCTAAGATTCTGAGATGACACCTCTTGTCTGACTTCTTTATTGCCACTCATTTCTTTTAGGGAAAGAGAAAAAGAAAGAAAAAAATGAGATGGAAGAAAAAAATTTAAAAATGAATAATGAAAATGCTTCATCTCAAAATTTAATTTTTTCTTATCTGAAAGTAAAAAAAAAAATTTTTTTTTGTATAAATGTTAAAAAGTTCCAGTCATCATGTTCCTGCCAATTTACCAGCAAAGTACTGCTCACAGACCACTGTTAGAGAAAAGAGACCAAGAGTGAAAGTAAAACATGCAACACCTATAGAATTCATAGATTTGACCTTTTTCTCCCTCCCCCATTCCCTAGCAAGAATGAAAAAACATGAAGATGAAGAAGAAAGAAGTGAGGTAAAGAGATGCCAAAAACCTTTCAGATTTTTTTTTCCAGCTTTTCCCCTCAAAGGTGCTCAATCTTTTTGGAAAAATCATCGACGAAACAAACCATTATGCGGAACAAAACAACGTGGACGGATCCTTTCTCTCTCAGAACTCCAAGCTGAAAAAATGGGAAGGTAAGCAAAGGAATTTTGATTTGGCTGAAGCAATGAAAGCATTCTGATTGTTCTATGTTAACATAATTCGTGGAGGGGTGGGGGAGAGAGAGATACAAACAGTCCATAGTCAGGTGAGCTGCTAATATATAAATGATCCCCTTTTGGGCACCTTTCTATCACAAGAGAGACTTGCAGTTTTCAGTAAATGTCCCATATATATTTATTAGGAATAGTACAGTAATTTCTAGAGAAGCCATTATCATTCCAAAAGTTGTTTGAAATATTGATTTCATTTGTATTATTGTTTTGATTGTTAGCACAATGTTTCAGCCAATGTATTTCAAAGTCTTCTGTAGGAAAACAATCCAGTTAAAAGTGCTGAACATTGGAAGAAAACACAAATGCGAAATAAGAAAATTTGGCAGAATGCAAGGTTTGTTTATGAAAGATATTCATTTAATGGTAATGAATATCAATGAAAAGATAACCTATTCAGTGTAATGGCTGATCAGTGTGCTTCAAGGATGTGAGTTGTGGTGCAGTGGATATCGGCTCGGAATGTGAAATCGGGGAGCCGAGTTCGAATTCCAGTTGTATTCATTGCATTCACTTACGCGCAAATACTCTTGGGAAAGGTATTGTCTCTTCCTTCCAATTATGGGTTAAATAACAGGATAGACTGGGTTATATAGCCTTGGCTGGCAACCAGTCTACCGCAGAAAGCAATGGCAACCTACTGCAGGATAATCTTCTGCCCAGTCAGTCATATCTCTTTCGAGACATGATTTCCCAAGCGTGTTTCACGTATGGCACTTAACTGACTGACTGAGTGTGCTTCATTGGTATATTTATATACTTGACATCTATTCTAATTTTCCAAATCATTTCCACCATTCTATTTCAGGATCCCCACAAGATGCTTCCTGCCATTCTTCTTAATTTCATTTTCAATCTGAGTATAGCTTCGGATGACACCAAAATGTAAAGAGTCAGATTTTCGAATGACCTATGTAATGTGATACTTTGCCAAAGACTTCTGCATGTGATACAAAGAATCTAAATCATTGCGAATACAACAGCCACACAGTACACAAACTTATTGTCAAGTGTGTAACCCTACAGGAGAGTACCTGTTCAAGCTTGTGCTGTAAGACCCATCCACTTCTTGGTCACCAAATTACATCAGACATGCAACAGCTTTTGAGATATTAAAAATATCTAGATATGCTCCGAATGGGCCTGTTATACCATTTGGTGAGAAAAAAAGAAAACACAATACTTGTTGGAAACGAGGTTAAAGTAACGTGAATGAAAATTCACTAGAGAGTGAAGAAATTGAAAGAAGCTGCAGATTGTATGATAAACTCATGTAGATTTCTTTTCTGAGCAAGGAAAGGGCTTGGAAGCAACAGTGCATATAAAACACAAACTCGCCTGTGCTGCATATATTAATGTAATGTTTGAACTAATGAGTTGGTTCATTTGCTATGTTTACTTGTATTTAAAAAATTTTTTTTTAAAAGTTTCCATTTTCTTGGTTAAATTTAAAAAAAAAAAAAGAAAAGAATTTTTTCTTTCTTTATGAATTGTACACCCAAAAGTCCAGAGAATGGTAATGATAATATTAGCCATTACCTTAAAAAGAAACATTTTGTATTCATTGACCAAGCAGCTATTGCTAACTTTGGTTGAAATTTATAAAATCATTTTATTAAAGCAATTTTTCAAGAAAATAGGTTTCTCAAGTCCTGTAGCTCTTATTGCTTTTTTTTCTGTATTGATGGGGGTTTCCTTCCTAATATTGAAATAGGGTGAAATATCAACTTCATTATGTAATTAATTTTCTCTACATGTGCTATCCATTTTAGCTGTTACTGCTGTTGATAATCCTTAAGTGATGTGGTTTCTGATATTTGGTACATTCCTTTTTGTTTGTGATGCTGTAGCACCAATCCACAAAAATTTGAAGAAGTGTAGTCCTTTCCAAGACTCATAGGCTTTACTCACTCAATGCTATTTTTAAACATTGATCTTAGGAGGCAGTTGTGTACAGATGACAATCTAGATATTTCTGAATGGGTTTGGTGCCATGCATGATATCCATATGAAATTATTGATTAAATGGAGCCGTTTAAGAACATGACTCAAGTTTTCTGGTTTAGATTTTGAAGCAATTTGCAGTATCGAATGTAATTACCTTTAGCACAGCCTAATCTATGGTCAATTTTCTTTTTCTTGTACTAAATTTGTTATAACTGATCACAGAGTTATTTGAAGTGTTTGGTATTTACTAATTCCACATGGACCAGCAAAAATAATAAGATCGATATTGCAAACCATTTTTGGAACATTTATTGGGGACAATTACAAAAGAAAAATAATAAAATAAAATTGAATTCCTCCCATTCTCTCGCTTCATTGGAAATTTACTCCAAATAGCATAACACAAAAATAAATTTGCTCTTCTTAGAGTTTGCAGGTAAAACAAAATGATTAAAACATAATATTGGCATCCAAATGTACCAGTTCTTCACTAAAATGCTGGAAAAATTGTTTAGCAAATAAAATTAAAAGGAATCTCTACTTCTTTTCTGTAGTCAAATGTTTCCAAGTGTGGACTGTTTGTAGATAGAACAATATTTGTAAAATGGAATAAATTATTATTGTCAAAGCAAGAGATAAGAATAAGTTAATTTTCACATTCTGAAGGTATCTCACCTTTTTTCCTGGGTATAAAGGAAGTAGGGGGGTAGATCTTCTTCTCTGTTAATACAAGTGGATAGTGAAAAGTTCTCAACCAACCAGTTTTAACAGGAAGCATTATTCCGTTGTTTGGTATGGAGATGTTGATGAGTGAGAATTTTCACCACCTCTGCTTTTAATTACCAAATGTAACCAACTTTGCACTTAACTTTGCCTTAGTCTTAAATAATTGTAATAAAGCACTAAATAATTGTTTTATTTACATTCTGATAAGCAACAGTTAAAGGTTTCAAACGATGCCTAAGTAAGATAAAACAACTTGGAATGATTTTAAAGAAGGAGCTTTATTAAAAAAAAAAAAAAAAATTCAAGATATCTTTCTAAGCAATCATAAATAATGTCATCCAAATGGATTTCTTTTTTATATTGATAGTGTTACTTAATGTCTTTTATATGATAATGATAAAATCAACTGTCTCTTTATAAGAAAACATTCAGCATTTATTAACTGAGCAGTCAGTGCAACTTGTTATGCTTTTCTTTAAACCTTAGTCATTGGGTTGTCATCAGTTCTGTATCTATTCACCTCTAAAGTTAATGGTAATATTAACCATTTCCTTATATGGAAACATTTGGCATTCTATGTTCAGATGAAATTTATAAAATCTTTCTCGTAAAACAATTTTTCAGAAAAATTGGTTTCTTAAGTCCTTATTGTTTTTACTCTCTCAAGTATTGATGGGGGTCCCCTCACAAAAAATCAGAAGCTAGCATGTTATGTTTTTACATTTTAAAATTATTTTTCACCCTAACTGACCCAAAGCAGGATTCTTTAATAATCAGAACAGCTTGCAAAGCTCCATCCATCATGCAAAAATCTCGTACTCTTGATGTAGCCAAAAGATCACATGAAGTTGAAAACATGTCAACAAAAACAAGATGTTGATACAAGACAAAAGCAATTTATAAAATGTTTTTTCGGTCCCACAAATATCAAAGCATATTTACTCCAAGTGACAAAAAAAGCAAGATAAAAGTAAACTTAAAAAAAAAAAAAAATATGGAAATATTCTTTTGCTGGAAGTAATAGTTATGATTTTTAAAATCTTTTAGGAAAGGAACAGTTCATGATAGATAAAAAATAGTAGGCAAGATCCCCCAAGAGGATCAAATAAATAATGAGATGTAACCTATCTTTACTTCTTTAGAAGCTGAATGGAAACAAAGGACTGGAAAAAAATGTTACAATTACTGAGCCCACTTTTCCTGGGAATTATCCTCATTTAGATAAATGTGGGTTCAACCTGAGGGTAACATCATTGATTGTGCATGTGGGAGAAGGTAGAGAAAAAAAGAGACTGACTTGGCATGAAGGAAAAAATTCTATCATTCTCTAAAATCCGGAGTAATTAGCATCAAATAGAATTATTAAAATTACCTCAAAGATTGGTACCCAGCCACTGATTCATTAGTTCTTTAAAAAGGTATTAACAGAATCTTCTCTAGATCCTTCTATCAGAATCTCTCCTCAGATTCAGTTAAAGCATCGTATGGCAGAGGACATGGAAGAGAAGGGGAATGATCTAACATGAGACTTCTTAAAATCCATCAATAAGTCTCAAGACATCCCATGAGAGGATTGAGGTCTAAATTCAAATCCAATAAAATTGAAGTCATGATTTGAGAAGACTCACTTCTACTGTGGGTAAGCAGGAATTTAAAACAATGATTAAATTAAGGGAGACAACCTGAATTTTAATATGAACATTTAAAAAACAAACACAAATTTAAAAACCCTACACTATGATTGTACAAGGGAATTACTTTTTAAGCACAACAAATTTATGCTACTTTAATGACCTCATTTAAAAGAAACTGAAAACAACTGACCTACTATTGAATATAGCAAAAGACACAGACTTTAAAAAAAAAAAAAAAAAAAAAAAAAAATCATATCACCCCGAGCAAGGCTGTAACGCCACTGATGTGCAGCGGGCTACATAAGAGTGAAAAGATTGGAAAAAAGAAAGCCGGAAACCACATCCTAAACAGGGAACAAGGGATGAGCCTCTTCACCTGTTCAATAGACATGGATGGAGTGTGAACCGGGCGATAGTTTAGTCTATCTACTCCAACTGAAAAGAAAAATAAAAAATAAAAAGAAAACAGTGAAAAGATTGGAAAAAAGAAAGAAAGCTGGAAACCACATCCTAAACAGGGAACAAGGGATGAGCCTCAACACCTGTTCAATAGACATGGGTGGAGTGTGAACTGGGCGATATAATACACCCAACCCTAATAGTGGAAACCTGAAGACATTATCCCAATTATTATAGCTATAATAGCTTCTTTGCAGAAGAAAATTTGGAAGCTACCTTTCAATAGTATTTCTGAGATATCACATTATGAAAGGTGTTGACTCTTAAAAGGAATCAGAAGGTATTAAGAAAAAAAAATAAAAAATAAAGGCAAACAAACATGATTCATTGTTTTTTATAGTTCCAGGCTACACTTCAACATATTCACACATATAAGGTTATGGGCACTGACCTTAGTATTAAATTTCAGCAATCTCTCAGAAGAGAACTCCTGAGGGTTAACTTACCTGGTGGACTCGACACTGACTGCTGCTCCATGGCTGGACTACCTGATGTACTACTGGACGTATTAGTGCTTTCATCTGTGGTCTTCTTGAAAAAGTTGTGCTGGAGGGCATAATAGGGTGTGGTGCGTGTCTTGGGGTCATAGTCTAACATTCTTAGTATAAGGTCCTTAAATTTAAGATAGTCTGCCAAATTATGTCCCGGTTCGCCTGACCTCCGACCTCCAGGTCCACCATTCTCAGCACCAATTACATCATGCAGTTTCCGAGACCCGGACTGCTTATACTGAAATTAAAGAAAAAAGTTAAAGCATAACAGTAATAGGAGTCATTTTATTATATTTATGATTAAAAAAAAAAATCTATTCATTTCTTCTCAAGCATTTAACTGATGCTACAAAACCACCATTTATAAAGAAAAATAGTGTGAAAATCATCATCATCATTTAACATCCATTTCTATGCTAGCATGAGTTGAACAAGGTTTTCTTGATGGCTCCATAATAGAACCATCATGAAATATTTGAGTGAGTTTTACAGCTGTATTCTCTTACTAACATCAACCAGTTTAAGTGATTGGAAACTCAGTGCTTTTATTGAGACACCATCTCTAGGAAGATTACCTGTCAAGGTTAGAGTTCAGCCTACCCTATTCTACACAGAGTAGGTATTAAGGGTTTTTTTTATATCAGAGATTTCCTTCTCTTAGATAAGTTGCTATCTCAAGCTAAAGACTCTTACCCAGTGTAACTTTTTCTTTTTCTCTTAAATGATTCCAGTTTGGTGTTTGTATCTGAAGTCATAATAATGACCCAATATTTGTTTACTTGTTAGAAAAGTTACAAAGAAAGCCTTATCAACGTGCAAGTGGGAGGCGGGAGAGGAGGTTGGAAAGAAAAAGAAATACTAATTGTTCCGTGAAATGATGACACCTTTTATTTCACAAAAAAACTAAAAAACAATTATTTAAAAATGAATCATGATTTCACAGGTTTCATTATTCTAGGAAAACATTTGTAATATTTTTGTTTTCTTTTTCTTTTCAATCCCAAATATACAAATGAAAAGATTCAAATTTGACAAATTTTTCTACAGGGGGTTGCAAAAATAGGTACACAGTAATTATTATACTATTATAATAAATGTGGTTCTAGAATTCGTTTAATTCATTAAAATCATTCTTAATAATTTTATTTTCATAATTTTTATTATAAATCATTTATGCCCGCTCCTTAGTGAGTGCATGGGTAGAGAGTCAGGAAAAGAGAACAGATGAAGATGTGGCTAACAGTTTCAATCTGTAATCTTACCCGACTTGTGATAATTAACACAGGTTAAGTGAAGGATCTGTGTTTGTTTCTTGTTCATGTATTCACTCTATATTCGTGTACGACAAATGGGGGTGCTGAGTTTGAATTCCAGTAGAATCCCTTGCATTCACTTACACACAAATATCCTTGGGAAAGGTATTAATTCATCTCTTCCCTCCAGTTATGGGTTAAATAATAGGACAGATTGGGTTCTATAGCCTTGGCTGGCAACCAGTCTACCACAGAATACAATGGCAACCTACTGCGGGATAATCTTCTGCCTAGTCAGTCATGTCTTTTTTGAGACATGATTGCCCAAATCGTGTATCACGTATGGCACTTAACTGACTGACTGATTATAATTTTTAGTTTTTGATATTAAATGTTTTGCAAGTAAAGAGGTAACAGACAAAATTGAATGTGCATAATCAAAACGTTTTGTGTACAAGTTTTGTTACTGCAAGCCTATTTTTGTATTCTTCACTTTATTTTATCAAAGCAAACATTGTTGTCAGCCTATCACTTCCTCTATCTTTCCTTCCTTTCTTTTCTTCACTAAACTCACAGCATCTCTGATATATCTTTTGCTTTCATCTTTCCATGCAATCAAAATGGAATTGTCCATTATTTACCTGAGGTAATGGCAGTGTGCATAATGAAATTTTTAAAAGATGTAATATTGAAATATTGCATTTATTTAGAATGAATTTGTAACAAATTTATAGTAAGCAAATTAAACATTTTTCTTGATTATTAGGCATACTTTTTCTTCACCAAAACAATTGCCTCCCAGAGAGTAAAACACTACGCCTCCTTGCCTTGGTCTCACACTTTCAGCGGACCTCAAGTGGAATGACTATATCGAATCCATTGCTAGATCCGCTGCTATGAAAGTCGGTTCTCTGTGCAGAGCCCGGAAGTTTTTTCCACCTGAATCTATCCTGCACATATATAAATCTACCATCCGCCCGTGCATTGAATATTGCTGCCATATCTGGTTGGGTGTCCCTGCTATTCTCCTCGGGCTTCTCGACAAGGTACAGCAGAGGGTCTGTAATGTGATCAATACCGACTTGGCAGACTACCTGCAGACTCTCTCTCACCGGTGCGACGTGGCTTCCCTGTGTCTCTTCTATAAATACTTTCTTGGCTTCCGCTCCGATGAACTTAGATCACTGGTGCCCCCTAGGTTCGAATTTGCATGAGATACTAGATTAGCAACTAGATCCCACCCTTTTACAGTGAAAGCAATAAAATGCAACCGCAGCTTATACTCCAACAGTTTCTTTTCTCGTACTTCCCGACTGTGGAATTCCTTTCCACATGATTGCTTCTCCGATGGCTAAAATCTCCAGAGACACCTCCTAACACACTAACTCGCTTCCATTCTTTAAAACACTCTTCCCATCCCCCCAACCCCCAGCCTCCGTATCCATACCCATCTATCACCTTCCTTCTGACATTTCCTATATCTAACCACTCCTTCTCTTTACCTTCCCCTATGTAGCCCCATGCGCAATAGTGGCAGTGGAATGCCTTGCTTGGGGTGAAATGATTAAAAAAAAAATCTCATAGGCCTACATACTTTTCTTTCATCTCTCCTACCACTGAGATAAGAATGGTCCATCATTTATTCAAGGATTTAGCCAAGTGTATAATGCAATCTTTATGTAATAGGAGTTTAATGTCATTTTGTTAATGAAATTTTACATTATTTTTGATTAAAAATAAATTCAATCTTATCAAATGAGCTTTCTTGGTAATTATTATGGATGCTTTCTTTTTCTCATTAAACTCAATTAAACTCTCATTAACTCAAACAGCATCTCTGATATAGCTTTTGTTTCCATTTTTTCCTTGCAAGAAAAACAGAATGGTTCATTATTTATTTGAAGTAATGGCAGGGCATAAATGGAGTAACATACAGAATTATAATGTGATAATTATAAGATAAATTCCATAAGTAGGAAGTGCCTCGATATCAAACTTAAGGGCCACCTTTTGGCAACCTTTAAGAAAAAAAAAAAATTTTAACAAGTCAAAATTAGAGTATGTTTTTTATTAAATAATAATAGTTTTATGTTAATATTTTGATAATTGACAAATAAACTTGTAGTCTGTCAAAATGTGTTTTCTAAGTACAAGTGTAAGAAATAAAGTCACTTAAAAATTCTGTGGTTTTTCAAATGATAAAAATTACAAGTGAGATCTTACTTTTTTACCATCTTTAGGTTTCTTGCATACATAAGTTCCATCAGGATGCTGGTCGAAATATTTTCTGGCCTTTGGCGCCTGATCTAACAGATGCTTTGGGGGCATTCCCAAAACTTCAACAATTTTCATCATTTGATCAAACTGGAAAAGATATTTTAAATTTATAAGTTATCCTTTAATATTAAAAACAAAATAGATAAATAAATAATGAATAAATACAGTTTTAATAACCTCAGTCTCTACAAAATAGCACACACATGATTGTATATGTATAGACACATGATACACAAATAGGCCTCAAGATTGAGTAGTCCTACTAAAGAAAGTGTGTATTCTCAGGTACATTTATCTTTAGGATTTCTCAATCTCTAGGTTGGTTAACATTAATAAACTGCTGAAAGAAACAGGGGGCACACACACACACACATATATACATACATAACCCATGTGTGTAGTTGTATATACACAGACACTAATGAATACATAGACATAAGTGCACAGTTAGAAATAGAGAACTATACTTTCAAAATATCAGAGATTGAAGACATTAAGCTTTTCAATTTTTGATTACTAAATAGTTTACACTTAACAATATGACCTAATGCAATCAAAGTAATGCAGAAATTCAAATATTTGAATCTTTATAAATTAATAATAATAATAATAATAATAAACCAAAAATTCTTTTAAAAATTAATTATTCATCAAAATTTTTTTTCTTTCCTTAAGACAATAGCGTCCTTATCTAATTTATAAAAGCAATTAAAAGCTTCCTAATGAAATAATATTAGTTTTATTGCACTGTTTATTTTATGATTCGGTGCAGGTTTTCAGATAAATGCATGTAACTGAAAAAAAAAAAAAATGATTTACATTGTCTAATGAGCCCTGCTTTTAGGTAATAAACAATTTATTGATCAAAATTTAATTCCTCAAAATTTCATAAAATCAAGAAAATAGGAGGTAAGAGATGTAAAAAAATGATTTCGCCAAGATTTTCTAAAAAAATTTTAAATTTCATTTTTTATTAGTGAATAAGTCCTAAAACAAAAAAACAAAAAAAACTTATGTCTTTCCTCAAAACATTTTAACGATAAAACTTTGTATCAAGCTTGTGCTTTGTTTTTTTTCATCGGGGTTTGCTGTTTTTACAGCAATTTAGTAGAGGTACCAAAATGCATTTTTCATTGACAACAAAACTAAAAGGAATTGTTTGGATTCAACGATATCCTCATTTTGTAAATTAAGTTACACATACTTTGTTGACTAAATCATTCTCACAGTACTGTTCAAATTTTAAAAAATTAGATTTTAAATAAATAAATAAATAAATAAAAAAGTGATACACTAGCAAAATTTTTTCCGAATTTATCGAAGCTTTACTGAACAAATTCACACAAAATAATAACTAACTACATTACAAGCATGGAACTACATTTACAAGTATGGAACTCCAGCCCAATATGGAGAATATACTAACGCTAAAAATTTATCGTGGAAAAAACAAAATAAAATCATGATAGTAATTATCGATTAGGCTACGATAGAGAAACCATCTAAAATTAAAACGACTAAAAAGTGAATAATTGCAAACAATATTATCCATTAAAACTAATTCAAGCGAATTACTTCCCTTGATTATCAGCTGATCACAAGTCATGTGATTACGGGAAAAGATTTTTTTTTCATCGAAGCGATTCAGTCATGTGAGCAGAGCGATGTAGTAGTAGTAGTAGTCGTAGTCGTAGCAGTGAGAATAAATGAATAAGAAGAGTTATAATTCGTAGATTAAAAGTAGATGTCCAGCTGGCAGCAACTAATTAATTTAATGAATGCAATTAAAAAAACAAACAGGCCAAAGACAAAAAATAAAAAAAAAATATTCCAACCATAGGTAGTCGCGAGACTATAGGTACATCGTCGAAACAAAATAAAAAACAAAAAGAGATGAGATATAGAAAACCCCTCAAAAATTAAGGTAACTGTGTGTTGAAATCAAGTTACATTTCATTTAGAGAGAGAGAGAGGGGGGGGGGAAATAAATAAATAAACACCTTGATTGGACCTAGGTCCTTATGGCAACCCTCAAACCGCCAGAAGTTTAACTCATTCGGCACTTTCACGGCCCAGCCAGCTTCAGGTACAACACACATACAAGTAACAAGTTTATTATTATATATCTTTTTGAAGCGGGACACCAGAACGTACGGTAAATGAAAAGTGTCCGCCTGTCACACACACACACACTGTCACGAAATAATTGTTAAATAAACGTTCCTTATATTTTTTTAAAGATTAATATGCGCCTAGTGAAAGAAAAATATTTTTACTAATCTTGTTTTAAGATGTATTTTGTTCATAATTTCTAAAGTATAAACAGAAATCATTGCAAAATGCCAATTAACAAATAAAAAAAAAATGAGTCACTTGTTAAGTTGTTACAAGTGTCATAGTTCAAATGTAATTTTTTTCAGTATCCATTTCTAAAGAAAATACGATGTGTATATGTCACACACACACAAGTTTACAAAAAGCAAATGAGGCGTGCACTGGAAAATTTTTGAGTCCAATACAGATATGATGGATCATAAAACAGCTGTCATCATTTTACCAATTTTTAAGGAACTGGGTTGAGTCAAGTATTTTTTAGTGTGTGTGTGTGTGTGTGTGTGTGTGTGTGTAATGTATCTGCTGAAGTCACGTCAAAATGTTTATTAAAACAAAATTATGGTATACAGAAACTAATACTAGTAAATAGCAAACTCTTGCCAGTAGCAATATCACAAAGATAATTACCTTAAGAAGCAAATTTGTCAAAGCATTAATTCACTCAATAGTGATGACATGGCAAGCTTTTGGAGATGATTTTTTTTAGCAAGAGAAGTTCAATAGTGATGTCAGCTATGTTTTAATGGCAGTAGTTCATTTTATGCAATCACACACACACACACGCATACATACAACAACACTTAACAGCTTGTCTTCTGTCACTATCTCATCGTGATGTGGCTTCTCTTTGTCTTTTCTAAAAGTATTTTCTTGGCAACTGGTTTGACGACCTTTTTACCCCTGCATGCTCCTAGATTGGCATCAAGGTCTCATCCTTTTATCACCAAAATAGTTAAATGTAGCCACCTCTTCTATTCCAATAGTTTCTTTTCTCACACTTCCTATTTGTGGAACATCCTTTCATTTGCCTGCTTCCTTGATAGCTGCAATCTCCCAAAGTTTAAATGCAATGTTACTTGGCATCTTTTATCTACTTGGTTCCCAACCATCTCTTGTTCTTTTTTTCTCTCATTGTAACTCCCTGTGTACCAGTGGCAGCCCTGCCTTGCTTGGGGTGAAATGATTGGAAAAAAAAAATAAATAAATAATACACACAAGGTCCTAGTCATTTTTTTTTTAAATTTGAACACTATACAAAACCAAACATAGTGCAGAATTTTGGGCATTGTTTTTTGTTTTGCCAAATCGCTATACAAATGCGCTCAGAACACTGAATAGTATCATTATTATAACTGATCCTATTAAAATATCATTCAAATCCATTTGCTTCTCAACTGCCACCAGACAAAAAACAGAAAATTTAAAGTGATGGAGAGGATTAAAATAAAATTATACACTTCATTTATTTTTAGGTAGCTCTTGCTTAGTAAATAATTTTCTAATTAGTAAATTAATGAACAATTTTACCCTAATATCCACACATAATCAGCTTTAATGACAAAGTGGATACACTGTCATAGCTGGTCTAGGAGTCTCAACTGAAAACATTTCCTTGGGACTTCATATTCATAACCAATGTCTGTTTGAGAGGCTAATGAAAAGTTCTTGGTAGAACTAATAAACCCATTACCCAAATCTAATCAATCATCAGAAATTTTTTTTTTAATCTCTAAGATGAAAAATTTACAGTACCCTTTAGTAGAATCTTGAAGATATTAACAAAGCTTAAGAGATCTAATCTTTTAGATTTATGCATGAAAATGTTGACTCCTAGTGTTTAAGATTTAAATTCTATTTTGCAAGAAATATGTACATATTATAATCTAATCATACAATTTTACAAATTTTCAGGAATTAGGTGTTGTTACACATAATTGTTATTTATTTTTGCAGATAAATTTTTGTTGTTTGTTAATGAGATGTGTGGGTGGTGTAATAAAAAATCGAACCAGCTTGTTAAGTTCAAATTCTGAGTGTTTCGTTTGCTTTGAACACATGCCCTTGGCAAAAAGTATGTATTTATTTTCTTTCAGCTATAGGTTAAATAGTAGAGCTGTCTAGTTTTTCCTGGCTCTGTTACCAGCCAGTCTAAGAGAAGGAAATTGAATTGAAAATCCCTGTAAATAATAGGGCAGATCAGGTTCTTCAGCATTAGTAGGACAATTGGTCTAAAAGTAGAGTAGATGGGCAGGATCTAGCCTTTTTTCGCTAGACAACCACTTCTGCCAGAACTACAATGTTTTGGTACAACAGACAATAGATGTTATCAAACACATGATTCTGAGATTCTTTTTTTATTCAGGGAGATTAACAAATAAAATCATTTCTGTTCTCTCTAAGCTTTGCAATGTTCACATAAAATGTTTGGATAGAAAATCTGATGCATGTTTTTATATATTTGTCTTATTTTCAAGAGATAATTTTTTTTTTTTGCTATTCTGCAATTAACATTAATCAATTTAAGTGCAGTAATAAATAATAAGAATGGATAAATATATAAACACATTATTTAAAAAAAAAATGTTTCTGTTCTCTGTAAAACTCACAGTTAGTTGTATGCTGCAATATATTGTCTGCATTGATAAGATGAAAGTAGATATTGCTGTCAATATTTTCTTCTCCAAATAAGTATTGCTAGAATTTACACTATAAAAATCCATTTTTATACTTTTATAGTTTTGACCACAGTTTGGATGGTAATTATTTGCCTATAGCTGATACCCTAACAAGGGTTACTACCCTAGGTCATGGTGGACCTGGGAATAACAGCAATTAAAAGGTAGTTCCAAACTAATCAAAACTTCCTAATTAGAGATCTTGCTGCTGGATGCAGTTTATCATCAAACCCAGGACCTGGATGTAGTTTATTGTCATACCCAGAATGCCTTCTTAGCCTAATAGCTTTTCTAGATTTATCATTAAACCAAGGTCTGTTGTGCATTTTTGTTTGGTGTTGAACCTTTTGGAATGTATTCTTTTGCTATAGAAATAAGGATTTCCATAAAATGTTTTAAGTCCTTGATGCTTTTTTCATTCCACCAGTTTTTCAGAATATTGAATTTTAAATTCAGTCCAATTTCCAATGGAGAAGATTTTTATTGTTTTCTGAGTATTGTATGATGATTCGTAAGTGATCACTACTGCATATGTTTGTCAATACCTTTCAAGAGAAATCCATATAAATTGATGGATCACATAGGAATAAGTCTATAGGAGAATAGCTATCAGTAAATGGATTTAAGTCAGTGTTTTATCATTATAAATGCATAAATCATCATTATTAATTACTGTTTCTAAGGTCCTTCCCTTTTGGTTTGTATCCTTACAAACCCATATGACAGTTAAAGTCCCCCTAGTATCAGAAAAATGGAGGGAGTTGCCTTATGATTTAATGAATTTCAACTTAATTTATTGTTTCATTTGGTAGAATGAGCAGTTGCTTATTGGTTTGCAGTAGTCGCCTGTAAAGTTCTTTTAAAATTTATTTTACTTTGAAGTACATCATTCTTAACTAGGATGGGTGGGCCAGCTGATACCCGAAACCCAGTGTTGTGTGTAGTTGTATTGCTGGTATTCTTTTATATTCAGTCTGTCATTTTACTTAAGGAATGTTTCCTGAAGGCTAACAACTGACAGTGACAGGTCTTGTTATATATTCTTTGGGTCGGTGTGGAATTTTGCCCAGAAGTGTATTTGAATTGTTGTTGCAAAAAAAAAAAAAAAAAAAAAAAAAAAAAAAATGTTATTTGAAATGTCTGAAAATGCAGGAGCAGACTAGATTTTGTTCTGACAACAGAGATAAAAAAAAAGTCAAGGTCTGAAAAATAACAAAACACACTTGTTGGTGCAGGTGTCAATGAGGTTTAACTATTTAAGTGAAGCCAGACAATGGTCAACAGTTTTAAGTTTAGCAGTTTGCAGATGGCAGTTGAGATCAGAACACAGAGAGGTGGGCAGCTGACTTGCTGCTTGTATGCACCTACCTCTCTCTTTCTAGACCTAACCACTCACTCCATACTAAGTCACCAAAGAACAAATAAAAGTATACATTTTCATTTTTATACATGAGTGTTGATATCTGTCATTTTGCCAGCGAGAAAAGCAAGTCATTTTTACAAGTGAAGATACTCAAATTTTGGTTTCAGTTTATTTCCATCAACAAAGCAGTAGTTTATTCTTGTCATTTTGATTCAAGTTTTATTTTAATTGAAGAGTATACAATAGTCTGTTATTAATAGAAGCAGCTCATTTATGTTGGCCTTTATGCCATAGTAGTTCCATTAGATTATTTGATATGAAATTGCTAAATGTTTTCAGGATTTAGCTTAGTATGTGGTTGTGATTTGAGTTGGAATGTTTTGGCTGTTTGTGGATTCTGGTTTTCCACTTCCAGTTTGTCAAATTGATTTTGGGTAGGAATTTGGTTACTGTGAATTTCTGATTTTTGTTTGGCCTGTTCTGCTTTTTTTTTGGGAGATAAGCTCTTAAGTCTATCTTTAATAGTTTTTATTGGATGGATAGGAGATTGCTGTGACCTTTGCTTTGTAGGAAATTTGTATATTTTGGAGGAGTGGTTTGTGATTGAGCAGTAAATTTTGCATTTGTTTTTTCTTTATTATTTCAATTCTTTCACTGGCTTTCTTTTCTGGTTCAGTTTGTACCATTTCCTTGGAGTATATGGTTTTTAGATAGTTTTGAAATTTGGGACAGTCATTTGGGCTCAAGTGCACAAGATTCTCAATGAGGGCTCTGTATTTGTCAGGTTGACTGGTATTTGTTGTATTCATTTTTCCAGATCTTTTAGCATAGGAAGATCCTTTCATGTAGCTTACCACTATTTGTCTTGCTTCAATGAATGAGACACGTTGTTTATTCTTCACCTTGACTATTTACTTTTCTCTTTTCCACAAGTCATATGATTGTGAGTATGCAAGATGGTTTTCTTAGCAGTTAACATATCTTACTTCATAGTGATGATATTCTTCTTCTGTATGGTGTGAATCCCATTGGACAGTCTTGCAGCTATCTCTATGATGTCCAAATTTTTTGCACTTGAAGCACCTTAGTGGAGCAGCAATATATTGTCCCACTGGCTCTATATTGTACCTTATTTTTATTTTCCTAGGGATTTTAGGAGTGACAAAAGTAAGGATATACGTGTCTGTTGTAATGGTTTTCCCTTTTCTTTTAATTGTAATTCTACAGTATTAACTGACCTCCTGGCTTCCTGAGGTGTGATTTCCTCATGAGTGGCCAGACAACTTTTTGCTCTAATGACTCCCTTAGAAACATTCAGTCTTTCATAAGAAGGCTTTCTTTTTTTTATGCTATGAAAAGTCTTAATCTTTATTATATTTTTGGCATGATTCCTATTTTCTACTTCTACCAGCAAATTGCTGTCACTCAACTTCCTAATTGTTTTGGAATTAATCCTTCTGGACAACACTTCTATAATCAAGAAAGGGGAAAGTTTTGCTATCAGAGTTGCATCTTGGGATGTGAGCACAAGAAATCTTGTAAATTTGCTTTTCATTTCTTTTTCAGAATCAGAGTCTTAAAGACAGTTTTTTTTTTTTTTTTTTGGGAGGTTATTCATAATTTTAATGTATTAAAATTCACTGCTTTTGCTTCTTACCCACCTTGGAGCCAGACAGTGGAACATGTCAATGAGGAAATCCAATTGCCTTAACAGGTCAGGGCTATACAAAGCAGTATACTCATATTCGAGAGTTACTTTGAGCACCTATTAAACCATTTGTTACACTTCCTAAATCTTAAGTGTACAAATTGGTATGTTTACAACCATGTCTAAGTCTAGTTTGAACCAACTGACCCTCAGTCATCACCTAATGACTATAGATAGGGTAGAGATGGTATTTTATGCCAGTGTAAATTTGGGGTATTGTATTTTCTCATAAAGTACTCCATAAATTGATATATAGATGCTAAAGATTGGCATAACCATCTGATTGATCGGCTTGGACCTCTCTGACGACCCATCTATTCCAAGTAAGAGCCAAAATGATGTGTTGGGAATTAAAAGTTCCTAACTCTGACAAATGAAGCCCTCAACCATCAGGATCCCGTCCCCAGACTTTACTGGTGGCCTCATTAGAGAGGTTTACCCCTCTACAAAGGTGCATTTGGCATATTCTTAAGCTCCAGCTGACATGTATGGCATAATTTTCAAGCATCTTTCAAATGTGAGGCATACTGGGATTGCTTCCCCAGGCAGATAACATCAGGAAGTCACTTCTTTTTTGACTGACCATGGTGAGATTCAAATCCATGTCTCATGTTCAGAAAGCAAATATTCTAACCACTTGGCCTCGTGCACATATAAAGTAAACTGATTCAGTGGATAGTGAACAGTATATCATTAAGCATTTTCAATAACTTATACTTAATTTTATATTATACAATTGTAAGCATAGACTACAAGTGTTAAATATTCATTGGAGATGGCAACCAGACAGACTTGCTGTCATGAGTTTTATCACTCTTTTTTCATCCCCCACTTTGATTCTTAAAAAGTGGGTGAAGCTTTATTCATTTTTTTCTTCAGAGCTTGATACACACCTTGCATCAAATAATAGCCTGAAATAAAAGTTTTTATAAATTTCTTTGCGATTGATAAACTAGTTAACCTCTTTTCTTAATGCCAGTAAATGTGCAAGTTTTAATTAAAAAAAAAAAAAAAATAGAACTTTAGCAAGAGAAAATGAAAAGTAACCCTTACCTCATTAGAACCAGCAAACAGGGGCTCTCCCGTATGCATCTCTACTAAGATACATCCGAGACTCCACATATCAATGGCCAGGTCATATGCAATTCCTAATAACACTTCCGGTGATCGGTAGAAACGACTTTGGATATATTGGTAAATCTACAAAAAAGTGAAAAGAGAATTTGTTCATTTTTTCTTCAGATTCAAATCTTGAAAAAAATCTTAAAAGAAAAATCAGGGCCTGAAGATGCATATTTCCCCCCTCAATGTCATATGTCGCCTATAGAAAACATTTTACAGGGAAAGCAAATCCTGACACTTTAATTTCCGGTACCATGTTGCCTGTACAATTACCTGGTGTTTAATGAATGAAAAGAATTATGTAGCCTCTCAGGTAAGTAAGGCTGTTTTTATGAGCAACTTTGTACTAGCCATTTGCATGCTTTTCACTACTGATTGGTGCCACTACACTAGTTCTGAAATAGTGAAATGGATCTTAGGTATTAGGTAACAGCAAGTGGTCAGGTTTCAGGGTTTAACAGGTTACAGCTTAGTTCATTAATTTGTACTAAGCTTAAGTTATAACTATGTACTAGTCAGCTAAGTGAATTTTCATATATTGTAAGTTTAATCTGTGTGTGTGTGTGTATATATATATATATATATATATATATATTTTCTAAACGTATACTGTTAAATATAACAGACATTAAATGTCTATTATGTTTAATCATGAGCTGTTCTAAACATCGTATTTTGGCTTTAATTTCAGGTGAAAATAAGGACAAAAATTGTCCAACATTTGGACATTTTTTTTTTATTATGCTGGTTCTAAGCTTTCGGCTCACATGAGCCATCTTCAGAGAAGTTACCGGGACGTTAACATAAAGACATCCACCATCAAAGATGATTTTATCTTGTGTTGACATAAAACATTGCTAAGCAATGATAACAGTCACTGAATAGCAGACATAGTTCGTTAATTTGTAATGTGGTTCTATGATGTCACACCATGTGAGAGACCAAAATGTTAACAGAGCCATACGTCTAAATCCAATGTAATGTGTCATGACCAGATTGAAATGTGATTTTATTAAATGTGGGTTGTTTTCATTTAATGTAGATGGCTTCCAATATCATGTGAACCGAAAGCTTAGAACCAGCATAATAAAAAAAAATATCCAAATGTTGAACAATTTTTGTCTTTATTTTCACCTGAAATTAAAGCCAAAATACGAGGTTTAGAATGGCTCATATAATAGACATTAATTGTCTATTATATTTAACAGTATATATTTAGAAAATTATCTGCTGCCTATATATATAAAACCATTAATGCTAATCAAAAGTCTGGTATTATAATATTTAATTTTCAATCTTAAAAGAAAAAAAAAAAGTCATTTAATTTGCAGTAGAAAATTTCTTGATTTCTAATATTAAACTAAAATTCCCTGATAATTCTGTTTTCCAGATTTACTGACCCGGCATTAACAGGTTAAATATCAGACAGTCAGTTAAATGTCATACATGATACACACTTGGGTGATCATGTCTCAAAAAGAGACATGACTGACTGGGTAGAAGAATTTCCTGCAGTAGGTTGCCATTACTTTCTGCAGTAGACTGGCTGCTAATCAAGGCTATAGAACTCAATCTGTACTGCTATTTAACCCATAGTTGGAGGGAGACGGATTACTATCTTTCCCCAAGGGTATTTGCGTGAGTAAATGCGATGAATTCAACTGGAATTTGAACTCAGTTCTTCGATTTCTTGTTCCAAGCTAACTGACCACAAAGCACAAGGTTGAATATAGAAAACTATCTATGAACTTTGTATTAATATTATCACAACTTTCTGGTCTAGCTTTATTTGATTACAGACTAATTTTTTTTTTCAAAAGATTCAATATGAAAATGTTGCACATAAATGACTTACTGTTGCCATACATGGTCAGGAGTTTCCCAGATTTCACTTTCCAAACTTGACAGAGTCCAAAAGCAACTCAGTGTCCTTGTGGGTGACAAATTATTTGCCACCCACACCTTCCTCACAGATGAAATATTGCAAGCCTCTCGTTATTTCCATGGAAAGTGTTCTGAAAAAACTACATTCATTAGTCCCACTAGTTCTAACCTTCATGGCTAGGACCTGTTATGTTATACACCTGGTAGCAACCCACCCTCATTCCCTTCAGATTCGATAGGTGAGATGTTAAGTTCCACTCAAGCAGCTTCTACTGATAAATCACTGCTTTGTGGAACTGACTGCCAAGAGAGTGCTTTCCCCACCGATCATTGCAATCTCAACCAGTCCAAGTCTAGAGTTAACTTATCTTCTCCACATATTCCCATAAACTGTGACTCTTACTCTACCTTGAGTGGTCTTTGGGCTACTCAAGGTAGAAGGATGAACATCATAAAAAAAAAAAAGTCAAGAGAAACCTAGAAAGAAGCTGGGGAATTGGGTGAGTGGAACTGATGCTGAGATGAGTAAGAGTAAAAAGACATTTTATACTTACCCTCTGCCCTAATTGACATGAGCTGCCAAAGTCAACAATTTTTATCGCACTGCGTTTTGGGTTACACAGGAGAATATTTTCAGGCTTCAAGTCACAGTGGATTATATTCAGTTCTGGTGTGGCAAGGAATAACAACGCAGTGCACAACTGCTGGGCAAACTTGCGAGTTAAATTCAGTGACACTCCTCGGAAATTGGTGTTTCGTAACAAATCATACAAATTGTAAGACAACAGCTCGAACACTAGGCACAAGTGGTTTCGGAACATAAAATGCCTTTTCAGTTTCACTAGAAAGAAAATAAAGAAAGAAAGAAAAAAAAAAGAAAACAAGTGTTTATAACTCAGCATGAATCACACATGGACAGAATTGAGACATTTTCATCAGAAACAATATTTAAATTAATGCATAAATCAAAAGGTATATTGTCTTTTTATTTTTTGGAAAATAGAACTTTCTTGAGGAAAACTAGCGTTTGTATATATTTAATCTTATACTCAAAACAAAATAAGTGCTGAAAAATTCTCAGCCTCCCAAAAATTCCGATGTTCTCAGGTCTTTTGGAAGTGGTGAGAATTTTACAGCACTTTCTTGTACAAGACACAAACACATTCTCATATTTTCTGAGAGCTCTCCCAAAATCATAGTTAAGCTATGAAAGCAATTCATCACTTTCCATGATAATCATGAAGACAAGACTGCAAGAAGAATAAATTAAGAATGAGTTGTATATTAGATGATAAATGCCTATGTTAAAACAACAAAGGGACTGAAAGTCTCATAAATAAGGCAGGCTTTTGTTTTTTTATGGGTTAAACATGTTTAATTTTTAACCCCAATACTATTTTAAATTATATGATGTTAACCAATTTTATTTAGTAGTTTTTTAAAGTTTTTTTTAAACTGATTTATTTCTTAAATATTTTTTTTTAAGGATGCTGTTATGTAAAGTATTTCTCAAAAATGTCAAACTCCATTTCTTTTTGACTGTTATTTTTTTAGATTATGATAACTAAATCTGGTTTTGTTTTTTTCTCTAATTAGTTTTAATATACTCTCCAGCCACCATCAGGATATTAATGTTTAACTAAAGAGATTTTTTCTCAGCCCACCTTAATAAAATCAAAGGTAAAATATGGATAGATGTTAATCTTATTTTCTTTTAAAAATCAATGAATTAATCAAATTGAATCAGGAAATTGTTATAAATAATTTGCTAAAAAACCAAAGAGATAAGGATGTTAGCATGATGGGCTTACTTCAGTATAACATTCAATTTAATCAATTCTGTTAATAATGATCTATCTGCTAAAATAAACCAAGATTTAAAAAACACAAACTAAAAAAAACAATGCACTTCACTGTCTACCTATGAAAAAGAATCAAGTAATGAAAACTTGGATTATTCTATGATCTAGTTGACTGTTGGGATACCATGCTGGATCATTCCTTGCATTTCTGGGAAGAGTGAGGGTCATGCTGGTGTTGTTCAGGCAATGTATTTTATCAACTATAAACTTCATTCCAAAGAAACAAATGTCAGTGACTATCAAGGGAAGTAACTCTTGAATGAATAGTAGATAACTTTATTCAAATAAATCCTATTTTCATCAGAAGAGAAATTAAGTCCATTACCAAGCCAACTTTCTCTGATTAATAAAATAGCAACTTTTTCTTTCTGTTCTTTTAAAATAGTATTAAGGTTGTTTAATGTTGTAGTGATGTAATGTTGTTATTCAGTTATTTCGACTAGAACCATTACCTGTATTGTTTTAGCACATTTTAACTCATAGGCTTTTACAGACTCCCTCCACACATGTAGGCATACATCTGCTGGTAATTATATATATATATATATATATATATATATATATAAAATAAAAAGTCTGAGAAGCTGTGAACGTTTTCTTTAAAGTGTATATTTATTGTTTTTGTTATTATACATGTTATGATACATTAAGTGTCCACAATGGTATTTGTGACCATTATGGACACTTAATGTATCATAACATGTATAATAACAAAAACAATAAATATACACTTTAAAGAAAACGTTCATGGCTTCTCACACTTTTTATTCTATACCAACTTCTCTCGTTGGAACAAACCTATTTCTTTATCATATATATATATATATATATATATATATATATATAGATATGGTGCAATAGGTAAATTGTCACCATAGTATATTTTTAATTTTATGCATAGGCATTGTTTTTTATTCTGTCAACTGTACAATATAGATTTCTCAAATATTCAGGCCAGTAGATGAAAATAAATATATAATATATATACTGTTTAAAAAATAAACAAAGTGTCTGCTCAAATATGGCTATCCTTTAAAAATCATATTTAAAGTGTTAAAATTTGTTGGATGAATGAGTTTATCCATTACTTCTTTATATATATATATATATATATGAAATAAACCATCTGCTGACTGGCCTGTTTCACTGTATCACCACTCTTCCATGCGTCAACAAGATTAACCGTTTGTCCCAAGCTGGAATTGAAACCTGACTGATTTCATAGCATGTAATGTTTTATCTCTTTTAAGCCCCGGGCTGTCAACCATTTGCTCAGACCTAACAAGTACGTCTCATGCTGCCTTCCCCTGTATCTTCTTCCATTTATCCGACCTGTGAGTTGCTGGAGAACTTGATACTCACAGATCGGATAAATGGGAGACAGGGGAAAGCAGCGAGAGACGTACTTGTTAGGTACGAGCAAATGGTTGACAGAGCGGGGCTTAGAAGAGATACTTAGAAAAAAATTATTGAGAGCGACAAGAGATAGCGCCAAGTGGAAGTCCATGATCGCCTACGTCCTGAAGGGACACGGCACATGAAGAAGAATATTTTTACGAAATGTAAAAATGCCAGCATTTGAGAGTGTTCTACCTTGATATATGTGTTATATTTTATATAATACATATTTTATTATCATATTATTTATTATTATTATTATATATTATTAATATATATTATCCATATTATTATACGTGTAATAACATATAAATAAGGATGCTATAAGAATAGTCATCATCATCATCATTTATCTGTCACACCCAGATGGTGCATAGGGCAGCAACTTTTTGTTGCTGTTTCTCTAACAAACTGTCTTTTACGGGGCAGGGTTGTTAGCCTTGTGCCCAACCCCCAAACCTGGAGGACTGGTGGACCATTCTTGGTCCTTATGTTTACAGCACCTGGTATTCCCAAATGGTCACCTGTTTAAGTATGGACCAGTGTCGATGTTGCTTAACTTCGGTGATCAGGAACCGGTGTATTGAACACGATATAGCCATAAGAATAGTACTTGATATAAAATAGATATAAACAAGTCCAATATAAGAAGTACATAAAAAAAAAAATGATTCAAATATTACTGCCTTCCTGCAACTTAAAATTTATATGGATACTCAGTTTGTTACACGGCAGTCTCACAATCTTCATGTGGTTGAAGGGGCAAGATACTCAATTCTCTATTATATTTCCAAAAAGATAATGTAGAATTAAGAAATTGAAGACACTGAATGCAACAGTGTTTTATTGCCACAAATTATTCTGAAATTGTAATTTCTGCTCCAGATAAACTTAAAATAAGATATCCATATATAACCAAACAGTATTTTTAATGTGTACATATCTTTAGACAATATCCCTTTTATTTATTTTCTTAAGTAATGAAATAAATTCCAACCAGCTGAGATCAAGAGACCCTATCAAAGAAAAAAGCTGATCTAGGCCGGTTGATATTGATTTCACTGTTTAATAAAAGAAAAAATAAAATACAAAAAAAAAGATTATCAATTCAAATAAGAGCATCCATTGAAAATAATGTATATAGTTATATTTAAATATATTTTATATTATGTTTATCTTAAGTAAAAATAATTATTTTCAATGTTCAGACACAAGCTTTTTTTTCTCTTCATACTAAAAAAATATTTAGTTTAACATAGAAACTGATTAAACTGAAGTGGAGAAATGATGGTTGAATGATCAATTTCTTTTTATGGATTATGAACCACTTGCAGGTTATTTAAAGCCAGAAAATATTTAATTGTAATAATTTTTTAGAAATGATGATAAAAGTCATATTAATATTAATTAACCCCTATCTTGGAGATAGAAAAGGTGGATTCATGCTTTTCCGAAAGGTTTTTCTGCATATGTGTACATAATGAAACTGACTGGAATTAAAACAACAGCTCCCTGAGTTCCAATTTCAAGTTGTTATCTATTACACCATCTGCACAATTCAAGCTTACAGTACCTGGTATTTTCAAGTGGTCACCTACCTAGATACTGACCAGGCTCAACGTTGCATAATTTTGGTAATTAAACTAAGAATAAAAGGAGGAAATATTAATAAGGAACCCCTCACAACCTTACCTATTTAAAACAAATTCAAATGCATTTGGCACTCAAAATTGAAGTTATTCTTGTTTCATCATCTCTCCACAAAATGCAGTTACAATTCTACCATTAGTTGCATGAATAATTAGTACCTCACCACCCAACCAGAGGAAACTATTATTATGAATAATACTAATAAACAGTTATTCTGAAGTCAGCCAGTCTCAAACTTTTATTAAACATTATATTCATCAAACATATTTAATTTTTGTAAAGTTGTTTTACGGAATATGAATTAATGAAAGTGAATGTAGACTTATAGAAATTAAAGTAAACTGTTGTTATAAAACTGAATATCATATCTCCTCTGATTTACAGTCACTTACTGAAAACATTCAAAATCTGCATAGCACACATACAATTTTGGCTTTGAATTGGATTTCTACATTCTGTCTCAGAAACCCATTAAAACAGGCTCCAAGTTCCACTTTCTTAATACTGTTTGATTAGTGCATAAATGGACGCGTTATGCTCTTGCCTACGTCTTAACAGTTGGATCGCTAACATGACAAATTTCTTTTTTCCTCACACATATATGTGAAAATATTAATCAACAAATGAGAACCCTGGAAAACATACTCAAAAACAAAACCTGAGAAAAGTAACAAGCCTACATGAAGTTTGGTTTTGCTATATAAATTACCCAGAAAGTTGAATTCCACAGAAGGGCTTACAGGCTGATGGTCAGTCAGCAACACCCCTGCCTTACCTTCTCACCCACTGTCATGTCAAGGAAGAAAGAAGGAACAACCCATCAACGTCACAATTACTACTATGGAAGGAAGAGAACAACATAGAGCTACTGACAACCCACTTCACTCTTTGAGTGACACATATTTGTTCCCTTTTCTAAGCTTTCCTGGCTAAGAATTAAGGACAACCAAATCACTCATCTGTATTTATTCAATAAACGAGATAAATTCACATCTAGCTCTGTCATAATTCTTCTTGCAACCATATGCTTGTTTAGAACACTGTTTATATTTTTTTCTTTCAGGTTATTAGGCATGACTATTATCTAAATAACATTATCCATTATCTGAAAAGTATTGTAGTAAGTATCTTCCTATGTAGATTTATATGTGTGTGCATATATATATATATATATATATATAGATATGCAAAACTGAATTTGCAATGAAACTCTAGCTTTTGAAGTTTTGAACTTGTAACTTAAGCCATGTAAATGAAAGCTTGTTTCATCGTGTAATCCCTTGTTCAACTAAACCAAAAAGAAGACATGTCAGCCTTTAATATTGTCTAAAAGAAGCCCATAAAATATTCTGATGAATTTCAACATTTGGATGAAATCTAAAAAAAATTTTTTTATGAAAAAAATGAAATGCTAGAATACAAAATTATCTCCCTTTGATGATTTGGTTTTTATCAAAATAATTTCACTTTGAGTCTGGTTTAGAAAAAAAAAAAAAAAACTCTGGAAAAATAAATTTATTTTTCACTCCAACATGAAATATCTTTTTAATAAGATGCATAGAGAATTATAGTTAAGAAAATTCATTTGACTTCCTTCATTTAATTTCTTCCTGATTTTCCAAAGCAAAATGTTATTTGTTATTATATAATAATTTTGTCAGTTGTCTCATTCTGGACATCTTTTAGCTTATGTAACCACAAGAAAAAAAAAAAAAAATAAAATCCAGACAAAGATATAATGGATGAAAAACAGTTTAGAATATTCTATTTATTTTTGTTGTTTTGAAGAGAGTGGATAAACCATCATTTAATTCAACCTGGTTAATATTTTTTAAAGTTCTGGGATAGAAGTTATTCAATATATTATTCTAACTTGTGTGTGTGTGTACATGCACATGTTTTCTTTCTCACTCTACACCATAATACTTCTCAACCTTCCCCTGGATAAATATATTGCAATGGGGGGAGGGGGGAGATGAGGAATTACAAATGATTACCCCCCTCCCCACCAACCACCACCATTTAAATGGAAAATCAAAACAAAATATAGCCACAAGAATGAGAAGATTTTCTGTTACTAGTGTTGTTTCTTCTTGGAAATATATATATATATATATATATATATATATAGGTGTGCAGCTCAAAATGAGAAAATTAGAGAGACAAGTTTTAATTCCAGTTGAATTCCTTATATTCATTTATACATGAATACACTTAAGAAAGGGTACAGATTTCTCTCTTCATTTTCTTTAATGCTATGAGTTAAATAGTAGGAAAAGCTAGGCTTGGCTGGTAACCAGTCTAAGAGAAGGACAACTATAAATTCAAAATATGAGGAAGTTGTTTGAAGACCAAGTTGAATAAGAAGTGTGCAAGTTTTCTGTATTCGATTCTTCAAAAAAAGCACAACTGGTTCTGCACAAGCCTTCTCTACCATAATGGAATCATATATGCAAATAGTCTGGCTGTTTGGGTCTAAAAACTGAGTAAATGGACCCTCATATACATTGAAGAATCCAATTTCTGACGCCAATTCGGTCAGGTTTCGAGCCTGGGTTATGTAGCAATCGGAGTCTAACCGTACTGATGAGCTGTGATACAGCGAAACAGATCTGTCTGCGGATGACTATATATATATATATATATATATATATATATATGGTTGCCTGATACCAATGCTAGTGTGAAACTTGTGTAGCAGTCTGAACTTAGTCTCTTTTGGCTAATGTCAGTGGGTAACATATTTACACTATTTTTCTCATTTTGACAGAGAACTCTTTTACTGTTTAGGTAAGTGCCTGACTTTTCTTCTTGGTTCATGTTTCCTTTTCATGTTTTTGTCTTTTTCTTTGGTCAGTCGGTAGATCTTGTTTTGGTTTTACTAATACTTTGTTTATTTTGTGTGTGTGTGTGTGTGTGTGTGTGTATATATATATATATATATTTTGTTAAATATAACACAATGAATGTCTATTATGTTTAATCATGAACCATTCTAAACATTGTATTTTGGTTTTAATTTCAGGTGCAAGATAGCATAATAAAAAAATATTCAAATGTTGGACAATTTTTGTCTTCATTTTCTACCTGAAATTAAAGCCAAAATACGATGTTTAGAACAGCTCATCATTAAACATAACACACATTCATTATCTGTTTTTATATATATATATATATATATATATATATATATATATAACACACAAGTTAGAATTTATATTATATATAACACACAAGTTAGAATTTAGAACATGTACAAATTATAATTTACTACAAAAGTGTACATTTTGCTTTGACATCGAAAAAAACAATGTCACATTTAATAATGATGGTACTAAATGTTATTTTTGAATTCCCATTTATTTTTGGAAAATTGTACAAGGTAAAAAGGATAGAAAAGAAGGCAAAACAAAAGAAGGAAATCGAAAGAAAGAGGGTAAAATGAAAAGGAAAGAGAGATACATAGAAAATAAAGATCATAGGAAGAGAGGAGAGAAAGAAAGTGCTGATGATAATTGCTCAGAGAGAAATAGACCCAAAATTTGATAGGAGGTGAAATATAGATAGATACACATAAGGGTCATGCGACATCTGGGCTTAACAATAAAAAAGAAGTGAGAAAATGCATGGAGTGAAGAAAGTCTGGGAGAAGAGACAGTAAAAGACATAGGAGGAATAGAAATGTCAAACAATTGGCCGGTAGTGGATTGCAGTTAGATACATTCATTGTTACATAGTATACACTTAAACCTTTAGCATTTTTTATAAAAAATGATGAAATCACATACACAAACTTATGAATTCAGTATAACCCGTATATAAGAGAGGACTTCTCTGGTACCAAATTAGAGCCTGTGGTAATGTATATAAAATAGACCAAACCTGGAAATAAGAATTCTGATCTAGTCCGAACAACTCTCTTATATCCGGGTTACACTGTATTTAAAAAGCGCAGATCTGGGGATATTTAGAAGAACCACATAAAAATATAAATTCATTAGTGCTAATGTAATAAATTGGTGAAGAAAATTTAAAATTTGAAAATTAAAAATTAATTTATATAAAAATTAATTAAAAATATACCAAGAGAGATATACAGTTAGAAGTGAATATTGTGGTACTAAGATTAATATTATAAGGTTTCTAGAGATCCGAACTTTAGATGTAGTAATTTTAACAAGATTGTAAGGTTAGTTCTTTAATGTGTTTGCAATTTACTGTGGTTTCATGCCTCTGGTTTAGTAATGTGTCACTCCTCATGTATTTAATGGTTTCTATTTTTTCATGTAGACAAAGGAAACATGGTTCTTTTATTGATGTTCTAGCCTGCTTGAGGATTTTCCATTTAACTTTATATATATATATATATATATAATGACAGACAAGTAAAAAATTATTTTACAAATATAACTTATTTTAACATTCTTGTAAGATTATTTATGTTGGTTTTTAGCTGGTTTCAGTCAAATAATTATAAAATAATCTTTTTTACTATACGATATATAGGAGTTGAATATATGGATTGGAATCCAACAAGATAATAGAATAAAGTAAAGAACAAAGTAGGAAATGTGCCACAATCTAATGTGTTTCCCTTCTATCAAAGGTTCTTCAGAGATCCAGTTTTTAACTTGATTTCTGAAGAAGCTTTAATGAAAGTGAAACATTAGACCAAGACATGTATTTTGTTCTTTACTTTATTCTATAATATATATATAAATATATAAGTGATCAAAGTATTAGTAAAACCAATGTAATACCTGCCAACTGATCAAAGAAAATCACATCAACCAAATTTTTTTTACTGAAAATTTCAGAATAAAATTCAACCAATAAATGTGTCAAGCTAGTGACTTACCAATCCTCTCTCAAACAATGTAGCATACTAAGAAAGCCTTTGTAGAGTCTGACTTATAAAAATGGTAACTGCAAGTTTATCATCTAAGCCCAGAAATAGTCATTCTAAACAGAAAATTAAATTCTGGAACAACAATTATTCACGAGTCAGTTGCAAGTAAAATATACATTAATATAAATTACAGGATCAATCAATTGCCCAACAGCTAACTAAATATAAATCTTTATTATTATAAAAAAATCTCATTCCACTTATATTGAAATGATATATGTACTGCAATGGTAGATTACAGTGACCAGAGGAAGAATTTAATGTAAAAAGAAATAAAAATATTTTGCATGACTAAAAAAGTTACAACCTATTTTCTGCAAGACAGATTGACTTATAGAGTAAGAATTACTCATTCAGTAATACTATAATTTCTTTGTTTCTTATTAAGTGTAAGAAAATAAGTCTTTGCTTTGAGAAAGCAATTTCATGAAACAACTTTCTTCCCTGTCAATATATTTTTTTTCCTTTTTATATTACTTAATTAAAAAACTTACTGAAACAAATGTTCATTTGTTGTTCTTTTTACTCTTAACTTACTCATACTGTAAAGAAAAATAATACCTGGAGGAACATGAAGAAAAAAAAATAATGTTTTCAATGTTTTGTGTGTGTGTGATAGAGAGATTCTCTAAGCTTAGTCCTAATCTCCTATAATGCCACAATTGTAGGGCACCCAATGAAGATTAAACATAATAGCAGTAAACTGAATGATAATATTTGCTACTTTTTTGAGAGAGAGAGAGAGAGAGAAATGATTTCTTAAAATCCTTGATTGTCTTGTTATGCATTTTTAAATTAACGTCTCATTCAAAATGCGGAAATTTCACTTTAAAGTAAACACTAGCAATTCTAACTACTGAAAATAAGTTAAAATAACCATTTGTCAAACTATACAGCATTTTCTTTCTTTTTCTTTTTATAGTATGGTTCACCCAGTACAAGGCCCAGGGGTCACTTGAAGTAGAGGGTTAAGGGGTAGTTTACATGGATAGGAAGGGAACATAACAATTAACTCAAACAGATCAAGATTTTAGTGATTGAGGAAACATCCTCTTGGGAGTTTGTTCCATAGGGTCGTGATTCAGAGGAAGAGGCTATTTCAGGGGAACTTCTTGCTGATGGAATATGAAGAGAGTATTAGTGGTTTGCTAATATATAAGTGGCATGGTGGGTCCTAGCCATGAAGGTCAGACCAGTTGGAACCAGGTGATGCAGTTCGACTGAACACTTTCCACAGTAGTACTGATAGAGCGGATGTGTGTTGTGGTGCAGTGGATATTGGCTCAGAACAAGAAAACAGGAAGCTGAGTTTGAATTTCAGTTGAATTACTTGCATTCACTTACACACAAATACACTTGGGCGAAAGGTATTAATCTGTCTCTTCCCCCTAGTTATGGGTTAAATAACAGGACAGATTGGGTTCTGTAGCCTTGGTTGGCAATCAGTCTACCGCAGAAATAAATGGCAACCTAGTGCGGGATAATCTTCTGCCCAGTCAGTCATATCTCTTTCGAGACATGATTGCCAAAGTGTGTATCATGTATGGCACTTAACTGACTGACTGATAGAGCAGTGAGATACTTAATACATCCCACCTGTGAGAGAGAGAGAGAGGTTGGAGTGTTGAAAATAATTCTTCACCGTCAACACACACACATACACATATGCACGTGCATGTACACATACAAATGTATTTAGACAGCCGTCCTGTATTAATGAAAATTTGATTCTATTGATAGAAGTATTTTTGATTTTTTAGTTTGTTCAGTTGTACATTTTCTTATGAGTAAAAAAAATTAAATCCCTGTTCATGATCTTTAACTAAACTTGAATAAAAGTAAAACTGGTTAGTAATCCAATATCACAAGACCATTGCCAGAGTACTAAGTGCAATCATTGGGTGCCACACAATGGCCTTGTGCCATACTATGCTTACTGTGCATATAGGAAGACATGCATGCATGTGGGAGGTATCATCATGGAAACTGAATTTGTCTATAGAACCTTTTTTTAAAAAAAGGTGTATTATACATCAAAACCAATGAATGAGACCATCACAATGATGGCAAACCTGTCAAGAATACATTGGGATAATCAGTATTTGATTATCAATAGTTATGTTTGACAATATTAATATTTGAATGTCTCTCCATCCATCATCTTCAGAATATTATTAGTTTCATTCATCATGTTCTGAGAATGATGCGAGTAAAACACAACACATACAGTATTTACAATGTATGATGCACACTTATAATTTTGCAAGAAATTTAAATAAAATCAAAACAATAATATCCAGCTGTTGATACATTCATCCTTTTATATTTTATTTACATTATTATAAATTGTAATCATTATTTAATCATTTATAATAACATATTTGAGTCTGTTGAAAAATCCTCAAACTGACGAAAAACTTTTCATTATCCACTTGTATATTTAGAGTTGTGAGTTCAATACCAGGCTACAGTAGTGGTGAACAAATAACTTAGTAAGTTAAGTTAAAAGAAAGATAACTACATGGCTACTTGAAATGGCATCACACATGAAATGAGAAGGATATACCCCAGTGATCAAAATAAAGGGTTTGATTTGAAATTCCTAGCACCTGAAGAAGGCTGGAGCATACAGCGGCTGAAACATCATAAACATAGCAATAAAGATGAAGATGACATTCTGAACAATGTAAATACTACCTCAACTCAGAAATATAGATAAATACGGTACCATGCTGTAGAAAACTTTAAAACTGGAAACATCCAAATTTCAAAAAGAGCGCCTGAATGTGCCCACAACTAAAACTGGTCACATGATCAAGTAGAAGTGCTTTGGCATCCTTTCTAAGAGAAATCAATTTACTTTCATATTAAATCATCTTGCAATACTTAATTTTCAATTTTTTTTTTTTCAATTTTTTTTAGAGAAACTGATATAAGTGCACCAACATCAGATATTACCATTTTTCAACAATTCAATCAAGACCCCAGGGATTAAATAATTAAAACCTCTTAGGAGCCGACAGGGTTAAAAGATAGAGGATGGATTTTGGAAAACATGTCTGCCTTATTGTTAAATACTAACGACCTACAAGTTCATTTTTTAGAGTTGCTTTCATAGAGTTGCAATTTTGTAATCATATCAATTTTGTTGATATTTAATAAGCCTAGTTTAGTTTATTACTGAACTAAATAAGAATTAATGCTGACTTGGAAGGCTGTGTTGCACTAATTTTCCTCATAGAGAAGAGATTGGCTGCCATAAAAATATGCTGATTTTTATGCTATCCTTTCCCAATAGTAAAGTTAGCACTGTACACTTTTTAACTAACCTTGTACCTAAACTAAGTAATTATCTATTAGTGAATATGAGTAATGTTATTATCAAATCTCTAACTAGTTGTACATACAATCCAGACAATATAAAAGCATATTAGTCTAAAATATAAATTCACTGCATTTTAATATATATAGTTTAAACCCTAGGTATATAGATATATGTAATAGTTTACAAGAGCAATAAAAGAGAAAGGTGTGTATGTACATGTATATGTAATTTTTTTTTTTTTTTGACAATAGGTAAACATATTTATGCAGATGTATGTATATATTTGTAAGTATATTATATATATATATATTATTTATATTTACCTGTTCCGGAAGAATTCCGCAATTCCCCGGCTGTAGAAAAAATTGCAGGAATTTAGGATACCCAAAATAATAAATTCAAATCCAAATTAAAAATTGGTCCATAGATATTCTGTAGAAACTTAAGGTGTACAAACAAAAATATAACGAATATATGTATGTGTATATAATAAATAAAAGCAAAAAATATGAAAATATTCAACTTTGTAAAAGAAGATAAAGAAAAGTCATGCAATATGTATTCTTATCTTTAAAAAATGGTCAAAATAGGAATTTAAAAATATATCAATGTCACAATTAATTCTTACTACATAAGAACAAAAAAAGCCCTGATATGTTGTAAAATAAACAAATTTAATAGAATATTTTTCAAAGAAATGAATCTCATATTCATTTGAGTTCTGGGTGGGTAAGCAGCTGTTTCCTTTTTTGTTTTTACTATTATCTTTTTGTCTTGTTTTATTTAGAAAGGGATATTGTTGCTAAACACTGATTCATTTGTACCAGTTTTATTGTGTTTGTTGGTTTCAAAGTCCCTGGAAGTTTAGTAAATCTCAACAGACACCCAAGGAAGGTTGAAGTATTAAAAAGAAAGAAAGAAATTCTTTAGTATTGCTGTCCAACAACATTTAGAATGGTTCATTCCCGAGTTTTATTCAGATGAATGTATCCAGTGTAGAGTCTTGTTGAAATTAAATTCTAGACAGAATTTCTATTTAAACCGAAGTGTGCACAGGCAATCATAATTACTCAAATCTCATAAACTTTAAGGTGTCTATAAGCCCACATCTCTCAGAACTCTTAGTATTGTTGCTGTGGTTTCCATAGCAAGGTGTAAGTTTTTATGGTATGGAGTTGCTAGTTCCTTGCCTAACCAGTTTTAAATTTGGAGTTGTCATTCTCTTAGACTAATTACTAACCATAGCTAAAGAGCCCAGTCTTCCCTACTATTAATTCACAGCTGGGGACAAAGAAATAGATTCACAGCTTTCTGAAGAGTATTTGAACTTGGCTCTCAGATTTCTTATTCCAAGTTGCTATCCATTACACCACCCATACAGACACAGACATACAGAGGGTTAAAAAATACCACTATAGAGAACAAGTTTATGGTGGTGGATATAATCAATTTAACCGAATCACCTTCAACATTTTTGAGGTGATTCTGTTTGCAAAGCAAAAATTTCATCCTGTTACTGCAAGTCATTCAGATGAATGAATTTGAATTTTGCAGTTGTGTTGTCATATCCTGCTATGACAACAGAAAATGACCATAACTGAAATTAAATAGAGGAGCTTTGAAAACAAATGAAGTGGAAAGTAAAGTAGTGAATAAAGGTTAATGATCAGTATATTTTTAACGGCCGTTTTTGATTCTTTACCTGCTTTGCTTTCCAGATGGAGAATGCTTTTGAAAAAGATTAGAGAATGCAATGTCTTAAATATTGTGATAACAATAAAAAATGTATTTAAGAAATTCTAGGAAACTTAATGACTTCTCAAAATTATAGAAAGCATAAAATGTCTATATAATATATTCGTTATATTTTTGTTTGTATATATATATATATATATATATATATATATATAAATAAATATATATAGTCATCTGCAGACAGATCTGTTTCGCTGTATCACAGCTCATCAGTACGGTTAGACAACTGATTGCTTTTAGCCAGGATTGAAACCTGACCGAATTGGTGTCAGTCGGGGATTCTACCTCTGAGCTATGGGCACTCGGTAGAAGGAGGCAGATTTTCAGTGTGTGATATAACATGCATACATATGCCAGTAGCTAGAGTGTTCAAATTCATTACTGAATGAACGACGCATAGATGCTAGAGTAGCTACCATTTTTTCGATTTCTACCATTCTTCCAGAGTGCTCAATCAGGGTGTGAGAGCATAATTAGCCATACCTCCCTCATCAGTATGACTGAGTTTCATGTATAAAATCTTCAGATGCTAAATTGAGATTGAACACGAAGATTGTGTTATGCATGAAACTCCTCGTTGCGCTATGGGTGAGGAAGAAAATATAATTATTAATATATAGTTAATAGCTCTGTTATATTACACTGAACACTATTTTACTAACATCAGCACTCCATGTGGGATATATTTATATACAGGGTCTGATGGTCACTATTTTATATTTTTAATTTTGTGCATGCATATTTTTGATTTTCTTGACTTCACAGTACAGTCAGTAAGATTAGTTAGGAACTGTCTGTGAGAAAAAGAGCACAATGGTGTAATTCACTCTACAAGAAATTCAGAAACGGATGTGCTTTACAGCTTGGAAGATTTCAGAGTTTTTGTGTGTCAATTTGAGGACAGTGCAGAGGATTTGGAAAGAATTGGATGAGCTTAATGATTACAAAGGTATGGCGGTTTGAAAAACTCACTCTGATTGTTCTAATAAGAAAAGAACTACTGAGTCTGTTGGTGAGGGTCTTAGACTCAACACGGATGGCTACATCATGTGTCTTGAGAAGTAGTGCTGTCCTGGCTCAAAAGGGTGGCTGCTTAGTGATCCTATGTTTGGCTACAGGATTCTGCACCATGCTACAAAAGCAGGAGAACCCAGTCATAGCTGTCAGACAATTTCTGCGACCACATCACCCCTTACATCTGGCCACCTAACTGCTCAGACTGCAACCTCCTCGATTACTATGTGTGGGGAGCAGTCGAGCAAGAAACCAACAGAACTTGTAACACCAAAGATAAACTGAAGGCAAGGATTATGGCAGCATTCACCAACTTAAAGAGATGGAGATCCTGAAGTGAATGGTGATTTTATTTAATAAATTTACTCTTTAGTATTTCGAGATATTCTTGTGTAATTTTGGTAAATATATCTGTTAAAATGAGATGTGAGTTATTTCCATTTTTGTGTCATTTAGACAATTTATCTAAATAAGTATGTAAATTTGTTTAACTCTTGACCAATCATTTGGTTGATCTTGTTAATTGGCATATTAACACCTCCATTATTTAATACTGAAATCTAATTAATTTCAACACAATTTTATGGCTCTAAATATATTCTGGACACAATTGTATGCCTCCAGTTAGAGGTAAAATGAATTGCTAGTCATTTTACTATGTGTATTGTTGGTCATTTTTGTTTTTTTTTATGTAAAAATGTATTTCTATACTTTCATAACTGTTTTTATTTGGATGGGTTCACTATTTACCCATAGCTTGGACCCTAGCAGGTGGTACCCCACTAAGTCAGGGTGGACCTGGAAACAGCAACAATTAAGCAGTGGTTCCATGCTCCTCAAAACCTCTGGTCTCTGATCAAAGGTCTTCTGCCAGATGTAGTTTATTGTCATACCCAGGACTTGACCACTCGTAATCATTGCAAGCTAAGTAGACTGCTTTAAAAATGACTATTTTTTCTATCATGGATTAGTAATAATTTTTCTTTGGTTAGCTACAAGTAAGGTGAGTGATTCTTATGGATTTTTGCAACATTTTGGCAGTTTGAAACCTAATCTTTGTTCTTTTATAGATTGAGATAAACTATGTCGAGAACTAGATTTGGTATCTTTGGACTTTTGCATTCATTCTGATATGATTTCTGTGATTCTACCATTAAATCTGTTGTAACAAAGACAAGACAGAAATTACTCCCCTCACTCATTTACAATTCTCATATATTTAAAAAGTGAGAAAAAAAGAAAAAAAGAAATTAAAAAACAAATACAAACTAAAAGGAACCAATAAATTAATTTAGCACAATTTGGTCAAATCTGCAACATGCATTAAATCAGTGAGATACAATCCTTCAATTGCTAATAAAACTCTGCAATGGACATATTCATTGAAAGGGAGTTGGAAAATGAACCAATCAGAACATTGAGAAAACAAAAACAACAATAATGAAGATGATAGAATATGTTCATGTGTTTGTTCGTACTTATCTACCTACCTATTCATATTTTTACAGATGGAGTTTTAATACTTTTGTCACTCCCTCATAGCCAGACATTCCTCACTACCCACATATCCAGTCATAGTTCATACTTCCTCTTTACTATGAATGTTTTTATCATCAATGAAAAATAGTGGCAAAGGCATTTCATGAGTTTTTCTGATTAAATATATATATATAAAATTCAAACATTCTCTGTCAAGTCTTGAAGATATGCAAGATGTGAGCCCACCATTTGAGAAATTTGAACCTTGTCCACATAACAAATATAGTAGAGAATTTTTACTTCTACTCACTATGAGTAGTACTGTAAGACAGAGGTTCATATGGTCAAAGGGCCTACTTTGAAAGGGGAAAAAAATTATAGTAGAATGTGGGTAGGAACCTTCATCACACTTATATTTAACCCCAACTACATTGAACCCAGAATTGTTTTTTTGGTATCATTACCCACTGACTTTACCATTACTCATTCCCTCTAATTAATTTTCTGCATTAACAAACTAAATACTTTTGGTAATCAGGATATGATTAAACACTAAAATTTTGCAAATTCCACTTTATTTGAGCAGTTTTGGTGATAAACATGTAGTTTTTATACTGAAAATTGTGAACAAAAAGGATTGTTAGTGGTCAGGAATTAAAAGGGATATTTTATATACAACATAAATATATTACTAATGATTTTAGCATTGAACTGATAGTAACATGCATCTTATTTTACTGTCCTTTTAGAGGTTTTTTGCAAACTTCATTCGCTTTGAGGAATTAGTCATTTTATACAAGTTCAATAATTCACAGCTGTGCCGTGTTATATGATTAACACTTGTAAAAATCAATGCAATCCAATTTCGATCTAACAGTGAAAACTTCTCATTTGATATTGAAAGTATTTAACACTTAACAAAATTAACTAAAAATCTCACACATAAACAATAAAGAGAGAGAAAAATAACTATCAACAGGAATGCCCCAATGCATTATAGAAATTTCAGTTTCTTCTTATAACACTGTTCACACTTAAGAAACCAACCAATTTTTTAAAATTTTATTTATCTGTGAACTGCCATGATTCTTGAAAAAGATAGTGTTTTTTTCTCTTGCCTTCTCCCCAGTTTAGAATTCACAGTTTTCTCTTAGACTGAGCACTACTCAAGGCTAGAGAGCTCAGTCTACCCGATTATTTAATTTAAAGTGGGAAAAGAAGAGATGGACCCATGTCTTTCCTAAGGATATTTGTGCAAAGGTAAATGCAGTTGACTAGCCTAGAATTTGAATTTTGCTCACCAATTCCACTTTTCACACTATGCACATATTTATTTCTTGATAACATTTGCAATTCATACTAGTTTTGAATAAGCTTTTAATTGGTTGTATATATGTCTATCCCACAATGTGTGTGTGTGTTTGTAGATGATGTATTTTTTAAGATAGATTGTAGCTTAGGCTCTGACAATTTTCTTTCAACATTGGTCTAGACTTCTCATCAGAATTTCTTTTTCTCATTATTGTATCTAGCTTATTTTGAAAGTAACCTCCAAAAGTTACAAGAGCTCTTTAAAATTTTGTTATACTGGACTTCAGTAAAAGCCTTATTTAGCAACCCTGATTAGAGAATTTATTTATTTACACCCAAAAAAAAGAACTAGAGAGAAGGGTGGAGGGATGGAAAAAAAGGAAAGTAAAAAAATCATCTACATACTACCAAAAAACTACTAACATACAAGTAGGAAAACAACCAAATTCTCTAAAGAAAGATGATTATTAGAAAAAAAAAAAATCCTACTCCTCCCCCACACCTACTTTATCTACCTTTGACTTAGGATAGGTGTAATGATGCCTAATAAAGAAAAATATTTCCCACCTTTTTTCTATTGATTGTTGAATGATTTAATTTTCATGGCTTATCAACCATTTGAAGGTTATTTAAAGCCAAAAATATTTTCTTAATGTAATTTGTTTTTTGTAAAAATGATTTTAGTAAAAGAAGTTTTACTAATTAACCCATAGCAGAGAGGAGAAGAGGTGGATCCACATCAAATCAGAATTTGATAAACAAACAAGAAATTATGTGGATACAAAGTGGGTTGGGTGGGTGGTGCCATTTTATATTACATTAAACTGATCCCCCACTTTGTTTCCATGGTGACGATAATAGTATTAATATTGACTGTAGTGACAGAGTGAAAGAAGTAGCTTGTACAGAGTAAATACAGGAACTATTACTTACCTATGTAGTATTTACTTTCTATATCATGTTTGTTCATTAGTTCAAGGAGGCGCACTTCAATTTGCGCCTGGTTCAGGAATGGCTTCTTGTTTTTAATAATCTTCACTGCAACGTATTCTAGATCCACATGATCGTAGGCCTTCACAACCTGCAAAGAGAAAAACAAAAAGTTATAAGTCACAATCAACATTAACTGATGTATCTCCTATAATTGCAAAATAATTTTCTTTTAATGAAAAAAATATATGCAAGAGCTTCTCTTTTTATGAACAGGAAAATATTTTCAAAGTCCAGGTGTCTGTAAGTAGGTAAGTAATAAAAATCCTGTCTATTATAATGAAGACCATGGTGGGTGTGTGTATATATATATATATATATATCAGATCTGTCACGCTCATGGAGAGGGAGACAATAGTGACAATGTTAGCTCAGTTCATTCTCTTTAATACAAGTTATTAAACTTTACTACCATTTTGCTCTCTAACAGTGCTTTTTTATTTTATTTTTTTTTGCAATAATTAATAGTGAAGAATATGCATCTATCCTCTCTATTATAATAAAGACCATTGTGTATTTATATATATATATATATATATGTTTTTCTTTTGGAAATGAAAAATATTTAAAAGTGTTACAATATAATTGTACTGAATACTTTTAAATACAACTGTGTATTGGTTAAATTTAATTATGACCAAAAGCTAAATAATTATATATTTTATTTATTTATTTGACAGTACAGGCCCACTCATTGTATTATAATTGTTTGTTGCCAAGTTAGCAGATATATTATGTTGTGCCACTACCTCATAATGGACTATTCTGTTTTGATGGAAAGGATAGAAATGACAGAGATGCTGTTAGGTTTTAGTGAAAAAAAAAAAAAAAAAGAAGATAGACAAAGTGGTAATGCTCTCCTGTGTTTAACAGCTGCTTCAGGGAAATAGAAAGACTTGTTAATTTCGAGATTTAACTTGATGAAATTCAGTTAGATTGAGTAAAACCAAGATTTGTTATTTTTTACAAAATGGATTGAATCCTACATATTTTTAAATTATTTGTTTACACATTATTCTTAAGGGATACTCATATTTACATAGATGCTCTTTTTTCATTATTGTTAAACAGTATATTTATTTACATTTACTGGCCTGAATATTCAAGAAATCTTGTTAGAAAAATATGCGCCTTCCAGCAGGATTTGAACCTGTATCCTGTAAGGGAAACTGTCATTAGATCTGACACACCTTAAACTGTTCGGGTCACATAGGATCTCCTAATCAAATCATGTCTAAGTAATGCTTTTGAACAGACAATTCTTACAATATATTGCTGTTTTATACCCTAATGTAAACAAAAACAATTTTTTAGGAAATGGATTAAAATTGACATTTTTAATTTATTTGTTTACGTGTTATTTTTAATGGATACTCAACTGTTTAATAAAAACAGAGCATCTATTCAAATATGAGTAACTATCAAAAATAAAGTTTTTATATATATATATATGTATGTACACTTTGTAGTAGATTGTAATTTGTACATGTTCTAAATTATATATATATGTATGTATATAATTTAGAACATGTACAAATTACAATCTACTACAAAGTGTACATTTTGTTTTGACATTTAAAGGACAATGTCCCATCAGGTAAAAAATGCTATTTTACTACCTGATGAAACATTGTCATTTCAATGTCAAAATAAAATGTACACTTTATAGTAGATTGCAATTTGTACATATTCTAAATTATAATAAATATTCATAGTTCTATTTCTATATTGAACACTGTTTTAATTTAATGTTTGAATGTCGTTAATATTTTCTTTATTCCTTATTCACTTGGATATATATGTGTGTGTGTGTGTGTATTTAGGCAGCAAATTTTCTTTTAAACACATCAGATTAAATAAATTGCAAACATTATGTTTACTTAATAAAATCCGTTTATACTCACGGATATAATCTTTCACGTATTACAATCAAAAGATGTCAGAAACGAGCTGTAACGTTGACAGATGTTATTTTCATTCCTTTCTCAAGGTACCCAAGTACTTTCAACCTCTTTCTGAGATCATCTTCAGGAGTGTGAGTTACGGTAACAAATGTAACCAGAAAACTGTGTTGCTAAAAATTACTGTTCATTTTTTTTCTGCTTCAAATATAACAGTTAACAAATTGCTAGCATTCATTAACATGTGCATGACCATGACATTAGGACATAAAAAAAAAATTCCATTTTGGATAATTTTCACATTTATATCCTCTCCCCTTAAGAAGCCTGTCTGAATGAAGGAATGACAGTCTGGGTAGTAGAGATGAAAAGCAACTGAAACTGATGTATTGACCTGATTTACTTCAATAAGGCTAGAATTTGTGGGGATAGCCTATAAACTAGCAGTCGCCAACCTTTTGAATTTCGTGTACCAGTAAATGTATAATCTTAAATTTAGAGAACCGCTAATGTGAATTTAGAAAAAAAGATATATAAATTTATATGATGATAATAATAATTGGAAAACTTTTATTTTATTAATAGGAAATACATCCATTCAAAGGTAACAAAATTATAGTGTAATTATTTAAATAAAACAAATTGAAAAATTGAAGCTTATTTAAGTATTACACATTTTTAGTGTGATATTTATTTCTGTTTGCTTGAAATCAGTTTGTGGATATTTGGCTCCAATGATGTCACTGCAAGATGGAGAGCTGTGTTTATTTCAAGCTGAGACTGGTACCAAGTTTTAATTGCTGTGACAGATGAATGTCTTTTCACACAAATATATTGTTGCTTCATAAAAATTGAAATAATGTCCCAAGTTTTCTGTGAACCACCAAAGATTTTGCACAGACCACTAGTGCTATAAAGCACAAAGCAAGCTAACCAAAGCAGGTTCGCTACGAGTACACATATGCTAGAATTTATTCTGTTGTATGCATTTTTTTTTTATTTCAATAGTTTAGTAGGAGACTATCCAGTAGCCAATAAATTTTGATTTTTTTTTTTTTTACATTAAGATTCACCCTGCGCAAGACCAGGGGTCCAATCAAGGGTTACACTAAAGAGTAGTTTATATGGATAGGAGAGGAAGGTAATGGTTGACTCTAGACTTGAACAGGTTAAGATTGTAGTGATCAGGGAAATATCCACTTGGCTGAGCGGCAGTTTGTGAGAAGAGGCTGTTTGAATGGAACTTTTTTCTTGCCGACGGAATATGGTAAGATTAGAAGTGGGGTTGCTACTATATAAGTGGCATGTTGGGTCTTAGCCATGAAGGTCAGACCTGGCAGAACCAAGAAATGTAGTTTGCCAGAACACAAACTGCAACTTTATTCAGTATAAAGTTCATGTAAATTGTGTGTGTGTGTTTTTAATATTTCTAGCTTAAATTATAGACATTTGTTAAGCAGGTGCATACTACACTGATGGGAAATATGTAACGTTTTAAGATAACACAACAAACGCTATGAAAGGAATATGGGTTTAAGTTAAACTCATAGAGGGTGGATCAATAAGTTGCTAACTGACATTAACTGAATTTTTATCTGAAACTCTGAACACACAAATTTCACTAAATAATATTGGAGCCAATTTACCACTGAATTAAGTGCAGTGACAAGGTTTTGTTGAAAAATAAATATATTTTTCACCATCAAGCTATGGATGTGTAATATATACAGATATATGTAAATAGTTTATTAAAAGCCTCTACATATATTTGGTAATAGCAGTAATATTTAAATAGCTATTAAAACAGAACTTTTTACATGTCACTGTTTAAGTCAACTCTCCATAGCACGCGCACACACACACACACACGACTGCAGTTGCGATCATAGAGTCATTGTAAATTTCCCAATCCTTTTATTAAATGAATAGTATGTGGTTTGCCAGGGCTACATAGTTGTCCTATTCCTAGAATGGTTACCACTGAAGGCTGAAATGCTCAGTCTGCCTTACTGAAGATTGTTGATTTTGAATTCAGAGTTGTCCTTCTCTGAGACCAGTTTCCATATAAGACTATAGGATCCAGTAATGTCTTCTTTTAGAGTAATGGTAAACAAGTAGGGCTCATAGATTATTAGTAATGAATTTAGTTTTCACTAGGTGTTCATAAAGTGTGGCCTTGTTTTGTTTTTCAAGTGGTCATTTGTCCACTATTATTTTGATTGATTTGTTTTATATGGGTTATCAACCCTTTGTTGGTTATTTAAAGCTAAAACATTTCAGAATTTAAGAATAATTTTTTTTGTCAATTTTTGACAATAACATGTTTTTACAGATACAAATCCTGTTATTTGACCCATAGCTGGTGGGGTGGAGAAGAATTTGATTTATACTTTTGTCAAGGTTATTTATAACATAGGTGTATATAACAGTCGAATAGAATTTGAACACAGTTTTACAATTTCTCATTAATCCAACCGCATATCATTATTTTAATAGATATCTATTAACATATGTTTTGCATTCAATAAATATAGCAAATTTAAAAATAGAAAAAATTATACACATTTTATTTTGGGATCTTACCAAAAATTTACCAGTGCCAGGGTTTGGCCCACCTCTATGATCCCTCATATCTGATACATAGACCCCTCCCACTCTACTACATCTCAATTTTCATAAGCTAGTATTCATATAAAATACAAATTTTATTGTAATTTAATTATGAACAAAAATGAATCATATGCAATATAAGTGAACAATTCAATTAAAAAAATTGAAAATAAACACAATATATCTAAATACAAGTTAGAGACACGTCATAATAGATTATTTCATTTTAAATAAATCAACAATGTTTTGCACTAATTTTTAACATCAACTTGAATTTTTTCTTGTTACAGAATTGAAAAATTGTAACACGTTCTACATTATTTATAAAAATATTTTCATTTGTAATGTACAAAATGTAAGTAGAAAAGAGCAAATGTTGATAAAATGGCAAGGTTCACAAACACTGCTTGGACCCCAATCAGAAACCAGGTGTTTAGGAATTGTATGCACCAGCGCTTCTTATGAAACCAGTTAGCACCCCACCCCACCTTGAGAAAAAAAAATAAACATAAAACGAATAAAAATGAAGAAATTATGTCCGAGTATTTTATGTTCAACAAATAAAAATAAATGTCTAAGTATTTTATTTTATTAAAAAACTATTTATGTGCAGCTGCTCCAGACCACACCTATTGCAAGAGATTGTAGCCATCACTCACATGATAGGTATTAACAAGGGTACTAACTTATGCTGTGAGTTTACTGAGGTGTGGTTATTGCTCCTGTGCTGTAAGTGGAGCTATGTTTCTCATCTTTTTAGATGGGAGCAGTTGCTCAACCCCAGGGATTCCAACCCTGCAACAACACTTTCATTGCATTAAGAGGTGGGGTCAGTGTAACACTGGTTGTGGAGACTAGGCAAAAATCACAATTTTTGTACTTCGTATATAAACACATGTATGGCACTGTCCACATTAAAACAGCCTTGTGTCACGTCTAGCTTTGGTTGGAAGACTAAGTAAATATACTTACAATCGGTTTATTACTGTGAAACTTTTAGTAATTCATGTGCTTATTATGTTTTTAGTAAGATCCCAAAAATGTAATATTGACACTTTATGTTGGTTTGTTTGACATGTGCAATTGTGTATTAAGTACTGCATTAAAAAAAAAAATTCTGTATTTTGCTGATTATATATTTTGACAGATTTTATTTAATCTGATACTTTTATTAATTTACGTTATTTTTTAGTGGATACCCATATTTTAGCAGGCACTGTTTATTTTAAACAGTATTTATTTCACCTCGCAACCTTCATATTTGAGAAAGGTTAAAGAAAATGTGTCCTCTAGAAAGATTTGAACCTGTGCATACCTTTGCAGGAGGAACTACCATCTGATCCAGTGTGATTTGACTCCTCGGCTAAAATGGCTTCACAATCAAGCAAGACTATTTTGTCTATAAAGCACATTCATTCTTCCGGATTTTTCTCAAAATGTATATCTATGTAACATAAAGCAATTTCTAAAGAATTAATGGATACTTTTTTTTTATTCCACAAAAGTTTGAATCCTGCTCAAAGGCAGATTTTTTTTTCTTGAGTTCAAAGGCTTACTTATTAAAAATTTAAAATAAACAGGGCATCTACTTATATGTGGGTATCCACTAGAAAATAATGTTTGAAATATTATCACCATTTGGTACAACTATCTCACAGTGCACTATTTTATATATATATATATATATATATATATATATATTTAAATGCATCATCAGTCGTTATGTCTTTTTTATTCCTTTTTTTTTAATTGTTCTTGATCTTTAATAATGTTCTTTTGTTTCTTATTCTTTCGCACTCAATAAGCCCTTATATATTTGTACAGATGCTGATGGGTGCATGCCCTGTGACCCTGATGCATAAAAATCTTTAAGGACATTAGCTTTCCCATCTGTATTTTCTAGAGATGCAACTAAAGTTTCCATAAAAAGCAATACATTGCACAAAATTACTCCATATGATATTGTAAAAGGAATTTGGTGTTGGTCAAATGACATCAATTTTAATTTAAAACTTAACTCATATTCTTTTTCTAACCGAATGCAAATCATTTATCAAATAAACTAAATATTGACAGTAATTAGTTCATAGATATTTTCTTTATCTTTTTTAAACATTATATTTTTGTTAATATACTTTCTAAAATGATGAGTTCAAAACATTTTAATTAACAAGTAGAGACATTTGTATTTAACATTCAGTTCACTATTCAAATAACGTTTAACAAGGATCAAAAATGTCTTCAGACAAAAAAACTTTTCCTGTTTAGATTGGCACAGATTCTATGGAAGCCAATATTTTTTGTAATTTTAAATAATAAATACTGCATTAATCAATAGATATTATTTTTTTCAAATACTTTCTACCAGGTTTTCCTTTCTTTCATTGGCTAGTGGGATGTGTGGGTGGCATGAAATAGACATCAATGGCACCTTACCAGACACTTTTTTGTTCTTATTTTAATTTACTTTTGTATTTAATTTTAAAAATTTAATTGAAATTTTTTTTTTATTCTGACATAATTCTAAAATAAAAATAAAAAAAATTCAATTGAACTGTGATTCAGTGTAAATACTGTTTTTGTTTTGAATTTATTTAAAAAAAAAAAATCCTATCAATTTAAGTGTTTCAACATGATGATGAAAGAAAAACTTTAGTGTCATCCTGAAGTTTAATACAATTTATTAGGAAATTTTAGTCTGGAAACCATTGAATTCCCCAGGGGCCTAAACTGTGTGTGTATAATATATTATATCAAGCATTTATTGGTCAAAATTAAATTAGACCAGCATACAGTTGCATTAAAAAATGCTCTCTCTCTCTCTATATATATATATATATATTTATTTATTGAAACCAAGGTTGCATAACCAACTGACTTCCAAATGAATATATATATATATATATATATATATATATATATATATTAGTTATCTGCAGACATCTGTTTCGATGTATCACAGCTCATCAGTACGGTTAGACACCAATTGCTTTTAACCCAGGATTGGAACCCGACCAAATTGGCGGCAGTCGGTTTTTAGCTCTGAGCTATGGGCGCTCAGTAGAAGAAGGTAGACTTTTTAGCGTGTATATTATCATTATACACGCCCAATAGCTGAGAGTGATCTAATTCATTGCTGAATGAACAATGCTTAATATATATATATAAATATATATATATATATATATATATATATATATAATGATGTATATGTGGGCAATAAGTTTTTTTAGATTTTTAAATGGCGACATACCGCTACATTGTTTTCTCACTGGCTTGCCATCTTTCTCAACAGAGTACAATTTATTGTCATATCAAATATTTCTATGTCCTTAATAAAACAATTTTACATCACTCAAGAAAATATTGAAAATAATGGAAGTTATCTCAGTTAAAAGGAAAGTGGCATGCATAAACAATATTTGTTTCAACAAAGGCAATCATGAGATCAAATGTTTATAAACTTAATTGCAAATCAACCATAATAGTTTGTCACACTATATTACATTAAAGACAGACTGTAATTTCAAATTGTAACCAATTAATTCAAATACTTTTTCAAGAGACGTAAAACATCTTTCTATGCCTTCACTCTGATAATGATCAATAGAATGGTCTAAAGTACTTGGACCTTTTTGTGACACGATAACTAGGTGTATATTAAGGTGCTTTGTAAAATATGTATTTTATTATAATAGATTAAAATAGAAAATGGTTAAGAATAGAAAATAGATTAAAAACATGTTTCATTTAACAAAAGTGAAAAAGAAGAGAAAAATAATAATAAATAAATAAACGCTTTTTCTTTTATGAGGAAAATTGTGGAAGAGAAAAGGGTATCAGATTACTGTTTTAAATCCTACCACTCTTCCAGTAAATATTTGACTTGACTCGGTGATTTAATGTGATAAGAGATAAAGTTCAGGAAATAGGTTTTTTGAATGATCAGGTCAAAGGCTGTCTTTTACTGTATCTTAACCACACATTAAGAATTTTCAGGCGGAAGCTTTATTAAGATAAAAAAAAAGATAACTGAAATTTTGGACTTGCAGTTGCCAATGGTTATCACCCGCTGGTCTAAAGCATTTCCGGATTTCCGGATCAATTTTAAATAAATTCAGGTAATTTTTCTGAGTCAGATCAGTTGAGTTGAGTTAGTTCTGCCAGGCGTGTGTTTGAAGTAAGAACCTCCGTTCGTCTTGTTTCGGTCAGTTCGGATTTGTTGATCTCCATTAATCAGAGTTAGAGCTGTGTGTCACATTCGCCTGCCCCAACTGAAAAGGCTAACTCTAAACGAAATAAAGCATCCTTTCAACTCATCCAAGTTGTAGAAGTTCGTTCCTTATAGTTCAATCTTGTACCCCCAGCTGTTCGGCCGGCATTTTCAACAAACTCCCGGCAAACATCACAGCGTGGAGAACAGCCGCCGGAGAAATTGTTCGGATCGTCCGTTAGGGTGTTACACCTTACTCCCAATTCAACTATGAATTTCCATCTAAAGCAAAGTGATTAGTTTGAAACCAAGAAAGGTTGATTTAAAACAAAACTGCTTTCAAGGTCTGTTACATTCAACCAAACCAGTGTATGTGTGTGTGTATACATACATCCCCTCTTATCAATATAACTTGAGATTATATATATATATATATATATATATAAAGTAGAATCCGTGGTTCTTGGAAAGGTAAATTTCACAGGAGATTAAATTCAAAGAGAACTCAATGTTAAGATTTAACAGAGTATTATAATAATGAACATAATTTGGATGTTTTTATAAACCCATTGGTATGTAATATTTCGCGGCTCTCTCATCGACAGCTCCTCAGACTAAATTGGAATTTGATCTGAGGAGTATATATATATATAAATACTCCATAACTTGTATGAATACCAAAACAATAAATATATATTTTAAAGAAAACGTTCACGGCTTCTCACACTTTTTATTTTAAACTAATTACTCTCCTTGGAACAACCCTATTCCTTTATTCGATATATATATATATATATATATATATATATATACACACACACACACACAAAGGAGTTTCATAAATATATTATAAATTAATTTCTATTATTTGTTCAATTAGAAACTTATTTATATCAGAAGTATTACTTATGTGTTAATGCCATCTTGAATTTATTTCACATTTATCTAAATTTTAATATACAGTTGTTTTTTTCTTCTTTCATTATATTATTTACTTATAAATTAAATTCTGGTCTTATCCTTTTTATTCCTGAGGTAAATTTTAATGTAAATTATTTTGATCGCAGCAATAGTAAGACCCCGCTTTTATTCTGAAACGGAAAAAAAATGTTTTAAAATTTGACAAAGCCAGGCAAAGCCTGTATTTTTCATTTCTATATTTATTTTTATCTTTTTTAATGTATCTAATTTCCCAAATCAGTCAAAAGAGCCACTCTGTAAACCCATATTTTGGTGTCCAATCTGATACTTCTCTCATTCCATAGGTGATAGCAAAGCTTCCCAAATGCACTTGTAGCTTTTGTGATCCAATTTGTTAATCTTGTCAAGGGATCCATTTGCATCCATTGTACTTCATAAATATGTAAAATGACTTTATATAACCAGTTTTTGGTCAAAATTAAATTAGACCAGTATAGAAGTTGTATTAAAAAGTGCTCAATACATATATAATGTAGAGGTTTTAAATATTTTCATTTAGATATTAGTTGATTACGCATCGTTGTATGATATAAAATGCCTGAAGATACCAAAAGGTTGAAACCCCAAGGTTGCATAATCGAGTAACTTCTGAATATATATATATATATATATATATATATATATAACATAGTGATGATCCACATATACTGTCTTAATATGCATAGGAAAAACTACTAAAAAGTTGTAAGTTTAAAAATGTATTTTTTTGACAGTATTTGTTTATTTCTAATATATTTTATATTTCAGACTGTCCTTGATCCTTCATCAGAAACAAATGATTTTAAAATTTAAATTATAAACGTATTTCACGAGAGCGTCTGTGGAGAGAGATTGTTTACATCACGTGACGCAGAAAACGACAGATTTTTTTTTTTTTAAATATTTGTAAATGTAAACCTATCTTTAATAATACTTATAAATTTTGTTTTAGAGAAAATTTTTTTAATTGTATCTAAAAAATGTTTAGCTATTGAAATATTTGTAAAGATTCAAAACACCTAAGTCCCTATTTAACCCTAGCTTGTGTGTATTTAATTTTAAAATCCAGTATCTTTCTTTCTTTCTGCGTGTGTGTGTGTAGAACTAAAATCGGAGTCTATTTGTAAAAATTTGCAATTTTCTAAAGTGTGACCCAGTTGATTGAAATGAACTGCTATTGGGGAATATTGGTTGTTCTGTCGTATGCTAAGTTTGTGATTATTGAAACGAAATCTAAAGCTATTACCAGATTCTCCAATATATCCACTATTTGGACATATTGAACAGAAGAGAAAATATATAATGTTTTGGCTGTCACAGGTGAGGCGTGGTGGGTGCAATTTGATTTTGGTGTTGGGTACAGAGAATATTGTGTCGTTTACTAAATGTTTACAAATTAAACACCGGGGTTTCTGACATTTGAAATTCCCTGATAGGTTTGTATTTTTTAGATATTTGGTAGAAGTGAGGATAGTTGATAGGTTGGGTGTTTGTTTCATTGCATTTATGGGTGGTTTATCAAAAATATCTTTGATTTTTTTGTTTGATTGGAGGTTCTTGTAATCATTTTTTAAATTTTTGATAAGTGTGTGGGAATATTGATTGTAGTTAAAAACCATGGTAATTCGGTTGTTGTTTTTTCTTTTCTTGTATGTGAGAAGTGTGTTACGATTTATGTGGATGGTTTTATTTAGTGCTTCTTTTATTATTTTTATTGGGTATTTACATTTTAGAAATTGCTTTGTTAGATTGTTAATGTTGTTTCGAAAATCTGGATGGTCTGAGCATATGCGTTTGATTCTTAGAAATGAGCTGTATACGATAGATTTTTTAATTTAAGGGGATGACAACTGCTAAAGTGTAGGAATTTATGTAGGTTTGTGGGTTTGTTGTATAGACTGGTGGAAAGTGTATGTTTGTTTAATTTTATCATGACGTCTAAGAAAGGGACGGATGTGTATGAGTACTCCATGGTAAATTTAATTGTATTGTGGAAGTTGTTGCAAAAAGTAAAAAAGTTTTAATTTTTCTAATCCATGAGTCCATAAGAAAATGTCATCAATGTATCTAAAATAATGTGATGGTTTATATTGTGAATTGTCTAGTATCTTTCTTTCTAGAATGTGCATAAAGATATTGGCATAACTAGGTGCCATTTTTGTGCCCATTGCTGTGCCACTAATCTGTAAATAGTGTTTGTTGTTAAATTTAAAATTATTATGTGTTAAAATGAAATTTATTAATTGGCATATATCTGTAATTTGGTTGTTAGGTAGTTTGCTTTTACTAAGGAACTCATGGCAAGCTGATACACCTTCAACATGTGGAATGTTCGTGTACAGAGACGTAACATCCATCGTTACTAGGATATTATCATTGTGGACTAAGTTAATGTTTTGTAATTTGTTGAGAAAGTCAGTAGTGTCTCTAATATAACTAGGTATGTTAGGCAATAAAGGTTTTAGGATATTGTCTATGTACCCAGGTATAAGTTCTGTGAGGGTACCAATGCCTGATATTATGGGTCTGCCAGGTGGTGTGATTTTAAGGGCTTTGGAATTTTATAGATCTCTTCATTATTTGATTGTTTAGTATGATGTGGGTTGGATGAAGAGGGGTTAGGGTGTTTTTCTGAAATGATTTTGGGGAGTTTATGTAGTTTTGGGATAGTGTAGAATGTTGCTGTTTTTGCTATATATATATATATATACATATATATATATATATATATTGTGTGTATTTTGGCAGCATTTTTTCATTAATGCAGGTTTCATTGAATAATATAGACAAGTTTTGTCTATTAATTTTGTGTAGGATCCGTTCATACCGTCTGATATACTTGATGGTGATATCGTTGAAAGACAACAAAAAGTCACAGTAATTGTTGATTTTTTTATCGGGTCTAAGCTTTCGGCTCACATAAGCCATTATCATTACTGTGTGTTAATATTTATTCTTGTGAGCCGAAAGCTTAGACCCGATAAAAAAAATCAACAATTACTGTGACATTTTGTTGTCTTTCAACGATATCACCATCAAGCATATCAGACGGTACGAATGGATCCTACACAAAATTAATAGACAAAACTTGTCTATATTATTCAATGAAACTTGCATTAATATATATATATATATATATATATATATACACACACACACAGATATCTCCAAATTTAAATGGGATCACAATGATTATTGCTGTTTGAACTTTTCAAAAGAAATGAGTAAGTTTTGTTGCACAGAAAATGATTGTTGAAAATATATATTACTTACTCTTTACTGAGCCTCACCAGTAAATTATACTTACCTGGCCAAAAGAGCCTTTTCCAATTAAGGAATCGATTTCGTATCTGTCCATCCACTTCTCCCCCGGGGTGATTATGTAGTCATGGTTTGTGTCATCATAACCGTCATTATAAACAGGTACGTTCGTACGCCCCTTTTTATGTATTGATTCATCATGTGGCAGTTGTGCCCGGCGTTTCTTCTTTGCATAGTAAACCTGAAAAAAGGCAGAAAGCAAGATGTAAGTATACATTTCATTGCTTTTAAACATAAGAATTAATATCAACTTCATATCTGACATTTTCTGACAAATCAAGACAAACAAAATGACAGAAAAGAAATTTCTGACCAATCAAGAGGAAGGAAATGACATGTTGCTTACTGTTCACAATTTAAATAACCATTAATAGCTTATTTTCACTCTGTATTCTGACTGTAATTACAAAATTTCTTGCAATGTTTCATTCCAAGAAATTTTCTTGGAAAACAAAAAAAAAAAAAAAAAAAAACTAATTCACAATTTCACTAAGTGGTGAGTCAGTGAGTCAACATTAACTACACAAGCACCACATCTTGCATGTTGACTTGTACTTTAAAAAAAAAAACAAAAAAAAAAACTATATTTCATGCATATATCAATCATCACATTACAAACAATTCAAACGCAACTTAGGCAAACATTAGTAGATTCAGGTTGAAAATCCTTTATCAGAAATTCTTGGGACTGGAAGTGCTGCAGTTTTCAGATTTTGTACATAGCATCTATAAAGTGGAGAAGCTTGGGAATAGAACCCAAGCATAAACACGGCATCCCTTTTCATTTCATAACACAGTTTATACAGATACCTGAAGGTTGTTTTATATAAATAACATATACCCTGAAAGCAGTTTTACATAAAATTAAAAAAAAAAAAAAATGATCATGATTTTGAAAAAAAATTTATAAATGCAACACCAAACACTACTTCTATTTTAGATGTGAGAAACTAGAGGGTTAGGGTACATCCTTGATGACATTATTTTGAGTGAGTGTGAGGAACAAAATTTAGTAAGCTTTACCAACAATGTTGTTTTGATTAAAATGTTACAATACACAGATATAGTATTTGTATAAAAAACAAACCATGGATTCTTATTACAGTTAAAAGTAATGGAAACTGAAAAAAAAATAAAGACAGCATTTTATTTGTAACACTGCAACGCAAGAATCATACTATGAATAAACATGTTGCTTTCTGAAATTTTCCGTGTGGTAAGTCATGTCAACACCTGAAAACCTTCCTGATTTTGGAATTTCAGATAAAGAATCAGTCAGTCAGGTAAGTGCCATATGTGATAAATGTTTGGGTGATCATGTCTCAAAAGAGACATGACTGACTAGACAGAATTTTCATGCAGTAGGTTGTCATTACTTTCTGCAGTAGACTGGTTGCCAACCAAGGCTATAGAACCTAATCTGCCCTGCTATTTAACCCATAGCCGGAAGTAGAAATGACAGATTCATACCATTCCCAAGGTTATTTGTGCATAAGTGAATGCAACGAATTCAACTGGAATTTGAACTTGGTTCCCAGAATTCTCATTCCAAACCAATATCCACTGACAGTAATAACAACTTGAACAAAAACATGAATGCAATTTTGATGTATAGCTTCTTTAAACAAATTCTGACTACTTAAAAATACCTTACACACCCACATACAAAGAGGTAGAGATGGATACTTCAATGTCAAGTAATAGTTAACAAGCTTCAAGTTTTATTCATATCTACTGTATATACAACTATTTTTCCTTTTTAAAGGCATTCTATTTCATTTGGGTGTGCATTGTGGTGCAGTTGTTATTGGCTCAGAACGAGAAATCAGAGAGTCAAGTTCAAATTCCAGTTGAATTTGTTGCATTCAATTATGTCGAAAAACCCTTCAGAAAGGTATTAATATGTCACTTCTCCTTTTAGCTATGGGTTAAATAGCAGGACAGATTGAGTTTTATAGCACTGATTGTGAACCAGTCTACTGCAGGAAAATCGTCTGCCCAGTCAGTCATGATCACCCAAGTGTCTATCACTTTTGGCACTTAACTGATGATGTGATTGGGAGAGGATTTCAAGTATACAGGAGGATGAATTTTAGTTATCTATGCAAATGAATCAAATGACTGCGCCATCTTTCTGAATTGTGAAACACTTTTTCCTGTAACATTTTCAATGATACAATTTGACCTCATTGTGGCTCTACACAGCCAAATGAGAGGAAAGCAGAAGTAATCACATGATTTATAAATATGTATAATTACATGTCTTCACCATAAAAATGTTGGAAAGTAACCATTTAGATACAATGATTAACCAGCATAACTAGGGGTGTTGTGGTCAGACAACAAGTTCCTTATTTTTAGCAAAAAAGAACAATCCTCATCACTAACCCCCCCGTCTTTCTCTCTAATCAAATAAGAAGCTATAACAATAGCAACACAAATTAAAGTTATTATCCTACTATATTCAACCAGGAGACAAAGATATTCCTAAGTTTAAGAGAAATAAAATATTTTATTAAACTGGCAGCACCTGTGGAAATTTCATACTTTTCCTATTTGAATTTCTTAATGAATGAGAATTTTTAAGTAAATGATTGAATAAGCTCCTTGTAAGTTTCACAGTTACTATATACTTGTGGAAATTCATTGATAAATATTGCAATAACAATCAGGTCATGGATTAGTAACTTGCTGGGTTAGAGGAAGATAACTCATGACATGACTTCCAATTGAGGCTTTACGCAAAGAATGAGGATGATATACCCCAGTGATAAAGGGTTAGGTTTGAAATTCCTAGCACTTGAAGAAGGCTGGAGCGTACAACAACCGAAATGTCATACATACGGCAACAAAGATGAGGACAATAGCCCAAATAATGTAGATACTGAAAAGATTCAAAGTTAATATATTTTGCGGTTTACTGAAGCTGATGTTAAGCTACTGCAAATTGTTTATATATCAACCTGAAAACTCAAGTTATATTCTTAAATTCATGTTAGATTAAGATTTCATATAGATGTCATGTGTGTTACCAAACCTGTTCAGAAATATCGAAACTGTCAGTTGTATACAACCGCTTCCTAAGATCACTGATGAAAAAAGGCTTTGAATGAGTAAAGCATAAGGGTCTTGGTAAATATCATCCTGCTTTGAACATTATGAACTGGTGCTACAGAATCACAAACAAAGAACTGTACCAAATAACAGAAACCACATCCCTTGGGAACTACCAAGAGCAGTAACAACTAAAATGAATAGCACATGTAATTTGAAGAGAAAATAATGACACAATCAAAATGCTGGCATTCAACAATGAAAGCTTAGGAAAGAAACCTCATTGTCCTGGGTATGATGATAAACTACATTTGGCAGGAAAGCCTCTGATCAGGAGGTTTTGAGGTGCATGAAACCACACCTTAATTGCTGTTGTTCCCAGGTCCATCATGACCCATTATGTTAACATCTGTTAAGGTTCCAACTATAGGCAAATAGTTAACCCCAAACTGAGGTCAAAACATTATGAAAGTATAAAATTCATTTTTTTGGTAAAAATTCCAGTAATACATTTTGGAGAAAAAATTACCGGTAATACATTTTTGTAAATGAAATTATTGATACTACCGAAAAAAATTAAATTTCAGCATTAAATGGCCCATAAGGTGTTGATATGCCAGTAAACAAACAAAGGAAAATCGTATCAATAATGGAATGAGCAATAACAGGTCTTGGACTTGAAAAATCTGTTTTTTTTAAAATATGCTTGAAGAGAAAAATTTTGTAAATTTCAACCAACTATAGTATTAATTGGATGTACATTGGGGATGCAGTGGATATCGGTTAGGATTGAAAAATTGGGGAGCTGAGTTTGAATGCCAGTTAAATTCCTTGCATTCACTTACGCACAAATACTCTTGGGAAAGGTATTAATCCGTCTCTTCCCTCCAGTTATAGGTTGAAAAATAGGACAGATTGGTTTCTATAGCCTTGGCTGGCAACTAGTCTACTACAGAAAGTAATGGCAACCTACTGCGGGATAATCTTCTGCCAAGTCAGTCATGTCTCTTTCAAGACATGATTGCTTAAGCATGTATCATGTATGGCATTTAACTGACTGATAGTATTAATAAATGCCAAATGTTTCCTGATAAGAAAACATTGTTATCATTACCATATGGAAGTGTTATTGCATCTTCTATGTCCTTCCTTCTTATTATGTATGTTTTCTTTTCCTTACTAAAACCAAACAATATTGCTGAGATGTCTTTTTCTTTCATCATTTATCACAATCAAAATGGAAGGGGTTTTTATTTACCAGAGGCAATGGTAGGGCATTATGTGCTAACTTACTAACAGAGGAACAAAAAAATTAAAAATTTAATTCAATCAGCTGTTTTTTTTTCCTTCTTTTATTTTTAATACATAAATGTGCATTGAAAATGCTATAATCCTATTTCTGACTAAGTCTCTGGTTGGAATCAGGAAGCAGGGCTGGTATAAGGAACTTGTGAGCCCTTAACTCATCTATGATATGGTCCACCACTCTATTACATCTCAATTTTTCAAATACAAATCACAGACATGTCATAATAAATCAATACATCTGAAATAATACGACAATGTTTTGTTATCAACCTGACATTTTTCTTATTAAAAAGTTGAATAATTTTAACTAGGTACATCTACTAATTTTCAGTACATAAATTTTAAAGTGAATTTATAAAAATAAAAAATCTTTTTTGAAAGCTTTCATTTTAGCTGTAATTTAAAGCTAAATGATTAAATTCACTTTTCCCAGTGAGCAAAACACCTCAGTAGATTTCAAATAAAAATTACATTGATTAGAATTTCAACATTTTTTTTAGAGTTTTCAAAAGTTGAGATTTTTTTTCTATATATTTTGACAAATCTGTAAACAAATTTTAATTCTTGGTCTAAAATATCTTGCACAAATAAAATATACATATGTGACAGATTATTTTTTGAAAATTAGCAAATTTAAAGTTAAATTAATCTAATTTGAAATAAGTATTACTTGTCTATAACATGAAATTTAGGATAAAAGTATTTCTTAATCATGGAGGTAATATCTTTCTGAGTGATGACTGCCAGATATGGTGATAAGCTAAGTATGGTTAACTTAACATCTGCTCAAATTTTTTCCTGTTAAGAAGAAACCATGAAACACATGACCTTTCAATGTCACAGATATTAAAAAAAAAACAAAAAACAAAAAAAAAAACAAACAAAAAAAAAAAACAACCTTTATACATCCCTGCACCAAAAAAAAAAAAAAAAGAAAAAAAATATTGAAAATATTTTTTGGCACAAAGATTTTTATTAAACTTTTCAATATAGTCTTCATTTAACGATCTTACTGCCACAAGTCTTTCAAGAATTAAAAAAAAATATTTTTGAAACTTTATAAATTATTATAATCAAAATAGAAAAAAATGAAAACATTTTTTGTAAAAATTAATTATTGAATTTTTTTTTTCTTCAGACTGCCATTCATATATATATATATATATTAAAAGCAATTAAAAGCTTAAATAATGTCAGTTTTATTGCATTCTTTATTTTACTATTCAGAGCAGATTTTTGGAAAAAAGAATAACAGTTAAAAAAAAAAAAAAATAATTTTTTTTAAAAATTTAGATGATTTACATTTCCTAAGGAGTCCTGCATTTAACAAATAAAACAAATTTTTGAAATGTAATTTAATTTCATGAAATTATGTAGAGGGTGAGGGGGTAACAGATATGAAAAAAATTTTTTTTACCAAGTTTTTAGAAAAGTAATGATTTTCAAAATAATTTTATTCATTTGGAAATAAGCCCTTACTTTAGTATTTCAAGATATTTTTGTGCAGTTTTGGTAAATATATTTGTTCAAATGAGATGTGAATATTATTTTCATGTTACGTAATTAGATGACAATTTATCCATCGCGCCGTGTGTGCGAGTGTGTGTGTGTGTGTGTGTGTGTGTGTGTGTGTGTGTGTGTGGTGATCTACACATAAAATTAAAGGTTTTAACAGAATTGAAAAAAAATAATCCTTTCATGCAACAAGTAGTACTTTGATACTTTTTTTTTTTTCCATGGAATTCATGCCAAGTCAACCACTTCCATTTATTCTTGCTTCTTTCTTTTTGTTTACTTCCTTCCTTCACAAACAATCACCAGTGGCAACAACATTAAACAAAATACACACTCTTCTAAACAACTGCACAATTAAATCCTAGACGACCAAGAGTGGGGGGGAATAACTGATTAACAATATCTACCTAACTCTTAAAGTTGAGAGCACTTTTACTGGCTGGCCCCAAGAATTTGTTTGTGAGCCTCCTAGCAAATCAATAAAGATGGCATTCATGCCAGTTGCTAGGCTCCGGTATATACATGTCATGTACAATTATTAAAGACATTTACACATCAGCTGCTTATGAGCAGGTGCTGCCTTCTGTAAACAAACTACCTAACATTCCAAAGCATGGGTGGATAATCAGCATATCATATCCCTGACTCTACCAAACAAGTCTTTGACTAATATCCTTATCTTCCACATTTCTGTTCTTAAGAGATATGGTATTGCATGTTTGTGTATCTGCATGTCCACATTTATGCAGATATTTTTTTGTAGATCTCTGTTCATGTTTTAACTAAACCCAGCCTGACACAAGGCTACAACAGCTGAGTATCAAATGAATAAATTCAAAAGTAATGGTTTGTAAACTTAGCTTACTCACAGATACATCACAATAGGTGTTCTTATTTACTCACTCACTGCTAAATCACTTTTTTCTCTTTGAATTGCTGTTTGTGGCATTGTTCTACTTCTATGTGCCATGTTCCTTCAGGACAAAGGCAATCATGGCCTTCCACATCTCCCTATCTCTTATTGCTCTTAATATCCCGTCTGTAAATATCCCACTCAATACTCACTCCGCCACCCATCTGCTCCAAGTCCATCAAGACTTATGTGTTGCTTTCCCTTGTCTCTTTTCCCCGCTTTATCCTTCATGTGAGCATCAGGTTCTCCAAGCCCTCCTTCTTCATTACATATCCCCAAAGATTTGTCTGTCTTTTCCTGATGTTAAGTATCAGTTTCCTTCTTGTGTCCAGCCTCTCCAAAAACCTTGTTGTTGCCCATGTGTTCTGTCCATGGTATCCTCAGCATCCTTTTGTAGAACCACATTTCTGTTGCTTCAAGTCATTCTTTGATTTTTGTTGAGATTGTCCAGCATTCACTACCATATTGAAGGACAGACATCACATAACAATCCAGTACTCTCCTCTTTCCCATCTTTTGGATTGTGGCATACTTGAGATAAAAACTGTTTTGTTAAATCAGCTGAAGATGGGATAGAGTAGAAATATTGATCATTAAAATAAATACCCTGCTTTATTTAATATTATAATTAATGATAATTTTGTTTTTTAATACAAAAATTTGGGGGAGGGATAACTCCAGAAAAAATCAAAGCAAAATATAGTACTCTCTTCTTTGTTTCTAGTGAAATTTACCCTTGGCCATCAGATGTTTGGTCCATGGTATCTTCAGCATCCTTCTGTAGAACCATATATTGGTTGCTTCAAGTCACTCCTTCATCTTTGATGAGATTGTCCAGCATTCACTACCATATTGAAGGACAGACATCACATAACAATACAGTCAGTCAGTTAAGTGCCATTTGTGATACACACTTGGGCGATCATGTCTTGGCAGAAGATTATCCTGCAGTAAGTTGCCATTACCTTCTGTGGTAGACTGGTTGCCAGCAAAGGCTATAGAACCCAATCTGTTCTGTTATTTAACCCATAACTGGAGGGAAGAGACGGATTAATACCTTTTCCAAAAGTATTTGCGCATTAGTGAATGCAATGAATTCAACTGGAATTCGAATTTGGCTCCCCGATTTCCATGAGCCGATATCCACTGCACCACAACGCATATTTTTCTGCCTCTTAATACTCTACTCAGCTTCTGGAATGCATCCTTGACCATGCTAATATGTCTTTGATTTGTGGCATACTTGGGCAAAAAACGGTTTTGTTGAATTAGATGAGGATGGGATAGAGTGGAGGTAAAGTAAAATATTGATGATTAATCCTAGAACACTAACCATGGGTATATAGTACCCAGCGCAAACAACGCCATTTTAATTACAATTTAATTAAATTTTCAGTACCTAATTTTTTTTACCTAAATAATGTTTTTCAGTTCCTATTAATGTTAACTTAAAGTACAAATTTTGAAGTGCCTGCATGTAAAATATTTCAAATAAAGATTTATATTTAATATTTTTTTAATATTTTCAAAATCAGATATGATATACCCATGGTTGGTAGTGGTGTAACTTTAATTGATGGTTAGTGTTCCAATGTTAAAAAAGATACCCTGCTTTATTTAATATAATTAATACTAACTTTTTTTATTATACAAATATTGGAGGGGGGTAACTTCAGAAAAAAAAAAAATTAAATTTGAATTATTTCTTTGTTAAAAAAAAAAAAAAAATAAATAAATTAACTGGGATATTGAAATCCCAGTATATTTTTTTTTTTTTCAAACCATTAAGTAGATATAGCTTGCTATGATTTGAAAATTTTTTGTTCTGTAAGTAACCTATCTCCAATGCTGTTGCTAACCCCCAACCCAAGAAAAATTCCCCTCCCACCAACCATGTAAAAAAATGTGAACTAATTTTAGTGCCTAAATTCTTACTCATGGCCCCACTGACTTAAAGCCTCCCCACTATTATGACATTCTGGCAACACATCTCCCCAACTACCACAGATAATGACAAACTAAAACAAAGCTTAATGTAAACATTTGACAGGGAAGATTACTGCACCATATATATATATATTTTTTTTTTAAATAATTTTTTTTTTAAAGGTCAACTTTGAAAAATCAGCATAAACAAAATGTGATTTTAATAAAGGTTAAGAAATTGATAAGATTTTAAAGAATCATATCAATGTAAAGATATTTAAAAAATGTTAAAGGGACTGGGGTTAAATTCTTATAAATGAAACTTATTACACTGTAGGTATGGTAGTTGCTATCACTAAGAAAAACCTTGTTGCTATGGTAACTGACAGTCTAGTTGTTTCATGACTAACCAACCTGTTTCCCATCCACCCACACAAAGCCAAGGAAGCTGTAATATTTTGTGTCAAGAAAAGAGAAAATTTATGCCCACATTCTAATTTGGTTGAAGCAGGGATTTTTGGAAAACTCTGCAGCTATAAAAGCAGGTAGAAATGTATGTGTGTGTGTGTGTGTGTGTGTGTGTGTGTGTGTGTGTATATATATATATATATATATATAGTTACACACATATACACACACACACATTATACATAGTCACACAGACACACACACATTACATTAAACTTATTTACACACACACGTATAACACACACACGTATATATTATGGAAAATCCCAGAGATTAACGAAATGGATTAACAACTGATGTATTTATTTGTTTGAAAATTATTTTTAATAGATATGCATATTTGAGTAGATATTTTTTTGTTTTTATTATCCAGGTGAAAAAAACCAACAGTTTTATAATTCCGAGTTCTCTGGCATTTACTTTTTTTAAAAATATTGTAGAGCATAACATAATTAAATTTGCTTTTTATTTAAAATCAGTATAGTTTACATCGCTACACGTGTGACACTATCTCCTGCGGTGATACTTTCCCTTCTCCCGTGGCCTGCAGTGTTACACACGGAAACTTTATGTTTTGAAATTTTACCTGGTCAGTGAGCTAACATTGCCTGATGATGGGGTAAAATCTTGAAACATAGAAATTTCCATGTAGCAATGTAAACTACAGTAATCTTAAATAAAAAAACAAATTATATCCGTTTTTTTTATATATATATATATATATATATATAACTCCACCGGCTTGTATATTTTTGAGATGCTTTGTCAGGAAAATGTGTCATTTAGCAGGATTCAAACTTGCCACCCCTAACAACAGAGGGGAACCCATCAATTGATCTGATGCATCTTAACCACAAATTATTTCACAATAAACAAAGCCGAATTAAATTTTTGATTTCTTGTAAATATCCATCTCTACTCTGACAGTGTATTATAATGTAAACAAATGAAAAAACAAAAAAAAACAAAAGAAAAAACACATATACACACATGTATATTCATACATGCACATACAGATATATACCTACAGAGACATTTTTATACACATGCATCTGCACACACACACACAGGTATATATATATATATAATACATATAAGCATAGATATATACATACATATTTGAAATTATCATCATTCTTGTTATTAGTGAACGAGAGAGCAGCATGCCAACAAAGTTTAACTGAGGTACAAATATACAAAGTTCAATACACCTGTCATGTGTTTTGATAAAAAGTGGGGTTCAGTTAAAATTGACCTCCTCAGTCCATCCAGATTGTCTTCAATTAAAAGATGTGCCCAGATGTCACTCCCAAGTCAACTTGGCGGCTTCATCCTTCAAGCTTAAGAATTTATTTCAACAATGGAATTTAGATATTTCAAATCAAAATCAGAACCTTTTGTAATGTTTTGACTATCTCTCACTGCCTCGCATCTTGGATGTGTGGTTACTGTAATGGTTAGTGACTAGGAAAGAAATTTGATGAACAGTATGACTTGATCTCTTCTCCCCACTTATGGGTTAAACAACAAGGCAGACTAGACTCTTACCTTCAACCAAACAGGAGAAAAAAAAATAAACAATTCAAAACCAGCTTGAAGAGAGATGGGCTCTGTCAAGCTTTCTTACCTTAAGCACATGACTGCTACTATAGCTGCAGTACATAGGATACCTGTACAAACCTAATTAATTACAGAACTCTTGATGTCATACAAACAGACATTGCATAAGGAATAGATGAACTGTAGTGAATAATGATAATTTAAAATATCAGGTGTGCTATTACTTTAGCCTTGTGCCAAACTAAGCCATAGTTTGGATGATTTTCCAAGTGACGCATCTTCTATCCTCTTTGGATAACTCACTACTGTCATTGTATAACAGGCTAAAATAGCTAAGTGACGACTATGGTATAACAGAGAAACTTAAAAAAATAAATGTTCAGTCCTCACTCTGAACTAAATAATGATATACTTGTGCCAAAGTAAAATTATATATTCATCAAAATAAGCAGCTCTTACAATGAGTTTGCCATAAATGCCCATTGATAAGATAAAGTCCTCCATACCATTTAAAATGGTAAAGTTATTTTAAATTATCCATTAAATTTCTGGTGTACAGTGTCTGACCACTACTGTCAGTCTTATGGTTTTACGCAATCAGGCAAGAGGCAGCTGTATTGCAAAAATAGGGACCTTTATTCCCCCAGACAAATTATTTGTTTTTATTGGAAGTAGGGGTGTACAATTGTGTGTTTATGGCTGTATTTGATCTTAGCTAAATGAGTGCTTTTCCCTGCTCAAGGTGAGGTTTGTTTGGTGCATCATACATACATACATACACACACACACAATCAGGCTTTTTACATTTCAAGTCGTTATTCTTTACACTACTTGCATATCCTGTTAGAGGCTCACTGAACCTTTCCTACCCATTAAAACTCCTTGAAATGAACCTTATCTAGAAGAATTAAAAAACAAGAACCATTTTTTGACAACAGACTCTACAGACAGAGCTCAAAGGTGAAAGTCAAAATAAACAAGCTTCTTGAAGTAAATCCTTAAAAATAGCAATGTTTTTAACTTTTTGTAGACCACAACTTACGAAACAGTTGCTTTGTAGTTGAATTGCTCAAAGTTTTGGCAACAAAATGCTCTTAATGATGTAGAAAGGCTTCAAAAGAAGGTTCTGCTTCCTATCTCAATTGATTGTGTATGGGGCTACACAGATTAAGGAAGATTTTAATTAGGGTTATGTTGTAACCTAAAAGGTTATTGAATAAGAAATAAGCAAACAGAGGTTGGAAATAGCAATATTTATGACAACATCAAATACAAGACTTGCAAACTGCATGAAGTAAATAGTTGCTACTAGTAGAGAATTACTAGACAGTAAGAAAACACCCCTCTCTCAATAGTATCCAACATCTTGTATAATAAGGATTGGGACATACCCATTACTGTCCATAGGCATGTACATAACAGGTTTGAAAGAGGGAATTTAACAGGATTATATAATAATGTCTTTAAATACTCATAAAAAAACAAAACAACTTTTTAACATAGAATTAATACTGTTTTGTGGTGCTGTTTTGATTTTTAAAAAAAATGATAGATTAAATGGCATATAAGTCTCACCAGCCAAATATTATAATTTTATAAAGCTGTAATTAATAAATGAATAGCTATTTATTTCAAACCGGTTCAAACATATATGTTTGTATGAAGTCTGATCAAAATGTATCAGGAATGTTGTTGTAGTAATGGTGTTAAAATACGCAGAGTGAAGATAGTCAGCACAGATTGACCTTCAACTCTGTTGCATATGTACACTAAGTTATTATGTTGTCTCTCACTTTTGTTATATAAAGCAGTGCTTGGAATGAACGTGTGTAGAGTATGGCTGTCTTACAACATCACAGAAAACCTTTTACAGTCATGATAGCTGACAAGTCTTCACAGTGGAAGATCTCTAACCTCTCCGAAAGCAAGAATGTGTGAAAACAACGTGAAGACACTGTTGACAGTTTTCTTCAATGACAAGGGGAGTGGTCAGGTAGTAAATTGAGAGTACCACTATAATGTGTTGCAGCATTAGTTGGATGCTGTCCATCAGAAAAGAACAGAATTTCAAGTGTTGGTGAGTGGTAACTCTACCATGACGACACACCTGCCATTTAGTAGTTTGTACAGCATATGTTGGCCAAGCACAATATACCACAGGTTCAACATATTCCCCAGATCTTGATCCTTGTGACCTTCTCCTCTTTCCAGAAACCAAATCTCACTCAAAAAGAACAAAATTTCAAAACGTTGAGGAAATCCAAGAGAATGAAATGAAGCATCTACTCACTATCCCAAAGGAGTTCTAGAAATGCTTCCATCAATGGAAACTATGTTGGATAAATGTTAGGGTTTTAGAAGGGGACTACTTCAAAAGAGATTAAATGCTGAATTGATATGTATTGTAGTTTGTTTTTTACAGAACCAGTCCTGATTTTTTTCATCAGACCTCATATATATAACATTAATATAGATTTAACATTAATATTTCATTTGATCAATCAGATGCTAAAATTATTATATACAAAGCATAGTCTCCAAGGTGTTAGAATTAAATATGTACTACATCTTCATTAAATATATATACGCCTTCTCTATGTCCATGATCTCGTGGTTCTGAATTTGATTTGCTGTTTACTTAGATTATCAGATAATATATGTTATCAGGTTCAGAGTTAAATTACAAGGTAAAAACACAACAACACGTTTCTGACCAATATATTATACCCTTACTATATGTGAAGTCCTATTAATGGGGATAAAAAGTTCTCAACTTTTAATCAGATTAAAAGGTCAAAACTACAAAACTTGCACATGTAATGCAATACTTGGCTTATAAATTGGTAAAATGGCACTAATATATATTGAGCATATTTTTTCTAAGGAATTAATAAGATTTAATTTTTAATCCGTCATATTTTTTGATTTGAGGGTGGCTTCCACTACAAAGTGGGATGCCAGTTTGAACCTTTACAGAAGGCACAATGAAGACTCTCAAATGGACAGAACCAATAAATGTAAAAAAAAAAAAAAAAAAAAAAAAATGGTATCTACTAAAACATTTGTATTCACTAAAATAAGAAAAATTGAGCGCATTCAGTAAATAAGATTTAAAATAATTCTTTTATTTCAAATCTATTAAGATTTTTTGTCTACTCCATTATATGCTAAAAGTGAATCTGTTTATAATTAACCTAGTAAAATTGGTCACTTTTAGAAACCAGCTAAAATATTAAGAGTAAACTTATGATTAAATTTGAGTTTTGTACACAGAGGGATATAGAATATCACTTTGAACTCAGTGAGGGATGATGTATTTTTTAAATTTCTAAAAAAAAAATAACAGATTTTAAGCTCAACTAAAAAAGGACAAAAGAAACAAAAAGAGAATATTGCATAAAAGTGATATCATTTGTAATTACTATTTTTTTTTATTTAATCTATTACATATATTATGATTATTATATGTATTTGTACTTATATATGTATTGATTACTATTTATTTTGACTTTTACCATTATTATTGTTTGTTTTTTTTTTATATCATTATTTATTTGTTTTTATTGAACTAACCTGAAGATCATTTGTCTTATTTTTACTTTCTGTTTTTACTTAAAGTTATATTTATCATATTTGCATTTTCTACTCTTATTCATTTTTCATCAATTCCTACTTCAGGTGTTAATCAGAAAGATAGTACAGATCATTTTTATTGTACGTTATAAAGACTGGCTTCTCCAAGTATTTTAGGTTTTAATCCTGATCTACATTTTCCTTCTTTTTATCTTTTTTCTCCAGTTATCAAAACTGTTTGATATTTGTATTTGTTTATGTAAAAATCCTTTGTAATTTGTCTTACAAACTAAGTGTTTTTAAGTTTATCTAACAATGTGGGGAGATTGACTGAAGTTGAGATGCCAGGTCAGAATCAATATCATTAGAGACTCCCCCTTTAGATCTTGTTTAAAATCTCCAGATATATAGTAAGAGCACCAAACCAGATATGGCAGCATTATTCAATGCACAGCCGAATGGTAGATTTATAATTGTGCAGGATGGATTTTGACAAGCAAATTTATCTGACAAGACACAGTGAATCATCCTTCTTAGCAGAAGACGTAGCAATTTATTCAGTAAAATTGAACTACTTCACGTCAGTAGAAAGCATGAGATAAAAGTGGCATAAGGAGTTGATCTCCTGAAGGTTAGCATTGTCCATGTTGACAGAGGGTAAAAATGGCTCTTTATGATGATTTAAGGATAGCAGTTTGGTTTTTGTTGTATCCTTGAGAAACAAATTGTGCACCCAAGTGGTAAACTACCAAATACTGACGTCGTAGAGCAAACCGGATTATACTGTATGAGAGTGTCACTGAGAGATTAGTCTACTGTAATATACATAAACATATACACTCCTCGCTATGAATCTCATACAACAGATGGACTAATCCATCGTATTGTACCAGAAGGGTAGCAGGATATTCTACTACAACTATTTGAAAGTGTTAAAATTTACAGGCCATTTCCTACCCTAGTCAACAACTGATTGGAGGTCATTTTTGAGAGCATCTCCAAGTTTTACTCTGTTGGACTAATCAGGTTTACTATTAAGATAGGAGTAAATAATTGTCATCAGAATAAATATCTGAAACTGTTAAAAGACCTGTATCAGAAGAATAGCATCCATGTCTCCAACATGTACAGGACTTTAGTAGTATTAATCAAAAGAATCTTTCTAAGTTGTACACTTTGTGAATTATAAATAAACATGCATTTTTATCAGTGAATAAAAAAAAAGTTATTTATTATTAATATAATATAGATTTTAGCTTTATTATTATACATAAAGCACTATTTTATTAGCACATGCACACAATGTTCAATATTATATATATGTGAATGAAGACAAAAAGAAATTTTTCTTTACCAAAGCATTCTGTCCTTTGATGTGCCTTATCAAGGTAAATGATTATCAGAGCATGAAATGCATTGGTAAAGAAAATGAAATATATCGTTAAAAAACAATCTGAATAAAGATTAAAAAAAAAAACTGCTTTGCTAATGCTGAGTGGACCTTCGTTAGAGTTTGAATAATGCTGATATGCTTAAATCCCTTAGTTTCAATGAATTGTGACTTCATGCTAGCACTATTTGGATTGATGATTTATGAACAGGTTTACCTACCATATACACACACTACCTGCCATAATTATTAAGCCACCCCAGTTTTTAAAAAGAAATTATGTATTTCATACTATTTTTAGTATTTATTGCCAAGTGGATTATTCTAAATGAAAATAGAATAGTCTTTTTTTAATAATGCACAATAACATGTGCATGAAATGAACTTCTTCAGAGACTGAGAGAAAAATGAAAAACAACAAACAGACAGTATATTGCTATGTTGTGATTTGAGGTTACTTCTTACTGGTCAGATATGTGTCATGTATTAAAATAACAGATAATTATTTTCAAATGTATGTGTGTGAAATATTTTGGATGGTAAAGAGTATAATAGTGTATGTGTATAGAAACTCTTCTCTGTTTTAGTGCATGTTGGACAGTAACGTTAGTTAATGTGTGTGTGTATACCCATTATTACATGCTCCATGACTTTTTTTTTATGGGCTCTGAAGCTTTAATAAAAGTGAAACATTAGATTGAGCCATGTTTCCTATTTGTTCTTTTTTAATTCTATCACACACATGTGTGTGTGTATATATATATATATATATATATATATATATATATTGCTCTCATTACGATTGAGCTCTCTGGAGAAGAAAATTTTAAAAACAGTTTCCACTTCTGCTACATGTGTGACTCTTCAGAAATGAAGAGAGTTCTTTCGGTGACTGGCGTGTGTATACACTGCTTATATACAACAAGTTAAAATTTCCCTTCTCTGATTCCATGCGTCGATGGCTTAGGGAGTAGCGACTCCGACTGACACCATATCGGTCAAGTTTTGATCCCGGCCAGAAGCAAGTGGATGTGTCTAGCCACACTGATGAGCGAAACAGACTTGTATGTGGATGACTAATATATATATACATAGAAGGGGAAAATGTTTGCATGTAACATGCGTCTGAACCTAATCTGATGAAATCCTAAGAGACAAAATGTACCACAAAAACCTGTTCCACTTGGTCATACATCTTTCCTTCAAAACTGTTAGATAAAAGTTTATATATTGTTACACACATATACACAAAAGTGTGGACATGGAGATTAACCTAGCAGTGACAGTCTGTTTCATGCTTAAATGCAATCATCATGTTTGAGCATGAAACAGGCAGTCACCACTGGGCGATGACCTTATTGTCCACATTTATGTTTACATGCTCTCTTTCCTTCATAATGATAATGTTATTTCAGAAATAATATAGCATACCTCAAAACTGTATTTTAATCATAAATATTTTTTTCTTTGGATATCTCCTATATCTTTTGAAAACCAGGGTATTTTCTTTAATTGTTTCATCCCATGCAAGGCAGTACTGCCACTGATGTGCAGGGGGCTATGTAAGAGTAAAAGTTTAGTCAGGAGGAGAGTGAAGAGAATAGACAAAGGAATTCTTCCTACCACACACAAATAACATCAATCAGTTAAATGACAAATTTTATATATTTAAAAAAAAAAAAAAAAAAAAAAAAAAAAAAAATAAAAAAAAAAAAAAAAAAAAAAAAAAAAAAAAAAAAAAAAAAAAAAAAAAGAGAGAGAGAGAGAGGAATAAAGAGAAAAAGTTACTTAGTATTTGGGGCCAAATTCCAAAATGAATCTTCACTCTGATTAGTTGAAAGAAACATATGTAAATTTTATATTTTCCCACATATATAAACAGCAAACCGAAGGTTTTGTATTTAAATGTAAATCATTTGTATAACCAACATCAAAATTTCTGTGTTGCAATGTACAATTAATTCATAACTACATAATATTAAACTGTATAATATTTATTATATTGATCACTGTTTGTAATAAAATAAATGCCGGGGTACTCAAAATAGTAAAACCTTGAGTCCTCTTCACACACACTCACACAATGTGTGTGTGTGTGTGTGTGTGTGTGTGTGTAACATTTGATAAATACATTGATTTACGCAAAAGTAAAAATGAAGTTGGTGAATGTTGCCATTATCCTTGCCTTCAGGTCATCTTTGATATTACAAGGAGTTTTGTTGGTTTTTTTCTTCAATTGTGCCCCACACATAATAATCAAGGGGGTTGAAGTCTGAGGAATTAGGTAGCTAGATGTAACGGGTGATGTGGTTGCAGAAATTGTTTGACAGCCATGACTGGGTTCTCCTATTTGTGTGGCATGGTGCAGAGTTCTGCTGCCAAACATAGGGACTTCCAGGAGCTATCCTCTTGACCCAGGGCAGCACTACCTCCCCAAGGCACTTTATGTAGGTTTCTGTGTTGAGTGTAAGACCCTCGCCAACAAATTTGGGAGTTCTTTTATTAAAATGAGTTGTTGTACCTTCATAATGACCATCAGACTCATTCAGCTTTTTCCAAATCCTCTGTACTGTCTTTAAATGGACACCAAACACTGAAATGTTTGTATTGGAGCTTCTGGTGCAAATGTCAAGCAGTACAGCATGCAGTTCCCAAATTTATGGCAAAGGGAATTGCTTCATGGTGCCCAACAGATCTTACTATACTGTGCAGTTGACAAAAATCCAAAACAATGCACACACACACACACACACACACAAAATTAAAAACGTAAATTGGCAACAATTTACTCATTGCACCCTGTATATATTACATACATGCACCCAAAATAAATTTCAGAAAAAAAAATACTCAGCATGTGTGTATTTATAGTGTTGACAAGCATTCTTTATGTATTGTTTACATATCTTTGACATTGTTTTTCATATAAAGGAAACACACGTGCACATCTTAAATGTGTGTATGTCTGTGTGAGAGAGAAAGATGCTTATGTACCCACAAATAAGAATACTAGTAGTGTCAAATGATTTCAATATTAAAGTCCTTAAATAAACATGACTTATTTCATTTTTTTTTAAATATATGCCTGTTTTGTTACCCATGTCTTTTGGAAACTGTCTTTGCTTGGCAGTAAAAGAGAGTTGTACTGACATCTAACTTTTAATATGTAGTAGTAGATAATTTGATGGAAATTCATGTGCCTTTGACAGTGTGGTGACCCATGAACAGTCCCATTCTATATAACTGTGTGTCTGTGGGTCTGTTGGCCATTGGTATTATTCATTAATACAAACAATCTCTTGTAATCCCAAGTGTGTATGTGGATCCTCAAATATTAGATGGTGCATCTAAAAACTCCTATACATATGAGAAAACTGACAAAATGTGCAATTTTCTACATATGCACCCATACACGTGTCTATGTGTTTTTACATCAGGCAGAGCTGGGTAGAAACAGAACCATGCTTAGAAACAAGATGTGAAAATAAATGGGGTAAATGGAGGAGGGAGACTGCCAACAAGATAGGGCAGAGGGTGGTGATGCAAGGACTGACAGCAAGAAAGGTAACTGAAGCGGGTGTACAACTTGACATGGTATGTAGGTAACAGCATACAAATAATAAAAAGAGATGAGAAGGTGAGAGAGAGACAGAAAGTACTCTGAGAAAGAGTGGGAAGGCAAAAATGATAAAAGTCTGGCACCAGAGAAAGAGAGAGAGAGAGACAAAATGACAATTCTGGTGCCCAGGAGAGGGATATAGAGTAGAGAAGCAAAATGACACAATTTTGGTTCTGAGAGAGAGAGAAAGCAGGTCACCCCCTCAGCAAGAGGGGTGGAAGAAAAATTTGTAAAGGTTACCATGGTAGAGAGTACATAAATAGCTATATGCAAGGAATTACAGAAAGTAAAATTAACATGCAAACAGACATTTCGTAGTGGATCCCAAAATAATTTTCATCTCCAAGCTGACTTAGAAAATTCTCACATTCTTACATTCACTTACTTAGTGCTACTAATTCTACAACTCCCTCTGACTTTTCATTTCAAGAAGTCAAAGATTAGTGATAGTAAAAGTATTACAATTGTAGCACTTTTGTATTGTTGGTCAGGAAATGTAGCATTAAGAAAAACAGCATTACTAACAAAGTAAGATGCACAACTAAATGTTACTTCAACGTAAATTAGTTCAAAAGCATGAAAATATGTGTTTAGAATCAGGATTTGACAAACAAAAGGTCATCTATTCTGTTAAAGTAATGATTGGTATTTGTGACGGTTGAAAATAGAAGTAACAGCTATATATTATTTCTACTGTTTGGGCAGTAATGTTGGTATAAGACAAGGGTTTGTTCAACGAGTTACTCATTTATCCACCCTTATATTAATCATTCTAGGCATTTTCTAATAAATGATATAATACACCCCCAATTTTGTAAATATTACAATGATTATTCAAATCATCATCACGTGATTATTATTTAAAGTACAAATTAAGTGTGCATGTGCATCTATATATTTTTTAAATTAATTTACACCAAGCAAGGTGATAATTCCATTAAGAGAGTATTTGATTGAAAGAGAATAAATTAAAAAGATTTTAGAAGGAACTAGAAACACCATTCTAGCTTTGACACCAACCAGACTGTTGATATTTTAGCCATTAAATGCGACCACCTCACTGGCTGGCTAGACAGGGGGCGGCTGCTACATTAGTTCAAACTGCAACAGTGTCGAGACCTAGTGCAACAGTTTTTAATTCAGAGTTTTTCTTCTAGACAGGTTGCCAACCAAAGCTAAAGAGCCTAGTCTGCTCTGCCATTTAACCCAAAGTGGAAGAAGACATGGGTGTATTTGAGTGGAAATGAATTAACAAACTTGATTGGCATCCAAACTCAGCTTGCTGTTTATCATCCTGAGCCACTGACCATTATAGCATACACATACATTTTGAGGGAGCAGCCTTTCTTTTAAACATGTTTTGTTGAATATGACAGACAAGGAAAGTTTGATGAATTTTTCATTTAGCTGTTCTATTATCCTAAAAGTTTTTGGTAGGAGAGTAACAATTGCCCATAGTATCTGTTGTCCCAAGCACTTTCGGCCTACATATATATGGCTAGATTTTAGTTAGCATAACACTATTATTGAAGCTGCTCTAACAGAAATTTCCAGTCAGTAGAATTTAGAACTAATAATTTGAAGTGTGTGCTCAACTTAATGGTAAATTTTTTTGCATGCTTATTATAAGGGGTGAAAAGAGTGGGGAAGATTACTAATTAGAGCCTAAAATAAAGATATTCATACAATAATGAAATCAACTTCAATTTTTTTCTTTTTCTTTACATATTTCTTATATAAAAAAAAATTTAACTGCTAATTACTGAGTAATCTCCCCTCGTTTATTTGTAGGTAATTTATTACAGAAGCGAGTTAACAGATTAACTGCTGCCTTTAACCAAGTTTATTTTGTAGTTAATTTTATTCTTTATTTCTTAAAACAGTTTAATGGACAAACCGTTGTTGATTTTTTTTTTTTTTGTTTAAAAGCAACAGCATAACTTCAGTTGCAAAACTGATAACCCTACTTTTGATTTTAGTATAAGATATGTCATTATTAATATTTATTTTAGTCATAGAGAAATGAAAATTATTATATATTAGTCATAATAATAATTATGGAGGATAGTTAGGGGAGATAATCTTTGAGGAAACAGCTAATAATCTCAAATATTTTGCTGTCATTTTTGACACTCTTATTTCATAATATGGCAATATTTACAGTATGTCCATGTTGGGGCTAGGACTTTAGAGGTCATAAAAACTACAAGATATTTTTTTAGTAGCCCTAAAACATAAAAGGTATTGGGATCATGAAACACTTCATTATTAAAGAAAATTAAACCTCTAATGAAAATGTTGGTTCATGGCCCATGACTGCAAGTGTTAAGTTTATCTGTCACTATTGTCTAATTTTTATTCCAAATCAGTTCACACCTAGCAAGGTGATAATGCCACTAAGATGCAAAGGGCTATTAGTAGAGAAAGATAATAAGATTTTAGAAGGAATCAGAAACTCAATCCTACTCCAGTTCAATAAGATCAGAAACGAAAGTAAAATAGACAATAAGCAACCCGATCTACTCCTATTGAAGAAAAAAAAAAAAAAAAAAAAACTAAATAAATTTTCCATGGAAACAGTAGAAGAAAAACAAAAAGAGGATCTACAAAGGTATACTGAACATTTGTGTAGTGACAAAGTTTTAAGGAAAATGGAAAAAGGGACACTTATATATAAAGTTTTCGTATATATTTAATCAATTCACTCCAAGCAAAGCAATAATGCCACTAAGATGCAAGAGGCTACTTGAAGTGAAAGAAAATGAAAAGACTTTAAAAGAAACAAGAAAACCAATTCTTAACAGAAAACAAGAAATAAATTTCTACTGTTCAAAATACTGGGGAGGAGTATGAACTGGATGTTAGGTTAAACTCAACTTTTATTGAAGAAAAAAAATATAAGAAGTGAATACAATTACAGAGTTTAGCCAGAAACATTAGGAGTATAGAGTTGAAGTACTCTGGTGGTAGCTGGAAGGAATGACTGCAGAAATTAGGGAATTAATGCAAGGCTAGCAGAAATTGTTCTTAATTTTCCAAGCCTTTTGTATTATCAAGTGACATGTTTAGAGAAATTAATATTTTAAAGAGAGGATGTACGTTGTGGTGCAGTGGATATCGGCTCGGAATGAGAAATCGGGGAGCCGAGTTCGAATTCCAGTTGAATTCGTTGCATTTACTTACGTGCAAATACCCTTGGGAAAGGTATTAGTCTGTCTATTCCTTCCAGTTATGGGTTAAATAACAGGACAGATTGGGTTCTATAGCCTTGGTTGGCAACTAGTCTACCGCAGAAACCTACTGCGGGATAATCTTCTATCCAGTCAGTCATGTCTCTTTCGAGACATGATCACCCAAGCGTGTTTCATGTATGGCACTTAACTGACTGAATGAGCATAAAAAAAAGAAAAAAGAAAGAAAAAAAAAGAAAGAAGAGCTATACATATTCTTTCCAGTTTACTGTGGCTAATTTGTTAGAACACATTATTAAACAAAAATCACTGCATTCTTAACATATTTTGAATAGTATATAAATATGGCTCTCATTTAAGTGAATGAATGTAATATGGTGGACATTTATCACATCAACAATTATAGCTAAACTCAGAGGAATGTCTACACAAGAAAAGAACAAGGACTTTAAATTAAACTAACCCCAGAACATATTTAAATCAAGAACGGCATCCACTCTAGTCTCACACACCAAAAACATGTGGTTTTTATTTATGGGTTCTTTTACAAATATAAGTTCTTTTCTATCATTTTTTGATGAAAGCACAATATTCCCAGTGTTAACATTATTATTAGGCCAATCTGAGTTATCTGGTGTTCTAATTCTAGACTTATGATCCACTACTAAAATTGAAGATGTTCAACTGCTCAATGAACATTAGTTAAAGCGAAAAACTGGTTTTGCTTGTGCATCAAATTCAACAAGAAAAAAAAAAGCTTTTAACAAAAATATTTTAGCCAGTGAAATGCATACAAAATAAGTATGTGTATACTGGTATCTATAATAAAATAATAATGCTGACCAATGATGTACATAAAATGATATAAATTTAACATATATCAAGGTGAATGGAATACCTGCCAATAAAGTGCCCGATAGTTGGCTAGAGCAATAACTAATGAATCAGAAATAATAAAGTTTAATACTTATCGGATGTCAACACAGTTTCGTTATTTCTCACTAGACAGAATTTTCAATAAAAAATACAATTTGATCTAAAGTGCTTTTTTTTTTTTTTAGTTCGTAGAATTACTTGGGGATATGGCCAGTCCACACTACTATAGATTGAAGGGAATGAAGAAAGTGTTACTGAGGATCAAAGACTATGGATCGAAAGGAACGGAGAAAGTGTTACTGAGGATCAAAGACCATGGATCGAAAGGAACGGAGAAAGCGCTACTGAGGATCAAAGACTGGATCGAAAGAAACGGAGAAAGCGTTACTGAGGATCAAAGACTGGATCGAAAGGAACAGAGAAAGCGTTACTGAGGATCAAAGACTATGGATTGAAAGGGACGGAGAAAGCGTTAATGAGGATCAAAGATTATGGATCAAAAGGAACGGAAAAAGCATTACTGAGGATCAAAGAAAGCCTTGGAAAGACGAGGGATAGTGGGCAACAAAAAGAGAAGGGATAGAGTTTTCTAATGTTTTTGAAAGACAGTAATTATAAAAGTGCAAAGATTTCAGCCATCCCGTCAGTCTCTACTATTTAAACATGACAGGGACAAGTAAAAGTTTAAGGACACAATTAAATACATCAAAGTCTTGGCTTATCTCTCTTAGTTTAAATGTCACAAAAACATTTACTAGAAACACTAAACAGAATGACTATGCAGTGTTTCTTGCTGAAGGACAGTAATTGGTTGTATTTCCATTGCTAAACAAATCTAATATCAAAGCAGCATACTTGAATTAAAATTCAAACAGTATTTTAAGAATATAGTTTTATTTTATTCACTACCCAATATTATAGAAATCTCTAACGAGGACACTAAAAAGAAAAGACCAGATGCATGAAAGTGAGTGCAATGATGTAGAGGAGTAGCACAAATGATAACACAAGACTCGATTGCTCATTATTTAACCATACTATTTATTCATTTTTGCTGCTTTGTCAATTACCAATGTCGGCCAGGGTGGGTGAACATGTAGCTTTAGAGCCTTCATTTGAAATGTGGACGTCATATTCTTATCTGTAATGTTTGAAAGACTGCCCCCACACCTCTCTGAGGTGGTTGTTCCTATGTTAACCCTTATTGAAATTTCCCGGTCACGTGTGTTTGCACTTGGCAGCATGAATAGAATGAACAAAACCCCAAATGTTTAAATAAGACTGTTCAAACAGCTTTTAATCAGTTGAAAAGAGTGCAAAATAGTCATTTGCAGGGGAATAACAGGTTTTCTGAGACTTGTCTCCATTGCAGGGACCAGATAAATTATGTGACTAGTCACTGAAAGGATATAAGTGCTGATGGTACACGCACATTTTGTTAAACAAGATTGACAAACTAAGATGTTTGAAAAAGTGTAATAAATTAGCTGAAAATACTTGGATTATTTGTGTGTGTGTGTGTGTGTGTGTGTGTGTGTATATATATATTACTTCAGAACATGTGCAAACTACAAACTACTACAAAATTGTACATTTTGTTTCAACATTGAAAGAATAATGTCTCATCAGGTAGTTAATAATGATGGTAATGAATGTTTATTAACTGATGAGACATTGTTATTTCAATGTTGAAACTTATTGTACCATTTTTGTAGTAGTTTGTAAATATTCTAAGTAATAATTAATAATAAATATTCATTGGTCTGTTTTTATATTGAGCACTGATTTAAATTAATGTTTTGAACATTGCAACTATTTTCTTCCTTCTTATTCAATTTGATATATAAGTGGAACACTGAGGTCAACACCAACCAACAACAGTGTTTCATGCCTGAAGATTGTGTTCAAGTCTGAAATATGTAAGCACCAAGCGGTGACAATCTATGCTCTATCACTGATATTGAGCACTTTCATTCATAAATGTATGAAAGTGCTCAATATCATATATATATATATATATATATATATATATATATTTATTTATTGCAGTTATCACTTATGGAAATCTCTTCCAGTTTCTGCCCCTTTTTTTTAATCATATCACCCCGAGCAAGGCAGTAATGCCACTGATGTGCATGGGGCTACATAAGTGTAAAAAGATTAATTAGAAGAGAGTGAAGAGGAAGATGAACCAGTTAGAAAGGAGCAAGAGAAGGATGGGAATACAGGTGTGATGACAGTTGCAAAGGTGGAGAGAAAGGAAAGGATATACGGGGTGGTGAAAGAACTAGAGTCAAGTGGTTAATAAATGAGTATTGACATTGCATTTAAATTCCTGGAGGTTGTAGCCATCAGGAAAGTAAGAATATGAAAGCGAGTTCCACAGGCAGGAAGTGCGAGAGAAGAAGCTGCAGGAGTAGAATTGTCGTCTGCATTTGGTTAATCTAACTGTGAATGGGTGGGACCCAGTTGCCAATCTAGTTGCATGAGTAAAAAACCTGTTGAGGAGGCACCAGTGACTTAAGTTTGTTCGAGCAGAAGCCATGAAAGTATTTATAAAACAGACAAAGCTTTCCTATTACCTTTGATCTTTAAAAATGTTAAAGCAATGTCAATCATTATCTTTAGTTTTCTTAATTCCTGTTCATTTAACATTCTCTCTCTTTAATAGTGTTATCCCCCCCATATTCTTTCATGGTAACATCTTTGCATCCTAGTGGCTTCATTTCCTTGTTAGCAGTGAAATTTGTGTTATTAACAAGTCTGTGTTGCCTTATCATTTTAGCTTACTGTATTATACTGACTTAAGCACTTTTGTGGAATGAATGTCTTAAGTGATAAAAATATATCACATTAATAAATATTTATTAATTCTTAAGAAATATATATATATATGTGTGTATAAGTGTGTGCATGAGTATAAACCTTATTTTAAAGGCTGGTTTTAATATAGGTACATCCACTCATTTTTGATATTCTTGAAACTTTTATTTTAGTTTTAATTGAAAGCTAAATGATTAAATTTACTATTTCTAATAAGCAAAATACTCTGGTGCATTTCAAACAGAAATTATATTGATTGGAATGTAAAATTTTTCTAATTTTTTTTTAATCTTTTAATTTTGCATCCATTTTTTAATGATCGACACATTTGTAAACAAAAGTTAATTCTCGGTTTTAAAAATCTTACAAAAATTAAATATACATCTGTGACACATGATTTTTGGAAAATTAGCAAATTTAATGTTGAATTAATCTGATTTACACAAGTATTACTTATTTATAGCATGAAATTTAGAATAAAAGTATTTCTTAAACACAGAGTTCAATTTTCTGACCTTACCACTGTATGTGTTGAAATACTTGACACATGCAAGATAAGTGTATGGCAATACAAGTGACATAATTGTACAAATCTTTTCCTTTAAGGGAAAGAAACCCTGAAACACATGGCCTTTTAATTTACACATAAAAATCACCATACAAAAAATTAAAAGCTAGGAAGGCACGAGGATTTGTATTAAATTTTTTAATTTTTGATTAGTAAATATAATCTTGGGTTAATAAGTTTTTAAACTAACCTCAACAAATCTTTGCAGTATTTTTAAAATATTTTTGAAACTATAAATTATTATTAGGAAAAAAAAAAAAAAAAAAAAAAAAATGAAAACAATTCTTTAAAAATTTCATTATTAACCAAAAATTTGTTTTTCTTCAGGCTACAATGTCTTTGATGTTATTTATTCAGGCAATTAAAGGATTATCAAATTAAATAATGCCAAAGTTATATTACATTTTTTATTTTATTAATGGGATCAAATTTTCAGAAATAAAGGCAAAATTTAAAACAATAATAGATGATTTACGTTCTACAATGAATTCTACATTTAACTCATGAAACCAATGATCGCAACAAAATTTAATTTATTAGAATTTCATGAATTTTCGTGGAAGTGGGGGGGGGGGAATTAACAAATGTAAAAAAAAAAAGATTTTTTTACCAAGATTTTAAAAAAATTATAATTTCAAAAATAATTTCAGGACTTATTCACAAATAAATGAAAGTTTCATTAAAATCTGACAATTATTTGATTATTGCAAGAATTTCCAAATTAATGTATTTGTCACTGGGAAAAAACTGAATCATATTATTACGCTTTTCATTGCAAACTTCAGTGATGATTTGGTTACCTGCTAACTAAAATCAAAGCAAGATGTTTTAAAATTTTTATCAATTTCAAAAGTGTTGGAAGGGATTAAAAAATTAAAAAAAATATTTTGATCTTTCCTCTTAATAAATAAAATAAACATTTTGATGAAAAAAGTTTGTTTTTTTAAGTTTGTGATCTTTTTTTATTCATATGCTATTATGCTGATTTTTCAGCAAAGATACCTATTTTTAATATCTGAGTTAATTTGGCAAAGGAAAAGCCATGGGAGGAGTCAAAGAAAATGTATGGGTGGAGCAAAAAAATATTTTGAACACCATGTAAATTATGATTCTACAAATATGGAACAAAACAAATAAAACAGCCAAAAATAAAGTGCTGCTTTTTTTTTAACATAAAATTATACGTTCTTAAACTAAGACGATACAGTCTTATATCACAAAAATGATGATTATACACAAGCGATTAGTTTAAAAAGTCACTTATTCAGTTTTAAGAATTGGAGGAAAAAAAATTATACAGTAAAAGGTATAAAATAAAATAAGTAACTTTTATTTATTTTTGTTTTCACCCTGTCGATTCCGAATCGTTTTTTTCCAAGGGAATTAATTTAACAAATTGCCAATAATTATCTCCCTTGTAATATCACCTGACATCTATCTTGAGATTTTTTTTTCTCTCTCGGCGTCGGTCGTTCAAGTGAAGATTTATAATGTAGACTAGAGCTATGAAAAATGTAAAACGCCAGTTAAATGAAACAATTGGGAAAAACGGGGAAAAAAAACAAAACATTAATTACCACGAAGTGAAATTTAGCAGAAAGAAAGATTGGAATGAATTGTAATTTTAAAAATGGCTTATGATTCTACTTACTACCGCCAACACATCTAAGTTTGACTTAGCAAACAAATTTAGAATAGATTTTAGAGACGAAACAAGAGTAACCTTTATTTTGTGGCTTGAGAAAATAAATGCTTGACAGTGGATATATTTTTCTCACACCACACACTGATGTACAATACATGTTAATCTGAAATGCATCAACTCCTGCATCTCTCTCGGTCGCCCACACTTTACTTACATACATACACACACACACACACACACACAGAGATGAAGTGCATCAATAAAATGTATAGTCTACAACCTGACACTGTTATTAGCTGAATTTTGATCAAAAATTTTCACTGTATAATGTTGATCAATATCCAAGTGCATTGACAAACAAGGAAATTATATAGAAAAATATTTGGTACACACAAAAACATTCATGAGTAGGTTGCTAACTTATTGATGTACGTACATATCTAGATGTTTAGTCTATAAATGGTATTATCACATGGATGATGGATTAAAAATACTTTAAAACACATACATATAAATAAATGTATGTGTGTAAAATGGCTGGCTGGTAGGGTGGCTAGCTAATCCCTGTTGCAGATACCTGCTCAGACACATTTGGGCTTCTTCAACACCCACAGAGCCAACATGTGATTTATATGACAACTAAGCTGAAGAGATCTTAGTTACAAAGTTAAAATTTCTGAGAGAGTGAGTTAGCACACAATCTAGCATGACCAATAGTTGAACAAGGTCAGCACAACAATCAAAAACTTTTAAACAATTTTGTCTACCTAATTCCGATCATAAAGCATGGGTTGACCCGTTGTATGGTTTTTAGGTACTTCTTTATAGTTCCAAAAACTGGATATTATAGTTAGACTGCTCATGTTGGAACCACTTAGCCATTATATATATATATATATATATATATATATATATACACACACACTATCGGCCATAATTATTAGGCCATTCCAGTGTTAAAAAAGAAAAATGATGTATTTCATACTATTTTGTAGTATTTATTGCCAAATGAATAATTGTAAATGAAAATAGAATGGTTCTTTTGTTAATACTGCACAATAACATGTGCATCAAATAAATTTATAAATATTTAATAATTACCTATATTGCAATTTCATCAATGAAAGAATGAAGAAAATTTTGGGTGATTCGGACAAATTCTTCTTTGCTTCTTTGCCTTGTAAAATTTTGCAAAGTAATAACAAAAGAACCATTCTATTTTCATTTAGAATTATTCACTTGGCAATAAATACTAAAATAGTATGAAATACATAATTTCTTTTAAAAAACTGGAGTAGCCTAATAATTATGGCCAGTTGTGTATAGTGTATATTTGGGCAGGAATCTATTTTAGGCAGGTTTCATTAAAAGTTACAGACAAGGTATTACGGTCAAGTTTTTTCATGTGATTTTATTCTTTTGAGGACATAAAAAAAAAACATTTGGATAATTTTTATATAATTTATCTGAGTACTTTCAGAATGTAATTTTATGTGCAACAGAATGTATGTAGTAGTATGTATGCATTGTTAGCATGTGCTTAGTTGATATTATTGAGTGTTGTTTCTTTTGTTTTTGTTATCAATAATGCCTCCACTATTTTTTGCCTTTTTTGCATGTGGATGATGCTATGATATTTGTGTTGTCAACAAGTTTGTTATGGATAGGGTCTGGTAGGTCTCTGTGTGTTTAAATGAGATCAAACTGAACTTTGTTCAGAGAAATGCAGTTTGAGTCTAAGTTTCGTAGTTGTATGGCTGATATAAATATTTATGAAATACCTTGTCTGTCATTTTTAATGAAAACTGTATATATATATATATATATATATATATATATATATATATAGAGAGAGAGAGGGAGAGAGAGAGGGAGAGATATAACAGAGAGGAAGTCAGAAAACTGCTCCCAAGGAATGATACAATAAAATAATAATCAATACAAATCAACAAAAAGAAAATAGACCAAAATATACTTAAATAAGCTGTCATGCCAGGTTTCAACTGTGAGGCATCTTCTGCCTGAAGACTGCAGCAACAGTTTCATGCATGAACGTAATCTGTAGGCTATGTGTTCAACCATGATACACAGTGTCGCTGCTTATGTTGACCACAATGTTTACTTTTATATTTAGATATACTATCTCTGATATTGAGCACTTTTAGCCATATAGCGTATCTTAAAATAATACCTATCATATATACAGGGTAAATTAAAAAGACTTAAAAAAATATTTTTTTGGTAATATGGTGGGGGGGCTCACACTAAAGCAAGGAAAAAGTCCATATAAACATACAACTGCAAATCTTTCATTTTTGAGTTAAGTTTAAAGAAAGTTTATGGTAGATGGCATTGTGTTTCCATATAGACCAGGTTACATTTGTCATTCATGTACATTTGTGGCTAGTCTGTCTTCAATGTTTAATGTATATAATAGTGAGTTAACTAAGAAGTGATCCCTTTAACAATGACAGGATATTCATATTGTGGAGCAGGTAGATTCAATTTTTACATAAGGCTACAGAAATGGTAATGGGTGTGGGGCTGCATAGCAGATTGCATTTCCTGATGTTTATCGTCATGTTGCTGAGGCAGGAACAATGGCACCACAAACAACGGGTTGCAAAAGACTGAGATCTGCTTGTATGCCCAACCACAAAGAACACATTCTACAGGCTGTTGGAAATGATCCAGATATAAGCATAGGTCAAGTGGCCTTAGCATGTTATACATCTCATAGTAATGCATAGAGAGTACTTCAAGAGCAGCTCCTGTATCCATATCATTTGTAACATGTGCAGGGTCTTTTGCCCTCTGATCATTCATCAGAAGAGAATTTTTGCTGATGGTTTATTGCACAAACTGCCAGTCTGTTTTTTGAACTTTTGTTCTTGTTTTGGTGTAAGGAACCAGCCTCCAAATATTGTAAAAATATTCTTTGATACACTCTGTGTGTGTGTGTGTGTGTGTGTGTGTGTGTGTGTGTGTATATATGAGAGACATTGAATTCCATTTGTGAGGGAAAAATGAAAAAATAAATATGGTCATAGTCTAGTATCAATCACATTTGATCCCAGTAGTGTATGCTAACCAAGATTTAGTCTTTGCCAATTTTACCTCAGCACAACCACTCCCTTATTTAACTATGGTCATTTTCTTCAAACAAACAAAATAAAAGATTCCAGAAGGATATGTTCCTTCTGAAATGGAAACTTAGCTTTCAAAGAATGATATGAAAAAAGGTACAAAAACTTATGTCTTCTCTAATAACTTTGATGGAAAAAATAATAATAATAAATAAATAAATAAATAAATAAAATAAGAAATCCTCACAGAGAACACAGAAATAGGTAATACACCAACATCTAATTTTAGTTTACAGTATCCAGGAAACGGGTGTGGCGTGCACAGAAAGGAATGGGAGTAGCACAGTGCAGTTGTAGATGGAATTTTGCATCAGACTGCCAGACAGAATTCTTCAAACTGCCAAAATACACTGATAGAAAATAAAGAGGAGACAGAATTCCGGAAGCTACTCGAACTGCAGGCTACTGTCTTTTTTTTTGCATTAGTTACTCAAGAACTGTCACAAAATGATGTTTTAATATTTACTGCACTCAGCTGTAAACAAAAAGTCAAATGGACCAAGTATTAGTCTAGCATTCTCATCATACACATTTTGAACTTGATGAAAATCAAGAGTTTATTTGGACTAGTATCCCCATTCTTCTTGCTTTTATCAGTTCTGGCAGACACACTCTTAAGCCACCCAAACTCTATTAAGCAAAGCATAAGAAAACAGAAAACTAAGCAAAATAAATAGTAAAATAATAATTGATTCACTTCAGAATTTAAAAGTCAATGACACTGTCAATGTTTGGGTACAGCGGTAATCAAACATTTACAAAGTAATTAACAGTAAATAAACTTTCAGTGATTGCATAAAAAAAACTAAAAAAAAACAAAAAAAACTATATACAACTTTGAATCAGACTAAATAAAAACGAAGTCAATAAACCTAAAAGGGGGTTTTGAAAGGTGTGTCTGCTTATTACTATTATTGAGTAAGATACCAGCATGCTAATTAATTCTGTAATGTAAGTGAACCTCAACATACCTCCCATAATACCAAGTTTGATACCGATATACTGGGTACATGCATCACAGCAGAATATGTACTATACAGTAAAGTAAGTATAATAAAAGCAGTGTATAACTAATGGAAAATCTATGTGCCGTGCCCTTTCAGAATGTAGGCGATCATGGCCTTCCACATCTCTCTATCCCTATTGGCTCTTAGCACGCTTTTTTCTGTTACCCCACCCAAACTCTGCTCTGCCATTCTTTTGCTCAAGCCCATCAAATATGTTACATGTTGCTTTCTCTTGTCTCTTTCCTTCTATCTGACCTGTGAGTATCAGATTCTCCAAGCCCTCCTTTTTCATTTAGTCAGTTAAGTGCCATACGTGATACACGCTTGGACGATCATGTCTCAAAAGAGACATGACTGACTGGGTAGAAGATTATCCTGCAGTAGGTTGCCATTGCTTCCTGCGGTAGACTGGTTGCCGACCAAGGCTATAGAACCCAATCTGTCCTGTTATTTAACCCATAACTGGAAGGAATATACGGATTAATACCTTTCCCAAGGATAATTGCGCGTAAGTGAATGCAATGAATTTGGCTGGAATTCGAACTCGGCTCCCCGATTTCTCGTTCCGAGCCGAATCCCACATGTCCAAAAAACTTCAGCTGTCTTTTCCTGATGTTAATTATTAGTTCCCTTTTTAATTCCATTCCTTCAATCTGGTACTCTTTTATTTGGCTGTAGTAACATTTTTCCGTCTTTCAATACTCTACTCAGCTTCTGGAATGCATCCTTGGCCGATTCACCTTCGGATCTCAGCACCACACTTTTCATTTTCCGTTAGGACACTTCTCAGACATTTAAATTTCTGTACCTGCTTGATTTTAATATCCCCCACCTGCAATGGGCATTTTAAGTTCCTCTTTTTACTGATGACAATGCATTCAGTTTTGTAGTTCATTTGTAGTCCTTTTTTCTGCTTTCTACCTTTTGTAGGAGGCCTTGTAGTCTCCTTTCTGTGTTTGCTATCAGCACTGTATCATCTGCATATCTTATATTGTTCAGATTGTGGCCACCAATGATGAAACCTGGCACGAGTTCTAGAGCTCTCAGAAATATCTCACTGTATAAGTTGAATAGATCTGCTGAAAAGACACATTCTTGTCTTATACCCCTTTCTATCTTTGCATATCTGCTGAACTTGTTTACTGTCTGGATTCAGGCAGTTTGCTACCAGTAGAGATTCTTGATTACTCTAATGTCTTTTCCAAACATGTCTAGGTTGCTGGGCATTTGTCAAGTCTTTGTGGTGTACTTTGTCAAATGCCTTTGCATCGTCTATGAAACACAGGTACACATCCTTTTCATTTGTATTGCTCTTTCTGTTAACATTCTAAGTATAAATATCACATTTCCTGTTCCAGTGTCCTTGACAAAACTGCAGTGAATTTGTCCAATCTCTGGTCTGATACTGCTGAGTGTTCATCAGGATTCAGATGATGGGTTTTGTTATGTGACTCATTAAGCTGATGGTTTGGTGGAATTCACATTCGTTTGCACTTGGGTTCTTAGGTAATACTATGAAAATTGATCTGCTTAGGTCTTCTAGTATCTCCCAACTGTTATAGATTTCATTTATTTTTTTTGTGCCAGACTACGCCAAGCTTTGTAAATATCTCAATAGCAGACATTTTTAAAAACAAACAGTACTGAAATATAGCCACACACACACACACAATTTCTCTTATTAACATTCAGCATCATAATGAATCCCTGTGCAGTAGCAAATAAGGTAACTTGTAGCACACAAGTCACTGAGAAATGACAGAAAGTGTCATTATTGAAGATATTCTATGTAGATAGGTTATTACAAATACAGTAGCGAGCATAAAGATCAGAACGATGTTAAGAAAAAGTCTAAATACGAAATAACTTATTTTAAAGCTTCAAAGAACATTTTATCAAGGAAAAAAAAAGGATGTAAAGGTAAATTATATAATTCCAAAATTTAAAACCCAATAAACTTATTTTGATAAAGTTATATTGAACAGGTGAAGAGGCTCATCCCTTGTTTCCTGTTTAGGATGCGGTTTCCGGCTTTCTCTTTTCCATTCTTTTTACCCTTACGTAGCCCCCTGCGCATCAGTGGCGTTATCGCCTTGCTTGGGGTGATATGATTAAAAAAAAAAAAAAAAAAGAATAATTGTATAACATTCGAAAAAAATAGATGATCAAAAACAGAATGATTAAATAAATCCATAAAATTTAATAATTATTTTGCATTATTGAAAATTTCTTGGGGTAAGAATATAAAATCGGGTATTTTACTAAATTACACCAGCTCTTTACTGGCTCTTGCATTGTAAACATGGCGAAAAAAAATCAGTGACATCATTGGAACTTAGAAAATCATGTAGTCATGTTACGTAATGAAGATAAACTTTCCATTGAAGATATTTCAAAGAGTGTGGGGAAATCTAAAGGCGTTATTCATAGTATTTTAAGAAAACTTGAGGAAACTGGGTCATGTGAAGCCAAGAAACCACCTGGCAGACCTAGGAAAACTACTGTAAGGGAAGACAGCTAGATTGGTAAAGAATCAAAAAAGGATTGATTTGCGACAGCAACATCTATCTCTAAAAGAGCTAATGCTATCCTTGGCATTAAAATATCAACGCACACTATTTCCCAAAGACTTAATGAAATAAATTTGAACAGTCGAGGAGCCTATACAAATCCTTACATTTCTAAAAAGAATCAAATGAGTCAATTGAAATTTGCCACTGAACACGTCATGTGGACAGAAAAACAGTGGGATTGTGTTCATTTCAGTGATGAGTCAAAGTTTAACCTGTTTGGTTGTGACAGAAGAAGATTTGTTCAATGCGGTCCTAAGGAACGATATTTACCTCAGTGCACTAAAAACACCATTAAATTTGAAGGTGGAAGTGTTATAGTGTTTGGCATGATTTCAGCTGCTGGTGAAGGACCTCTTGTTAGGCTACATGGTAAAATTAATGCAACTGCATACAAAGAGATATTGAAGGAACATGTACCTAATTTGTGAACTGCAATTAATCAACCAGCTGTATTTATGCAAGATAACATGCCATGCCACACAGCAAAGTCTGTTAAGACATTTCTTTCTGAGGAGGATGTTACTGTTATGGAGTGGCCTGCTCAAAGCCTAGACTGAGAAGTTACTAAATGAAAAAGCTAAGAAAAAGAATCCAACAAATGTTGACGAACTATAGACTAATTTGAAAGGAGAATGAGAGAAAATATCCGTTAATGAATGCAAGACATTAATTCATGTAGCAAAAGATGTCAAGCTGTTACTGAAAGTAAAGGTTTACACATCAAGTACTAATGAATTATGAACGCTATTTTCATTTGGATGATGCATCCATTATAATAATGATTTTTTGAATCATTCTGATGTTTTTGTTCATTATTTTTTCAAATGTCATACAATTATTCTTATAATTTTATCAAAATAAATTTATTGAGCTTTATATTTTGGAATTATATAATTCACCTTTATATACTTATTTTTCCTTGATAAAATGTTCTATGAAGCTTTAAAATAAAAAAGTTACTTCACATTTAGACTTTTTCTTAACAGAGAGGGATGAGAATACTGCAGAAATGAGATGAGAGCATGAGAGAGAAGATGCAAGTTAGTGAGATAGGAGATGACCAGTGAGCTAAGTTCATCAGAGTAGAAGCAGTGAAAGTACTTGTAGAAGAGACACAGGGAAGCCACACTGTGCCAGTGAGAAAGTGACTGTATCCGAGCTGCCAAGTCGGGATCAATCACATTGCAGATTCTCCATTGAATTTTGCCAAGGATCTCTAGGTGGATAGCAGGAGCACCCGACCAGATATGACAGCAGTATTCAATGCATGGGCAGATGGTAGATTTGTATATGTGCAGGATTGTTTCAGACGGGAAAAACTTCTTGGCCCTGCACAGAGATTCGACCTTCTTAGCAGTGGATTTAGCTATGGATTCTATGTAGACATTCCACTTGAGGTCTGTTGTGAGAGTTAACCTGAGTAGGCACAGTGTTTCACTTTCAGAGACTAGCCTGATCCATCCTAAGGGGGAAGGAGAGGAGCGGTTGTCTGTGATGGTTAATAGCAGCTTCGTTTTAGAAGCATTAAAATTCACAAGCCATTTATATAAATTACAACATAACTGTATCACACTTTTTACAGCATGCACAAATTACACTGATCTTAGGCAGAAGGTGCCAAACAATATGTAAATAACCCATTTATTTTTTATTGGTAGCATAATTGTAATAATGTTGATAATCTATATCTGTGAAAGTGATGAGGGTGGATGTTGTATAAGTATTTGCTTATTTTGATAGATTCGACTTAGTGTCTGCATTTTGCAGTCTAGCTTGACAGGAGTTGCACTCAGATGTAGATCAAAATCTTAGAATGCTAACAACACATTGAAACTTTTCAGAAAGCCAAAATTAGGAGTAGAAAAATATATATTATCACCCCACAAAGTCAGGGATCAGTTTATGTATTGATTATAATATAGAATCGATCACCCCACTTTATATTATCTATATATGTTGCCTCTCCCACCCTAATCCAATAGACAATCTACACTGTTATCTATATCTATAAAAGTGACAAGGGTGGACATTGTATAAGTGTTTGCTATGTAAATTCATCAAATATTTTTATTTCTTAAACTGAGTGAAACCAGGCTAAACTGCTAGTAATATATAAAATGGGCTTGCAATAAGGGTTGTTAAAAATGAATTCCGAAATCTAAATATTCTGTATGTAATTTTATTTTATTTTTGGAGATAAATTGTTTAGTGATACAAGTCTTACTAATCACTAAGCTCTTTTCAAACAATAGGAGTAGATAAGTTTGCCTATTGTCTGGTTCACTCTCTTCCCTGTTTTTTTTTTCTCTCAACAAGTGTAAAAGTTTATCCATTTTTTTCTTATTTGGGGTTGAGTTTTCTGGTTCCCTCTTAACCTTTTCATTCTCTTTAAATTCCAGTAGCCCCTTGTGTCTTAGTGGCATTATCACCTTGATTGGGGTGAACTGATTAAAAAACAAAAACATTCCAAATCAGAGAGTGAGTATATACTACATTGTCTTGCCATAGAAGTAGAGTGAGAGCACAGGATTAAATTGCACAGTAACAAATCAAAAGACACTTGACCCATTTGTAATACATATACCATGTAAGTATAAACTAAAATTCTAAATGCAAAAGTCTTTCATCACATTTTGGTAAAATGAAAATCTAGTCATACTAAAAGACTTCTTCCTGTGATATTGACAAACAATAAATTTGGTACTTACCTCGTTTATATGTTTGTATGTTTTAATAAGTTCCACACTAAGCTTTCGTAGTGGTGCATGACTGGGGTCACGAAAGGTTAATGGAATGCGATTTTGCATGGCAGTTAGGTCGTGATGTGAGACGGCAGCAGCAGCAGCAGCTGCGGCACTCAAAGCCATGCTGTTCAGTTCGTGGTTGTGATGGCTTCCAGCCAGAGCGGACGACACGGTAGTACCACTGTCCGCCATGGTTACCAGCTGGTCAGAACAGCCTACTAACTGGCCATAGACCATTGAGGGCACATGTCGAGCTTTCGCAAGCTGACCTGTAATGAGATAAAATGGGGGAAAAATAGAAAATTAATATTTGAATAATTAATTTTTTTTATCAAATATAAATTTAATAAAAAAGAAAAAAAATTAGTAATTAGCAGTTAAAAAAAAAATTTCAAAGACAGATTTCTGTAAAAAATAATTTAAAGTAAACTTGATGTTTATGGAACTTGATATTATAAGCAGGGTTTATTGAACAAATTTATCAGAATCTTCACGCTAATAATTACATTTATTTCACTGTTTTTATATATATATATATATATATATATATGATATGCGCAAAAAAGTCTGCCTACTTCGACCGAACGCCCATAGCCCAGAGGTAGAGTCGTCAACTGACGCCATTTCGGTCGGGTTTCAATCCTAGGTAAAAAAGTAATCGGAGTCTAACCGTACTGATGAGCTGTGATATGGCGAAACAGATCTGTCTGCAGATGACAATATATATATATATATATATATATATGGAAACAGACCATTCAACATGCCAGCATTTTATTTATGTTATTTTGATTTATTTTATTTTATCTAATTTTATCTTACTTTATTTTGTTTTACTGATTTTATTTATTTTCCTATTCTTCATATTAACTTTATAAAAACAACTCATAACTCACAACCAGATATTCGAAGAAACTCGAACGTAAAAACCTCAAATTTATTCACCTGAAGAGAGCCAATTTTAGACTCAAAACACGTGTAGCATCAAAAACACCATTATGGACAATTAATGTTTCATAACATGTATAATTACAAAAACAAAATATATACACTTTAAAGAAAACGTTCACGGCTTCTCACACTTCAGATTCTATACTAATTTCTCTCGTTGGAACAACCCTATTTCTTTATTATATATATATATATATATATATATATATATATATATATATATATAGATAAGTTAGGTACCAAGAAGAAGTGTTAAAGACTAAAAAGTCTTTATAGAAAACAAAATGCATGACATAAAATATTACCACTTTGTCATTTAATTACCTGAAATTTTCATTGTAACATTTTCTCCTCTGATTGAAAGACAAAAAAAAATCCCAAAGGACGAAATGTGTTAGCTAAGGTAAGTTTTCCTTTCTTTATTCATATTGCCCCTTTTACAGATATATTTTTAGTTATATCTGAAATTTTACTTTTTACATGATACACACACACACACAGAAAAAGAGAGAGAGAGAGAGCAAGAAATACAAAATTTAATTGCATATACTATTTTTTTATTTTTTTTTAAAAAAACAGTGAAACATTTGAGGACCAGTTCATAGTGTGAAACTCCATGCTTCTGGCATTTTTAGATTGGATTTCAGATCTATTCAAGGCTGGTTTTAGTGCTTTGAGCCTTACTAAATTGGGTTGGTTCCTTAATTGTTCTTATTTTCGTTTTCAGTTCCTTCTGAATTTTTTTTGTTGCTTTCGCCGTTTTCAATGTTTCATATATAATTAAAAAACTGAATCAGTAATATTTGATCATTATTGAACAGATTGTATTTAAGCCCCACACAGATAAGACTTTAGCTATACTCAACAATGTTCACTGATTTTACTACCCACTTAGTTTTTGTTATTTTTAGTATAAGCTGAGCATTTCTGGTGTAGATGCAGAAAGGAAACAATGATTAAACAATAAAGGCAAACAATTTTTTCTAGTAAGTCTCAATGCTTAGTATGTAGTACAATAAAAATCAAAACAAATTTTTTGGTCAATAGTTGATCAGAAATTAATGCAAATTAATTACTAATAAGAGCGTGTCACTTCATGTCATATATATTAAAGCATATTGGCTATATACCACTTATCCCAGGCTCTTTTTTTCACTGAATATTGTTGTAAACTATCCAGTTCTCCTTACCCATTACAATTTGCTTAAAAAAAGTATGTTTTCATTGCATTTATACAGCAAATCACAGATAGAAGTGCAATTTTAAAAGGTTCATTTCACTCAGTTCATATGGTATTCAAACAGTCTAGCAATTTTAGTACCCAAGCTTTTTACTAAGTGATCATGAATGGTGGATTTTGATAAATTTAGTGTTTCTGCCAATTGTGTAATGTGGGTTATATTATCAATCAATTTCTTCATTTAGTCATCATCTGTTGTAGGGGGTCTGCATAAGCATTCTTTATCAATAAGACTACAATCAACAGCTCTAAACTTAGTGAACCACTTCTGAACAGTTCTGTTAGCCAGCTTCACCATATGAAGCTAGCAAAGCATTTTTGCCTTTACATTAATAATGAAAAAAAAACCCATCAAGTGTCTAACTTTATCAAAATCCACCATTCATTATCACTTAGTAAAGCTTGGGTACTAAAATTGCTAGACTGTTTGAATACCATATGAACTGAGTGAAATGAACCTTTTAAAATTGCACTTCTATCTGTGATTTGCTGTATAAATGCAATGAAAACGCATATTTTTTAAGCAAATTGTAATGGGTGAGGAGAAATGGATAGTTTATAACAATATTCAGTGAAAAAAAGAGCCTGGGATAAGTAGTATATAGCCAACTTTCAGTTAGTCATTAATGTGTTTTTACACCTGAAACAAAGAAGCTTTGAAAATCCCCATAGTCAGCTATGGTCTCACGCTGACGAGAAAAAAAAAAATTCGAACATGCTAGAAAGATTAAAAACAACAACAACAAAAAAAAAAATACTGTGTTCTTTTTTTTAATAAAAAAACATTTTGGTAAAAGACCTTTTTTTTGCGAAAAAGTGAAAATACCTAACCCTGAATTCACTTAGCAAAGCTACTGACAGCTGGCCCATTAACTTCTATACAAAAAAAAAACATTCAAATTATATTTGTATTGAGCGCTTAAAACGGGGGGGGGGGGGGGTATTATTTCTGGTCACAGTGCCTAGTGTAGTTACTTTTTTGAAACCATACTTACCGCAGAATACAAAGGAAATGCACAAAAAAGTGGTATAGGAACAGTATAGAAAAAAGAATCATTTCCTTATGCAAAGTAAACATTTCCCTATTAAAGAAAAAAAGTTTTATTTGCGCTTGCCTTGAAGTACAAGAAATGCTAACAATTTATTTTATAAATAGGGAAATGATGGGAGGATAGGGAATAGCATTAAAATACGAAACAGATCATTGAAAACAACAAGTTCCAACCATTAAATTTCACTCGGCATAAATGAGTAACAAATAGATATACAAATGAAATCTAAATATTTCGATAAAATAAATTGAGATCGAAAAGCACCGAGCCAGTCATTAAACCAAGAGAGTTATCTCCCTTTGAATAAGAGATTCTGGACAAAGAATGACCAAAAATATGAGATAACAGCAGCTATAAATTCATACCTGAAGGCTAATTTAATATTTTCATAAATCATAAACATAAAAAAAGACATGAATTAACATACATTTTTTAGTTTTTTTGATAAACAATGAATTAAAAAACAGAACAACGAAATAAAAAGTACTTAAAAAAACTGAAATCCATTTCGACATACACTGTTTTCTCCTGTTATTCTTTACTTTATCATAAAAATATTTCAGTAAATAACATTCGTATACATTTTTTTTTTTTTTGTTGTTGAAAACACTTAAACCAAGTTTGAGCCGAGAACGAGTGTGATGAAAAGTTCTCGGCCCAAACTAGTTTTTTTTTTCTTTTTAAATCTGATATTCGTTCTTTTGGTCGGATTTTGCCATTTTGGGAATTGATCTTAGATTTAAAATAATAATTTAGGTGTAAACAAAGCATTCATCATTACAACCTGTTTTTAATACTTTAACCAGTGGACATAAATTTCTTTTTCTTGTCAACATCGTTATGGTTGCGATAAGGAAGACGACGAACACAGGATGTCCCAAAAAACATGGAAATTGGAAAGAGAACAGTTCGCGTAAATAGAGTTACCCAGATCAACAGACACTTGAAGAAGCATTGAAACGTAATTATAACAAAGTAGGACATTCGCTTTCGATTGTAAAATGATTTTATTTTATATAATCATTTTTAAGTTCTTCAATAAGCACAGTTACACTTTATACTTTTTGTTTTTGCCCAATGTATTCTTGTTTTTTTTTTTTTTTTTTTTTTGAGACACTTAAAAAAAACAGAGGAATGCATGCAGTGAATAACCTACCTAACGAACTTGTGTAAATGATTGGCAGAACAGGGATTAGGAGAGATAACCAGACTTACTATCATTACCGAGAGAAAGGGATGGAAAATTGTCGAAAATCATGATCGCCCGCGTTCTGCAGGAACATGTCACATAAAAAGGTTATGAATAGGTATTTTCTCGGCTTTCATCTCCTTTAACAACAAGGCGGAGAATAAAGAAAGTATCGGTGATTTTTTTTTTCGTTATCTTTCATCCACAAAAAAAAAAAGTGATAGGTTCAACTTTAGTTTAGAAGGCGTGATTTGCTTACAACGTCTGTTTACAAACACAAGGCAAAGAAAATAAAATACAAAAATCAGTTTACAATAATACATAAAAGCGACCGAGATGACATTCTACCAACAAATATTGAAAATGCCAAGGAAGAATGGGGTAGAGAGACTGACTTATGTAAAAGATTATAAGTGGGAGATCGGAACTAGAAAGAAACTCATTCATTAACAATCAAAAAGAAAAGAAAGACAGATGACATAAATGAGGATTTGATTGGTTTGTTTAATGGCATATCAACTTCTTTAAGGGTCATTTAATGCCAAAATTTAATTTTCTTGAGAGTTTTGAAATAATGTTATCCTGCTTTCACAATTGAATACATGGTAGTTGATACTTATCGTTTGTGCATCCACATGTTTGTGGGAACATAATTATTAGAGGCAGTGATAGGCACGTTTTATATTGTGGTTTTGTTGAAGTTATATTTTGGAATACAGTCTGATTTCTTTAAGCAATTGTAGGATATTGAATGGACTAAAATGTCATGAAAGTTCTTTTCATGTTGATTGGTATTGTTGATAATTTTACTATAAATAGTTATTGTTGATATATTTTTTATATAAAAAATATGGCTTGTATTTTTATACTTTTATAGTGTTCACTATTTCCCAATAGCTGGTAATACCACCCCGGATAAGGGTGGCCCTGGGAACAGTAGTTATTAAGTGGTGGTTCCATGATCCTCAAGACCTCCAGTCTCTTGCTGCTGAATGTAAGATAATGAGAAAAAGTAAGAATTTGATAGAAGGTATGACAATCAGATGAAAACAGTGAATAAACTATTTGATAAGTTTGAGCAAATGAAGGAGGAAAAAGTATTAGAAAAATGGGTTTAAAGGAAAAAAGAGGAAGCTGTGGAGAACCACAATTGCCAATGTCTGAAAGAGATAGGATAGAATATAAATAGAAGAATGGAATGCTTAGTATGTCAGAGTATGAAATGAAGTGGGTAAATTTTGAATTAAGTTTATATTAATTACTAAATACCTACATATTTTTAGAACAAACTGAAATATGCTTAGGCTTGTCTAAATTGTATGCTAACAACCCATTCAGAAAGAAAAAGAAAAACTTTAAAAAAATCTTATATAATATAAGCGATAAATGTTTTGACATTTATATAGGTCATGTATGTTAAGTATGACTCCCTACAATGTTGATAAAGTTCCCTTATATGGCAGTAAATATTGAAAACCTTCCTACAAAGCTAAATTAAATCTATGGAGACATTTAACACAAAAAAAAAAAAAAAAAAAAAAAAAAAAAGAAACTTAGACGAAAGAGCAAATAAAATTTATTTAATCCCACCATCATTTACTATTACTTATGAGGGGGGTGTTGAAAAGTTCTCAGTCCTAATGACCAAACAGTATTACTTTTTATTTTGAAGGACTTTTTGGCTTGGCTGAGAACTTTTCAGAAATTCATCATCCAATATCAACATTGTAGCTATAAAATGGCAGCAAAAATAGGATGGAGCCAAAACTAGTACAAAAATAATAATGAAATTATGTGCCTACACTTCAGAAATGAGGTAGCACTTACACTGTTTGAACTGTTGTCCTCATCTTTATTGCCATATTTACATCTGTTGTACATGCTGGCCTTCTTCAGGTGCTAGGAATTTTGAACTGAACCCTTTATTTCAATCACTGGGGTAAATCATTCTCATTCCATGTGTAATGCCACTTCTGGTATCAATGTAGTTATCTGCCTTTAACTTAACTCTTCAAGTTATTTCTTCACCATTGCTGTAGTCTGGTATTAAACTCATAACTCAGTGGGCCAAGTCCCTGGAACCAACCAACACCTATATTCAGTGGGCCATGTGTCCTTGAGTTGTGAGTTAAAAAATATACTTAATTAAGAATTAACAGTGTCAAACAGTTGTTATTTCTTAACTTATGAGAAGATGAAGGTCGAGTAAAAACAACTTAAGATTAATGAATGCCAACTAAGGAAGGCTGAAGAGTCAAGAATGATGATGTCTGTCCAAATAATTATCTAAATATATTTTATTTCTTCAAATTAGAGGAAAGAGAGGAGCCTTGGTAAGAAAAGGCAATTTAAAATCAAAGAGAAACAGTTAAAAAGGTAGTTTTTTTTTCTTTTAGATGTAATAATTGTCATCAAATAATTTCTTTTGAATAATCTTTTCTTACAAATAGAAAAAAAAATGTCAGTTTGGATAAATTAAAAAATAAATCAATGAGACAGATTCAAAGAAAATCAACTCGGACAAGATAAGGCATGCAAGTCACATGTCAGAGCAAGTTTTGATGTAATCCAAAGTAACGAAGCATGTAAGGACATCTTGCCGTGATTAAAGTGGGTGAAAGAATCGAGCCTAGATTAGACCCTCACAAACCTTTAACCCACTGAGTTATAAGTGCTCTGATTTTATCAAAATATATCTAATCTGAACAAAGCCATAACAGATTATTATGATAACAGCATATATAAAATTATGCTGTTATCTGATGATAGTACAGAGTACAGGAAATATATGTATGTATTATACAAGATTTGATATGACAAACAGTAAAGGTAGTAATCTGACATTAGCTGAAGTTTGATTTAAAATTTTCACTCTATAATGTGACTAAATAATTAGCACCGACAAGGAGCATTGTTGAAAAATAAAAGGCTTGGATCAAAATTCTAAGAATATTATCATATAGAACCTAAGGTTAGAGTGATCAAAATATTGTGACTTAAAAATTGAAGGGTATATGATTCTTGCAAATTTTATTTGTTAAAACAAATTTCACAGATCTGAGAAAAAGAAGATACAAAAGATGTCCATGTAACCCAAATATGACAATTCACCCAACCTAGGAACTTCAAAATAGATCACTAACAAAATTTAAAAATGGAGTGATATGTACGGGTTCCATTAATTTTTTGTAAACAGTTTGGAGAACTGACAGCTTGGTGGCTTTCCTATACTATAGTAATGCTAATAGTATTGAAAGGTACAACTATACCCAGCTACATACTAGTGCAAAGACTATGGATGATATACCCAGCTATATACTAGTGCAAAGACTATGGATGATATACCCAGCTATATACTAGTGCAAAGACTATGGATGATATACCCAGCTATATACTAGTGCAAAGACTATGGATGATATACCCAGCTATATACTAGTGCAAAGACTATGGATGATATACCCAGCTATATACTAGTTGCAAAGACTATGGATGATATACCCAGCTATATACTAGTGCAAAGACTATGGATGATATACCCAGCTATATACAGTGCAAAGGCTATGGATGATATACCCAGCTATATACAGTGCAAAGACTATGGATGATATACCCAGCTATATACTAGTGCAAAGACTATGGATGATATACCCAGCTACATACTAGTGCAAAGACTATGGATGATATACCCAGCTATATACTAGTGCAAAGACTATGGATGATATACCCAGCTATATACTAGTGCAAAGACTATGGATGATATACCCAGCTACATACTAGTGCAAAGACTATGGATGATATACCCAGCTATATACTAGTGCAAAGACTATGGATGATATACCCAGCTATATACAGTGCAAAGACTATGGATGATATACCCAGCTATATACTAGTGCAAAGACTATGGATGATATACCCAGCTACATACTAGTGTATAAGCTGATCCAAATATAAGCCAACCTTGTCAATTTGATGTTTGAGAAATGGACAAAAATTCAAAACCCAGCCAAGACAGCTAATGGAGGTGTTAAAATAGTGTGGGTTTTGTAAATCCCCATGAATAAACAATATTTTTTATGATGCGTTAATATTTTGATATCTAAAATGTTTTTAAGTGTCATTTAAAGAATAGTTTTTGCTTCATGACTCATTTACACAATGATTTTTTAAGTTTTGTCTCTTTTATAAAGTTTGAAAAAGTTTCATGAATCTTTGTTTACTCCCTTTTAGCAGACAATAGCTCCATCTTCTAAATGTAATAAGATTTTAACTGACATACAAACTGAATGAAATGAGTGCATTAAAAACCCTTGGATACCATTTAACATCTTAAAAGTAGATCCCTTTTGCAAAGTTAAGTTTTATTTAGTGAACTTGATACCAATACAATAAGAAAATAAGACCTTGTGTGAAAAAATAACTTTACTATTTAAAATTCACAAAAGAATAAAAATAAATATTGAATTCACAATATTTTCAATTTCAAATCTTCTAAAATCTGAATAATTAAAGTCTCCAAAAATCTGTAAACATTCTTTGTGAGTAATTTTCTCCATGTGATCCAAATCAGAACAAGATTTTTCCTCGACTTCTTCATTTTCAGATGCCCATTTATGCTGTTAATTTGCTACCATTTCCAGGAGTAAAAAATGTGTTTTTCTTTTATCCTAGCTGCATATAAAAGAGGATGGCTAAGAAATTCTGATCACAGCATATATTAACAAAAAATCTTAAGCCTCAGTTCAATCAGTCAAATAAACTAATAGATTTTCTCCATAATTCTCAACCATCATTACAAAGTGGGTGTAAAAGTTTCTAAAATTTTTTTTTTTTTTAGAAAATCTTATTTGTTTACAATTAGTCACTACATTTTATGATCCTGCACTAACCAGATTTTTCAGCTATCATCCGTTTTCACACAGGTCACCAATTAGAGGTTTTTCCCTTATTTTCTGTTTCAGATTTGGTTTCCAGATCCTTCTAAAGTTTTTTTATTCCTTTTTACTACAAGTAGTCCCTTGTGCTGTAATAGTATTATTCCCTTGGTTGGGGTGAACTGATTAAGAAGAAGAAGAAAAAAAAAAAAAAGAAAAAAAAAAGAAAGTTCTATATTCCATCATAAAAATGGTTTCAGATTTAAATTCAAATTCATGGTCTTGAACTTGTTTGAAGTATGCATCATCAAGTGAAACAAGTGGAATATTGAGGTGACAGGTCCTAGAAAGATACTGCCCATGGAAAGGCTATTCTATACATTTTGAACCATGATACATTCAAAACCTGAGAATGTGTGTTAACATACAATAAAAAAATCAGCAGGATTGGCCCAGGAAAGGGAATTTTCCACTTTTACTGTGTCATTCAAACAAGCCAGTTACTCGTGTAGCATCTGACAGTAAATGTGTATTTTCCAGCAGTTTTAAGAATTTGATTTTAATTGCAATGAATACCTGACTCCGTATCCTATCATAACTGGAAATGAGAGATGAAAAGCGGGGTCAAGTGAGAGGAGGAGAGTGGAGAAGATAAGCAAAGGACAGAGAGCCCTGGGGGAGTGTAAGGAGAGAGAGAGAATGGGGAGAAAGAAACTGAAAAAGAAGTGGGGTGAATGAATTGACTGAAAAAAAAAACAAAAAAAAAAAACAAACTTTCCCCTCATTTATTCCTGGTGCAAATTAAAATTTTCTTTTTTATTTATGTTAGTTCTCATTTTGAGCTTTTTCAGACAGAGTTGAAACCTCTCACTTTCCAGTTGTCTGGCCTAATCACTGAGGAGGGGTTAAAAAAAACAAACTAACAAACAAACAAAAAATAACAACAGAAAACCCAAAGACATTGAACTACAAGCTAAAGATGAGCAGTTCTATGTGAAAGGTTAAGAAAAAGTATTGATGAAAATAATGAAAACCCAGAGTGATGCTATTGGGCTGTAAGCGGAATGGACTCCATAGACGACAAGTTGTCTTGGACCCCGTTTTAAAGTTGATTTTAATATGGAAAGGTTAGCAAGTACTGTTTGGGTAGAAAAGAGAAAAAGATGATCTATTTTCATGGTGACAGGAGAATATGCCAGATGAGAAAATACAATGTTTCTTATTAGACCAAAATACACAAAAGATCAAAGTGATTGTTACTAGAAAGGAGGAAGAGAACATCAAACATGGCTGAAAGAGAGAGACAGAGAGTGACACACACAATGAATAATAAGCTGAGAGAAAGAAAGGCAAGATGCAGAGAGATAATGAGAGAGAGAGAGACAAGGAGGGATTTAAAAATAAATAAAAATACCTTCATAATATCAAATTCTGAAGATTGTAGGAAAAGTCACTGTATATTTCACAAAATCTTTCTAAGATACACTATAGCCTAAAAGTTTGGGGAAAACATCTTATTCTATAAGTTTCATACATTCTTGGTTTTAAGTAACTTCTATTAAGTGAGGATGCTGAAACTATTTAACCCATTCATACATATTTTTTTATTTATTTTTTTTTAATCATATCACCCCAAGCAAGGCGGTAACGCCACTGATGTGCAGGGGGCTACATAAGAGTGAGAAGATTAGAAAAGAGAAACCGGAAACCACATCCTAAACAGGAAACAAGGGATGAGCCTCTTCACCTGTTCAATAGACGTGGGTGGAGTGTGAACCGGGCGATAGTTTAGTCTATCTACTCCAATTGAAAAAAAAACAAAAAAGCAGTGAGAAGATTAGAAAAGAGAAAAGAGAAAAACCGGAAACCGCATCCTAAACAGAAAACAAGGGATAAGCCTCTTCACCTGTTCAATAGACGTGGGTGGAGTGTGAACCGGGCGATAGGCTGTGTAAGAGTCTTTAGCTTTGGATAGCAACTTATCTAAGAGAAGGAAATCTCTGATATAAAAACATTTACACCTACTCTGTGTAGAATAGGGTAGGCTGAACTCTTTAAACTTGGTAGATAATCTTCCTAGAGATGGTGTCTCGATAAAAGCACTGAGTTTCCAGTCTTTTGGTTGGTGTTAGTAAGGGCATCCAGCTGTAAAACTCTCTCCAATATTTTATGATGGTTCAATGACAGAGTCATCAAGAGAACCTTGTTTAACCCATGCCAGCATGGAAATAGAAGTTAAACATTGATGGATGATGCATGGTAGCCAATATTTTAGAGACAAAGTTAACTAAAATTTAATGTCCATCTGTCCCAAGATTAGCCAGCAAGATAGATTAGGCAAAAAGAGAGAAAATTTTAAGGAAATTTTCTGCAGTAATGCATTAATTTCATTATTACTTTAATGATGGTATGCTTTATTAATAAGGCATGCTAGGCGTATATGGGATGTGCATTGTGGTGCACTGGATATTGACTCGGAACAACAAATCAGGTGCCCAGTTGAATTCCTTGCATTCACTTACACACAAATACCCTTGGGAAAGGTATTAATCTGTCTCTTCCTTTCAGTTATGGGTCAAATAACAGGGCAGTGGGTTCTATAGCATTGGCTAGCAACCAGTCTACCACAGAAAGCAATGGCAACCTACTGCAGGATAATCTTCTACCCAGTCAGTCATGTCTCTTTCAAGACATAACTGCCCAAAGCATGTATCATGTATGGCAAACTGACTGATGTTATTATTGAAAAAAAATAAAATAAAAATTCATATAATGTACATGAATTTAGGAAACTTTACTCGACATTTGATGAGAAAATCAGTTCAGGTAATTCTTGTTAATCTTTTTCATAGAAAAAACATATTTGATTGATTCATTCATTTTCTTGCAGGTTATTTAAAGCCAGAAATGATTTTAGATTGCAGGAATTTTTTTTATTATTGTTGGAGATAATTAGTGATACAAATCTTACTGATTAACCCATAGCAGGGGGAATCGGTGGATTTATTCTTTTCCCAGGGATACTGGTGCATAAGCGAATATAACGAACCCAACAGGAATTGGAACTTGGCTCGCAAAACAACAGTTGTGAGCCATTATCCATTACACCACCTGTATATCCAAGCTTACAGCACCTGATATTTCTGAGTGGACACCCATCAAGATACTGACTAGGGTTGATGTTGCTTAATTCAGGTGATCACTTATTTTGCCTCTTCTTCCTCATTGTTTCAATGAAACATAGTTTGGTTGTGCCAGAGATGATGTATGAAACACTCAGATGCAAAAGAAACATGTGAGCCATGCTTTAATGGGAAATGAAATGTGCTTTTTGTTTACCCAACAGGTAACAAAGTCATTTCACACTTGTTGATATAAATCAGGGGTGTGCAACCTTTTTCACTGGAGGGCCATTTTTGATCACTGAAGCAATGTCAAGGGCCAGTCACCGCCAAAAATATATCAAGTTATAAATTGCAAAATCAGAACTTGTGTATTGTGGTATGGACACATCTTGATGCATTTTATGAAAAGATTTGATAAAGAGGGTAAAAAAAAAAAAAATGGTTCTGGCATTGAGAGCCACGACGACTGCCTTTGGGGGCAGAATTGTGGGCCTTGGGCCGTAGGTTGCACATATATGGTATAAATGAACTTTGGCTGCACTGCAGGTTTCACATGTGATTGCCAAATTAAACAATATAACATTGATGGAGACAATTCCTGACTGACAAGACAGCTCATTCTGGGATTTTACTTTTGTTATGCTTTGTGATCTTATGCTCTTAAATTGAAATGGTCTTGAATTTGAATGATAAAACAGTTGGTTACATTTCTCACCTGAAGTAACCGTTATACAACTATACCCATGTGCAAATTAACTAAAACAAAACGAACAATAGTCTTCCATCTTTCCTTGATCACGTATACATTGTCTCTTTGTGTTCTTTTTATTCCAATCACATTTTCTTCTATGTTTTGAACAGAAATAGATAGAATGGACCTACATAGATATGGACAGACTGTGATAGATTGATACACCTTTGTGCAAATTAACTGAAGCAAAACAAATCATGTCATCCTAGGATTTTTCACACTTTCTCTGATAATGTACACATCATCTCTTGGTGTTGTTTTTCTCTTCCGGCCGCATTTTCCTTTATGTTTTGGACTGATGGATCCAGTTTGTTTCTTCGCCTTAATGACATGACTGACAGTTAAAAAACTGACACCAACAATATCTGTGAACTCTTTGTAATGTTACAATTTTTGTATGCTTCTTTGGAGTAATGTCTATCGCAGACTATGGCTGCGAGATAAATAATTGACAATCAATTGATATACATTAATCTAAGCTTGGCTTGACACAAGACCATTTAATGAGCACCCAAGCATTTATAAAGTTAGAGAAATTTTAAAATAAACAGTTTCAGAGTTGTTAGTTCTATAAAATGCATACAAATGGTTATGATTATTTTTTACAATTCTAAATAAATATAAGTAATGGATTCTTCATTTATTAATCCGAAAGATTTTTATAATTTAAAAAGTATTTTTAGTGGATACTCATATTTGGGTAGACGCTCTGTTTATTTATTAAACAGTACATTTAAAAAAAAAAAAAAAAAAATTATGTCTACTGGCCTGAATATTAGAGAAAAACTTAAAAATATCCACTCTCTGACAGGATTTGAACCTGTGTCCATCTGGACAAAGGGAAACCATGGTTAGATTTGACATGCCTATTCAGACCTTGCTTGACTGGTAAAGCTTCTTTGCAGCCAAGTCAGTTAAGGTATATAGAATTTGACAGTTTCCCTCTGACAAAAGTGACATAGGTTCAAATCCTGCTGGAGAGTGGATAGTTTTATTTAATAAGTTCTCTAGTATTCAGACTGGCAGACGAAAATAAATAAATATACTGCTTAATAAATGGAGTGCTTACTCAAAGATGAGTATCCACTTAAGGTGATATATAAGTTTGATATGATTTATGTAAGCACCAAAAAACACATATTAAAAAACAAAACAAAATAAAAAGAACCGCTTATCAGAAAATAATCTCTGCTCTTCAAACTGCAATTTTCTTTTATAATAAAGTTAGAAAGCTTCTATATTATTTACTGAATGCCTCATAACTGTATTTTGAAAAACTATGTCAAACTGTTCTTCATTTGTGAACATACATCTGGACACATACCTAAAAATAGTAAACAGATTAAACTCTTTTGTAAAGATAATGCCATTAACAGAGTTAAAAATCAAGTTGTTTATATATATATATATATATGTGTGTGTGTGTGTGTTTTGAATGTAGCCACATGCTTGTCTCCTGCAAAACCAAGCCTGGCAACAGGAGACTGCAGACGGGCACACAAGTTCGTTGCAACAGAGTGATGTTCAAGAAAGCATGATGTCACGGACGGATGGTTGCTATACTGGTTACAAAATGATGGAGTGAGAAAGAGAGAGAAAGAAAAGAATGATTAAAAAGAGAAAAGAAAACTTCTGGTGAGTGTGAGAGAGTGAAAGCACGTGAGGAACTGCAGAAAAGAAAAACGAAAGAATGCACAGAGTAGGCACTGAATAAGTTCAACATCAGCATGTGATTGGCTCACAGACGGTCTGATAAAGAAACAAAATATCAATGATTTTAAAAGGAGTATACAGTTTGGATAATGAACTTACAAAATGTATAAATTAATAATTATTTTCTTTATGGAACAGAAACAGATTCATTCTTATTCAATCAGAATTTCTCTAAGACTGATTTTGAAATCTGCACATGATTATTTTCTATGCTTTTTTTTTATGTAATTAATTTCTTCTGATGGCTTATCAACCTTATGCAGGTTATTTAACACCAAAACAGATTTCGGTTTTATTACTTGATTGATTCATTGTTTACAACTTAACCCTTTGCAATTTATTTAAAGCCAGAGATTTTTTTTTTATATGATAAGAATTTTTTTTGTTTGTTTTAGATAAAGATTTACTGATGTCTTACTAATTAACCCATAACTGAGGGGAGAAGAGATTAATTCATACCTTTCCCCAGGGCATTTGCATATAAGTGAATATAATGAACCCAACAGGAATTGGAACTTGGTTCTCCAATTAACAATTCCGAGCCATTATCCATTACCCCACCTGCACATCTCAACTTACAGCACCTAGTATTTCCAACCAATCCCTGATCTCAGTATTGACCATGCTCAATGTTGCTTAACTTTGGTAATTTTACAATAACTGGTATTTCAACATGATATGGCAGTAAACAAAAAAAAATAGCATTGTAGGAATAATTCTATATTTTTGTGAGAATATTGCATTAACATTCTTTTTTTATTTGACATAACAATAACCCCCACAACATACACATCCAACTACTTAACCCATAGCTAGGTGGAGAAGAAAAATTAATATCAAAGAGTATTTGCACATAAATGAAAGTATTACACTTTATCAAAATTTGAACTTTGCTTTCTGATTTCTCATTCCAAGATTCTATCCACATTATACAACCTGTTTCTCCTTATATTTAAAAAAAAAGTTTTTTTAAAAGATGGATTTTTTTTTATCAAAGCAAAAACTGATGATGAATCAAACTTTTAAAATGATAAAAATTTGAAAGGATTCCCCTTTTCTGCTGTACAGAAAAAGCGGAAAAAAAATTGAAGACCCTCATTGAACAAATTACATAAAAAACAAAACCATGACTATACAAACAGAAATAACAGGATTCATAGACCTTTTCATTTATGATCAAGTGTTGTCCCCCACACAAATCCCAGGATCAGTATAACATGTGCACAAAGTATTACACACAGAGATATCTATTGTAATTTATATCTGTGGTTGCTTAATCTTTACTTTACCAATGATCCTCAGATGTTGTGCAGATCCATTACTACAAATGCAGCAAGTTCAATCTTCACTAGGTATCCAAAGCATACAACACCTTTATGCAAAGGTTAGTTATGCCATGCAAATATTATATGTGGAGGGCTCTGCTGTTGTTTTTTTGGCGTACGGCAGTCCAGCAGAACTAAACACACGCTTTTGGAAGAGTCAAATACAGATAACTGGTGCACAGTATGCCACAAAGTCGTCAAACAACCTGCTTCAGCTTTTGAATACAAAGTGTTTTTCTGTCTAGACTGGTTGCCACCCAATGTTATAGGACAGTTTGTTCTATTTACAACTAGAGAAAAAAAGAGATATATATGTTTCCTGTAAGTGAATGTAATAAACTTGGTTCCGTTTCCTCAGTATGAGCTGCTATTACTCCACCATGCCTCTTTATATTATATATATATATATATATATATATATAGATATAGATATATATATTATAAATTACATTTTAGAACATGTACAGAATTTTTTTTATATATCCACTACAAATACTACAAATATACATTTGTTTCGACATTGAAACTACAATGTCTCATCAGGCAACACCACCTGATGAGATATTATCGAAACAAATGTATATTTGTAGTGGATATATACAAAAAATTCTGTACATGTTCTAAAATATAATTTATAATAAATATTCACATCTCTATATATTATATATCGAGCACTGTTTTAAATTAATGTTTCTGATGTTGTAAAAAATTTTTCCTTCGTTCTGTATTCACTTGGAGATATATATATATATACATATATATGTGTGTGTGTGTGTGTGTGTGTTTGGTGCAATGGATAATTTGTCATTTAAATTATACACAAATGAAAATAATACTGGTATCTCATTTATTTTAACAGATATATTTACCAAAATTACGCACAAATATTTTGAAATACAAAAGAGTAATTTCATTCTATAAAAATTGCTATTGGCTTCAACCATGGCCTTAAGACAACTTTGAAATCTTCTGTAAGTTTTCTAAACAGTTTCTTTATTTAAGTTGCTGAATGTTGCTATAATCCTTGCCTTCAGTTCATCTTTGCTATTACAAAGAGTTTTGTTGATCTCTCGCTCAACTGCATCCCACACATAATAATCAAGAGGGTTGCAGTCTGGAGAGTTAAGTGGCCAGATGTGAGGTGGGGGGTGATGATGATGTGGTTACAGAAATCGTCTGACAACCATGATCGGATTCTTCTGCTTGAGTGACGTTGTGAATAATCCTGTTGCCAGACATAGGGTCTTCTGGCAGCCAACCTCTCCCGACTCAGGGGTAGCACTACCACTTCAAGGCATTTGATATAGGACTTTGTATTGAGTCTGAACCCTCACAAATTTGAGTTTTTTTTTTGTTTTTTTTAATCAAAATGAGTTTTCTGAGATGTCATACCTTTGTAATCACCATTAGCCTCATCAAACTCTTTCTGAATCCTCTGCACTGTCCTCACTGAAATGTTCATATTGAAGCTGCAGATGTGAATGTCAAGCAGTACAACATGCTATTTCCAAAATTCTGGTGGAGTGAATTACATCATGATCTTTTTCTCACATATGGTGCCCAAATCAAATATAATGTGCATATGTGAAATTAAAAATATAAAATGGCGACAATTTAACAATCGCGCCCTATAATATATTTGTTTAAAGTATTATTTTTAATGGATACTTGTATTTGAGTAGATACTGTTTTTTATAATTTAACAATATATTTATTTATATCTACTGGCCTGAATAATTGAGAAATCTTGTTTGGAAAATATGCATCCACCAACAGGATTCGAACTTGCAACTCCTCAACTGATTTGATGTATCTTAAACTGCTTAACCACGAAGGGCTTACAGTTAGACAAATCCCAAAATAAGCCTTTAAGGTAAAAAAAAAAAAAAAAAAAAAAATGAGTTAATCCATTTTACACACACACACACAGATTGATAAAAGCCCTGAGGAGTGAGATATCATAATGGTGCCTTAATGAAACTTCAAAGCCAGCATGACTGATCAGTTAAGTGACAAACTTCTCCACATTAATCCTATACATATAAGTGTGCATGTATACATGGGCAGGCTGAAATGTTCTTGGCCTGACCCACATCTTAAAATCTAACTGAACTCAATTTTTCTATCCCTGAATCCCATAGGTGAACTGAGAACACAAGTCATATTATTAGTGTGTAGAGAGCTGATTATTGTGGCCTTGTGCCACACTAAGCTAAGCTTAGTAATTGAAATCAGTTATTTTAAATGCTCAATATCCCACTTAAGGAAAAGCTATTTTTTTTCTTTTAAATAAGAATAATCCAATTTATTTTTAGTTTAAATTTTTACAGCTATTTTCAAATTGTCAAAATGTTTTCAATTTTTTCATTTCTGGTAGTCCTTCCAAATATTTCTCTCTTCTTATTTAGAGTAAGTAATTCTTTAGAAAATCATTCACATATAGAACATAAATATATTTTGTGTGTAAAACATTTTAAAAAGTTCAGATACACCACAGAGATTTGCTTCAAGACCAAATCCATTATATGTGGACAAACAAAATCCTTCATCAAAGAATGGGAGAGGAAAGGTGTTTCTACAGGAGTGGAATCCGTGGAACAAAGTTTACCTCATTGCAGATTACAAACTGCTCAAAGATTGAAATGAGATGATGATATCTGGCACCATGAGAACTTGTTAGAATCTATGTTACCTCCAGATCAGAGGCAGGAAATCAGGAGAAACACTTTGATTCTAGGCAGATAATATCTATCAAAAATAACAAAATTATTTTTGCAATATTTGTGCATTGTGGTGCAGTGGATATCAGCTTGTAACAAGAAATTGGAGAATCAAGTTCAAATTCCAGTTGAATTTGTTGCATTCGCTTATACACAAATACCCTTGGGAAAGGTATTAATCCATTTCTTCCCTCCAGCTATGGGTTAAATAACAGGACTGATTGGGTTCTATAGCCTTGGTTGGCAACCAGTCTACTGCAGAAAGCAATGGCAACCTACTTCAGGAAAAATCTTCTGCACAGTTAGTCATGTCTCTTTCGAGATATGATCGCTCAAGTGTGTATCACGGATAGCCCTTAACTGACTATTTTTCAGGGAGCTAGGGTGTGTAATTTGTTAGAAACATTTGAAATTTAGTTGATTTTTAAATATTTCTTTTGTATTTAAATGTTTTGTCATTTCAAAGTAAAAGAAATATGAGAACTCAGATGTTGCTTATAAAAATAATTATCACTCCTGCATGTTTTTCAGAATCTCTTTCATGATCAATATTTACTTTGCTTAGCCCATTACAGGGCCAAGTTAAAAAAAAAAAAAAAAAAAAAAAAAAATCTTCCAAGTGGGGGAGATTATACCATGAAAATCAGTATTTGAAATTGTGATTTTACTCCTACTTGGGCTTGTCCATTAAGTACTTAAATAGAAGGGATTTTTAAATTGACCTATGTAGAAAGCCAATTTACTGCTTGTCAGGATAAATTACCCAGAGTATGGGTGAGGTCTCTAAGACAAAAAAAAGAAAAAGAAAAAAAAAAATAGGAAGGAATATCAAAGCTGTTAGATGGGTGAAATACCTGCAAGCAAGGTTTCCTTCCAGGTTACCAAAGGGAATAATCACTTACACTATCCTTATTTTCTATTTTGTTCACAAGGTTTCTGGTTAATACAGATGTTATGCATAGATCGGTGAGAGGAAGTGAAAAGATACGGTTGGTTCTAAATATTTCATGAACAATCAACAATTAAAAGACTTGAAGGAAAAGACTGTATAGGGTATGAGATACTTAAAACTATTTCTTTCTGAATTGGCAAACCTAACAAAGAAAAAAGTCAATTTGCATCCTTTTTGAATTAAGATAGATAAGGTAGGCCATATTCTTGCCTATATCCCTACAAGCTACAGAAAATGGAAAATGGTCATCATCAGTAGGAGAGAGGAAAAAAGGTGTTGATAAACTCATAGTTATTTCTTTTTTTCAGTGGAAATAAATCAATGACAAACAAATGTAAGCTACATTCAGTCTCGACAAACAAGTTTACATGGCAATACCTCACTGATGGCAAGCCCATCATTAACTTTTCAGGGTTACTTTATTTTGTTCAATCCACAACTCAAAATGAAAACAAAATGATATATATATATATATATATATTTTTTAACTTTTCACCCCAAGCAAGATGATAATTAATGCCACTAAGACGCAAGGGGAAGGGAGTACCTCTTGCTACCATCTATATATGGATTACTAAAGAATTCTACCCACCTAGAAGATATGCTGATGTTCAGAATAAAACCAGATATTAAAACTAAAAGACCAGGTTTTGTAATGAGGTTAGCTCCTTCCTAGTTTTATCACCACAGCTTTGTTACAAATTGAAGCCTATCTGTTCTTTAGTTTAAAAAGTAAGGGACATATTTTTTTCATTTCTAAGTAATAGCTCCTGAAAGTGTTAAGTTCTTGGTTTTAATATCATTTTCGAAATAGTACCAGCATATACAATCTTTACTTGTGAATTGTTCTGAGTAATGGTAACCAGGTTCATATTGCCAGTCTTTGTGAGTGAATTCAATTTAGTAGAACAACAACACTCATTTCAAAACTGGATAAATCAATTATGAAACCACTTCACTTTTCTCACAATAAGGATCATATTTCAAAACAATACAGTTATTAAAGGTAAAAAAAAAACATGGTGAGCTGTGAGCATTATTTACTGAAGGAACATAGCATTTCAGGATAAGGAAGCAGCCTACATTTGAGGGTGAGCTCGGTTAAGAAACAGTATTTTGAATTATAATTGTTAAGGTAGCTGATTTCCCTTACTGAAACCTAATCTCCCTTTGGTAAAAACCCCATCTGTGATCTTGGGCCAAAGTAGTTAAATGTCTGACCTAATGAACACCTATTCAAACACTGGTAAACTGCAGGTATTTAGTAAAAACAGTTCTGGTATCATCTGAATTTTACCAATGATGGAACATTTCGACCAGTAATTGTAGTTATTCAATAGATGACCAAAGTGAAAGTTTTAAAATGTAGCTCAACTCAAAACAATTGCAGTTTGAACCAACTCAAAATTGTGATTCAGTGTCATTGTCGATCAATGAGAAATTGGAGTTAAAACAGAAACAATACAAAAACGACACAAACAAAATGCAAACAAAAACAAAATGCACACTGCAAGTAGACAACAGAAACACAGGTACACAAATTATAACTAACAAAAAAATGAATATATACAAAGTAAAAATAAAATATTTTAATTATTTATAATGCATTATACTGATTTTAAAGATTCCTACAAATATGGAAATCAAAAAATGTTTACATTGAGAGAAAGACCGACATGCTTCTGAGCCTAAATGTCATGCTTGCTATTTTCCTCTCTCCCTTCCCTACGATAAAGAAAGATTATGGGGAATAGGGGTGAGGGTGGAAGAAAATATGATACTGTCCGGAGACTGGATGGTGTCTGGCAATTTTTACTCCTTTATATTATTTTGATTTTTTTTTTTTTTTTCAAATATGAGCAAATATCTTGAAATGTACAATGAGAAAATAAAACTGAAATCATCACAATATCACACAAAGAAATGAAATATAAACACAATGGGCAGTGGGTACAAAAGACTTACCCCGACTAGACAGCAGTTCCTACACTTGAATCCAAACAAACCTTGGAAGTAACTACATAAATGGTTATTCAAACGCCTTTACCAGCTGAGCAAAAACAACCACTCTTGTTTCTTTTTCGCTATCAATCCTTAATACTTATAGCGTTAGGTAACGTGGAATTCGCACGCCCACGACTTGAGGCCTCATTTTGACTCGAACCCGAACCGAGTGTATCTCTTACCAGATCTGGACCGAGAACGAGCCAAAAACACTTGCTCAAGATCTTCATCTTGGCCCAAACTCGAGCCTACCATGCTTACGATGCCAAACAGTTGACTAGAGAGGCAACATCTTTAAGTGATGAGCCACGGCACTCACCACGTGACATGCAACAGACATTCTTTATTTAGCGGTAAAATAATAAATAGACACTGAACAAAACAGACGAGAATGTATTGTAAAAGATAGGGATATATATAAAATTTATATATAGAGAAAAGAAGGAAGGAATTTTTTAAGGCTATTAAGTTGGTTTGGTGGCAGTAGTTCCCTCGCCGGGTGATGTACAATATTTGTTGTAGGTCGACCATTTCGAATGCTTTGAGTGTGGGTGGTAGCGCGCACATGCCGACCCGACCGGCCGGGCTCGTCGACTATAAATGGAAATGAAGTCAGCTGAGTTGGGTTTCAGTCTTACTATCATCATCATCATTATGTTAGGCCTGGATCGGCAGCTGAATAGCACACAGGTAACAATATCAGAAGGAAAGTGAGACATGGATATGATTTACCTGCTAATGTTAGCGATGACACACCTTTCGATGGTGATAGATAAAAAAAAAAAAAATATAATAGAGAGAAAAAGAGAAAAAGTGAAAATATTTAGTAAATTTCTTTTAATCACAAAATGACCGGCAAAAAGGATTTTTAAATGCTTACTAAACGAAAAACATGCAGTTGTATGGTTAAAAAAAAAAAAAAAAAAAAAAAAAAAATACCGTGACAGTCCATGGCAGAATTTCTTTAAAAAAAGTGGGTGGGGGTGAAGGAGTCAAATGGCTGTATATATAATTAAGGTCATTAATTAAAAAAAAGAAAAGAAAAATCTTCAGGTCTTTCTTTAGCATTTATCAGAAATCACTTAAATAAGTACAGAAAACTAATTTATCTGAAATCTGAATCATCATGTCAAGCAGGAATGGAATGCGTAAACAGTAAACACACACACACAAAAACAAACAAACTGGGGAAACTTCACAATATAACAGGTTTTTAAAATATTACTAACAATGATGTATTCTGCCCAGAACAAGATCATTTCTGACAGCGACAGGTGGGCAACGTTACTCCAGCTTACATTGTTGTTCCTGTTATTCTTTTAATCTTTAATCTGTATTTTCTTTTTTTAATCGTAAAATTGATTCACCAACTATAAATAGAAATTTAAAGTTATTTTTCTACTTTTAAAATATTTAGTTTCTGAATGTATAATTGGTTGGTCATTTGTCGATGAGTTCAGTGTGTGTGTTTGTGTGTGTGTGTGTACACTTCCAACTCTTGATGGCAAGCAAATGCACGCACCTAAAGTGATGTTAATCAGCATTACTTTCAAATAATCACGTGTTTTTTAGCTGACAAAAACGAATGAACAAAAAAATAGGTCTTCCATTCGAAATCTTCAAGTTTCGAAAATACCCACGCACATCTTCCCCTTCAAATAGTAAAAGAGTCTTTTTTTCCCCCTTAAAAGTATTCACCTCGTGGTAATTACTGGTTTTAGACAGATCTCCAGAAAAAAAAAAAAACAAAAAAACTCCGCTTGATTGGTTGGTCAACTGATTCATTTTCCTTTCTCATCGACGAGTTTTTTTAGTTAAAAAAAAAAAAAACGAAACAAAACAAAAAACAAACAAACAAAAGAAAAAAACGACTAAATAAAAAAAAGAATAAAGACTAAGAGAGACTTGAGAACTTTTAAGAGAAGTTTGGTTGGTGAATGCTACAAGCACTGGGCTCTTCTAATCGATTTTATTTTTTATAGTGAAGGAATTGAGATAAATAGAAATTATGATCTTCATCCAAAGAAAAAATATTTTTTAAAAATCTGTTGTCTTTAAAAAATCGAAAGAGAAAGAGAGTTTAAGAAATTTCAAGTTACAGCTAATTTAAAAAATAACCCCGCAAAGCTCAAAACTTGTAACAATATCATCTTAATTTTCAAGATTAAAAAAATAAAATAGTTTCTTTATCACAAACAAAACTCTACAAGTCACTGTTGGGATACCAGTGAAGATTGATTTCACGCAAAAAAAGTTACTACGGTAAAAATCCAAACCAAATAGAGAAAAATACTCGGGCTCAAAAACGGAGGATAAATTTCTACATTTGGTTGATATTTTCAAAACCAGTTTTAATCACGAGAAGGGGATGAACTCCTTGTAAAAACGAATCCAGACAACTTTAGAGAACAGACGCGCGCGTACCTGTTTTAAAAGTTTTCAAATGCTTGATGAATTTTGAGGAATTTAAGGAGAAAAGACGGCAAAAAAGTAATCAAGATTTACGTGCGCTAACAAATACAAAAATTTAATTTTCATTTCTATTTATAAATGAATATGTAAGAAAATTACTATTTGTGAATCATTTTGATTTTTTAAGATGTTCCCTTCAAGGTCGGTCATTGGTAAGAAAAAAAAATGAGGAGCAACTGAAGACGATTAAGTGTTCCAGGAAGCCGTTTATTTGTCAAATTAACTTTTTTCTTATGGTCAAGCTATATACGTTGTCGGCAAATATTCAGTTTCTTAAACTGAATATTTGCCGACAACGTTTTTAAGGGCGAATTTATATAGATAGCAGAAGCGAAGATAATTAAAAAAAAAAAAAAAAAAAAAAAGCAAGAAGGTTCCCTCACTTCTGTTTGTCGCAAGAATATTTTTAAAGTATTTAATTTTACTTTACCGTAGTTAGTGATTAATTACCAATTTATTCATGTTTTAAGTTTTTAAATGAATGGTGTAAGTGCTCGGGCAATATGAAACCAGGTTAAAAAAATTAATCTTGCATTTTCTGTGGATTAGTTTCATGAAATCAAATAATTTGACTAATTTTAATAGGACATTGAAGAAGTAACTTTTAAATTTTTTTTTGCGGGGGGGGGGGGAGTTTTAATTTAAAAAAAGAATCTACTAGGTTTTTTACTTTACCAAGAAGAAATAAATTAACAGTCCAGAAAACACTAGTTGGCGCTTCTTAGGAGTAGGGAAAATAAAAAGACGAATAGAAGGTTTTATAATATATGTATACACAAGAAGAAGAGATATATAATTAGGTTCCCTATTCTCATCAAATTAAAAAAGAAAGAAAAAAGGAGGGTGTACTTGGATGAGAATCCCCAACCCACTACTATTACTGTTAACTATTGCTGACCCTCGAAGTGGACAGTATAAAAAGGAGGTAAAGAAAAAAGAAAAATAACTGTGTCTTTTCAACCAAAAGTGTTTTGTGTGTATGTGTGTGTTTCCATTTAGGTCACATGTACAAATTGCACTCCAAGAATGTTGGCGCTATGAGTCACAAGACACTGACCTCTGACCTCGCCGCTCAGCCAATCAGCTGCCAGTGACGTCAATCAGCCTAGCTTGTTGCTGTGTGAAACTGCTAAAAATAGGCCAGCAGCAAGCAGAAAAGAAATGATAGGAAAGGGGGAACCTTCTGCAGGAGGGACTCAATAGACTATTACAGAGAGGGTGGGTACTGAGAAAGAGCGCTAGTTGTGTTAGAAGGAGTAGTAGTCGTAGCTATAATGCTACTGATACTAATAGTAGTTGGGGTGGTAATCAAAGTAAAACTGTAGACTTAATAATGGGAGTGGCAGAAAATAGAACTAGCAATAACGATTACGAGTAGTAGTTGTGGTGGTGGCTACAGCGACGGAAGTAGTAATGATAATGATGGCAGTAGTGGTGGTCGGGAAGTGATAAAAAAATTACAGTAGTGGTAGTAGTTGTACTACTAATACTACTACTACTTGTAATATTTTGTATCTCCACATGATGCGAAATTCGATACAAGGTCAAGCTATTTACATGTGGGTTTCTAAAGAACAATAAAAATGAAAATTCTGGGGCATGACGACTGAGCCGCAGACATCAGGGAATGACTCCTTTTGTGTGTCCATACTCTGAAGGTTTCAGGTGGCTAGATGCTTTTGAATTGATAGAATACTTGGTCAAGTATTGTGGTGGTAGTACTGGCTTTTAAGAGGTGGTGATGGTAGAAGTAGTGCCATTATAGCTGTTGGTAATAACTTAGTTTTTTAGTGGCCTTAGTCTTTGTATACAAGGCCAAAAAGCAAATAGTAAAAGTAAAACTAAAAAAGAGGGAATATTTCCAAAATCTTTGGTGATTTAACAAAAAAAGCATTAGTATTATTTTTTAATGTCAGTGTAAAAATCACAATACAAAGTTTTACACCGGTCTATTTAGTAGAAGGTCATTAAAGTAGAGCACCCGGTGTAGATCGAACTCACTAGCCTTTGGTTTATGGCAGGCACTTAGTAACCCGGCAAACAGTACACCAATAAAAGTAAGAGTAAAAATAAAAACGAGAGTGAAATTCGTATTGATTAAAAAAAAACAAACGGCAGTGAAACAAATTATAAGTTACGCACGTGAGTATAAAACAAGTTCAGCAATCTGAGAGTTTTTTTTAATGTTTACAATTTGTGGCACAAGGCCATTAAAGTTGAGAAACACACCAGGATCGAACTCGCTGTTCTTGTTAATGTTAAGCTAGCTTGCATTGAATTTTCATTAATATATAAACAAAAAAAAAAAATCTAAGAAAGAATTAATTAATAATAAGCTAGTTAAAGATACTCGTCCAAATTTTCGAGAGTATCTTTAAGTGATACTTAAAAAGTAGAAGAAAAAAGAAAGCATAAATGATCAAAGAGGGAGTAAGAGAGAAAACTGATAGATGAAAGTGAAGTTTTTTTTTCTTCCTCTCTCTCTCGGAGCGAGAATTGTGCATTAATTCTCTCTCTCTCTCTCTATATATATATATATATCTTTTCTCCGTACTGCGTGTTGCTAGGGAGAGCGAAAGGGGGCTGGGCCAAGGTGGTCTGACGTGGCTCGTGATGTAGACAAGACATAAGAGAATCGAAGCGCTAAACAAAGACAGAACTAAATGACCGAATTAGAAAATAAACAGACCAAATGATTGAGTAATTTTTAGGCCGGGATTTTCTTTTAATGCGTGTGTTTTTCTTGTCTTGGAAAATTCGAAGGAAAAATCCAAATTTTGAGGTTTGGAAAAGAAAAAGAATCATATGACTCTTAACAAGAGGGAAGTCATGTGACTAGAGACAAGAGAGAATCATGTGACTGGAGACAAGATCATGTGACTGGAGGAGAAGGTGGCGACGGTCAGAGTGAAAACTTTGAAAAGACTTGGTATGAAGTGAGAGTGAGAGAAAATGCTCGCTCATTCCCGATCTACAAACGGAATCAGACAATAATCCAAGGAGGGGCACTTTATCAAAGAAGCGACAAAGAGGGTGGGCTAAAAAAAGAGAAACGGAGTGAGGATGTATGTAGAGATAGCGGTGGCGGTGGCGGCAGGAGTTGAAAACCGTAATGGTGGCGGGGGATGGGGGGGAATGATGATGATAATAACAACAACAACAACGATGATATCATTAGCAGCAGCTGATTTAAAGTTGCAGTTATAAAGACCTACCCAAGCATGACCCAGAATTCGTTCACTTTGCCAAACGCTCGGAAACTTTCAGGAATTTTTCGAAGCAGCTACGGAGGAAGTAAAGGGAAAAGAAGAGCGATGAGATATCGAAAGTTAAGGAAGGAACACCCCCACTTTAATTTGTTGTCTCTATCCCTCATTTCGACATCCTTATTTCAAGTCCATCTTTTAAGGACAATCCCGGCAGAGTGATCGGAATTTAATGTCAAATGAAATAAAAATACTAATTTAACGATACGTTTTTTAAAAATTTATTTCTAAATATGTTAGGGATTTTCTTTGAACCCAGGTAAAAAGCTATCAATCTGAATGCTGGTTTTCTAGGGAAGCAAGTTCTCCAATTAAGAGTAAATTCTCCTCCCGGCGCAACATAATCTTTCTGTCAAAGTTTCTCAACATCTGGATCTACCATTAAAATTTAAAAGAATGCACAAAGTGACAAAACAATTGTTTAGTTGCTTTTAGTTTTATGTGTTATTTTTTTATTTTATTTTTTTTGTCAAACTTTATTGAATTTATTTTCTCCAAACTACAAACTGGATCATAGTGGTTTATCAGGAAGGGTGGGTTCGAGTACAACTGCAGACAGTTAATAATTCAGTTGTTACTGTTTAAGGGGAAAAATAAAATAAAATTCGCAAGTATTATTAGTTTCACACACAATAATTTTATTTTTTTTATCTATTATTATTTTAAAACGTTCAGAATACTTAACCGGATTTATTTAATTTATTTATTGATAATTTGAATATTGGTAACCTATAATGCGGAAAATTCTGTTCATTTTTTGACATAGGTTAAATTAATTTGTACGTATATATCAGTAGGCGTTAATATTTTCTATTTAATGATGACCTGGAAAAAAGTTGGGAAAAAAATTACGCAAGATACCTTTGACAATTTTTTTTCACTATTTTTTTTTTTTTTACAGTTTTCTAAGTATCAAAACTGCTGGTGTACCAACAACTGAATAAACTTATTAAAAATTAACGTTTATTCATAAATTATCACAGAGTGCACAAATATTGTATTCTGATTTTAGGAGTGTCAATTATTTAATTTTGTTAAAATGAAGTGCAGTGATCAAAATAAGTAAATTTTCAAAAATAAGAAAATAAAGATGAGGAAAGGTTTCTTTCGAAAGGAAGAGAAAAAAAAGAATGGAAGAGAAAAAAAAGAAAAAAGAAAGGAGAAAGAAATAAAGAAAGTAATGGAAAAAGAAACAAAGAAAGCGAAAAGGAAAAACAAAGACAACAAACTTGAGTCGTTTATTTTCCAGATTAATGTACTAAGAACAAAGAGCAGTACTGACATTTATCGTATGACCCCCAACAAGAATGAAACCCATAGCAATATTTCAAGTAGGAACGGCCCACCTGTTTTGGAAACTTGGCATAGAGCGATTTTAACCAGGTTTAAGCATCAACTGCAGGTATTGAGGAGAAATAGACAACTGACTCAATCATGAAACAAGAATGAAGTGTCACTAATTTTATCTCATTTCAAATCCTTACATGATGAAATTAAAAACTTAAGCAGAAAAAATATTCCACAAGTTGGTATCATTAAGTGGTTAGGGAAGAAATTCCTCAATGTTACTCCAAGTTGATAAATATTTTGAGGGCAAAGAAGATGAAGATAATAAAACAAGTCAAATTTGTCAATCATTCAGCTATGTAGGACTTGCCTGCCTTGAAAAGCAGAATGATTCTGGCCATGATACAGATTTTTATATATATTTTGTTCTAAACTAAAGTCTTGAAAGTTAACAGGGGTTTCATGCCCTTGCTACACCTCCTCATTGCGCAATAAAAAGCTGGGGTAGGATCAGGAGCATGGGATTATCCATGAAGGAAAATTTATTGAAATGCATATTTTGGAAAATGCTCAGAAAATTATAATTGTATGCTGCATTTGTAAATATGCAAAATAAATCTGTTACAGAAAATATGACAAATCTGAAAAATCATTGGAATAGTGAAAGTTGCCTTCCAGAAAGTAAACAAAATATTAATTGATGAGAAAATTTAATTAAAAAATTAGAATAGAGTGCTGGACAATTATGTTATATGTTATCTCTTAAGAGATAAATCTAGTGCTACAGAAGGATACTGAGAATACCATTGACAGAACATGTGAACAATGAGAACATTTTAGAGAAAATGGAAACAAAAGGTCACATGTTTGAAATCAGAAACAGAGATGGAATTTTTGAGACACAAAATGAGGAAAAGGGTTTGAAAAAGCTTAACACTCACAAGGCACACACTGAAGGTAGGATGGTGAGACGGAAATTAAGTTACTTACCCAATGAGTGTAAAGAGCATGGATAAAGAGGAATGGTAAAATATCAACTGTTGTTTAGAGCTGGAAGGGAGAGGAAGTTGGAGAGAACTATGATTGCCTTAAAAAAAGTATTAGCCTTAGCAACGGAGTTTGTCTGGATGATAACCTTCCAGAGATAAATGTATAGAATTGTAAAGTTGAATGTTAACCTTTCTGAAGTTTTCTAAATCCAAATAACAATATTGAACTAACATTGGTAATTCACAATCAATGCAGTGGTTTACAAATTATTACAAAGCATTATGCAAGCACACACAAAAAGTTAAAAAAAAAAATATTCAGGCAATATTACTACAATTCTACAGTAGTGTTTTAGGCAAAGCACTTATCTACTTTCTTGATTTCTAGAATTATATGAAGATTATGCAAGAACATTTGTATTTGGTTTAGTCTCCAGACAAGCACATGCCAAACAATTGAGAATGTTTGAATGTATTAACTCTGAACCTGTTATCACCTGATATTTCAAACTATTTTGATAAGCACTATTTTAAATGTAAGCTAGGTATCTCCAAAGATTAGCTAAAAAAATTAGCATACATGATGTAAAAAAAATGCCCCAAACTTAATAAAAAGATAGTTTTTTTTCAAAATCTTTATGCTCTTATTAAAATGAAAGACCAAAGGATTTTTTTATTATTAAATTATATTTTAGGATCCTTTTTAAAATGTTTGAAATTCTGGTTAAAAATTGGTTCTCTTGTGTCAGTGGGGACCAAAGATTATTATAAAACATTCTTTAGGTCTTCTTTTTGTGGTGAAAAACATTAATTTGAAATTAAATTTTCAGAAACTATTTACAATTTTTTTTTTTTTTACATTTTTTTTTCAGCCCCACTTCTTTAATTTTATACAATTTCAATAAATTAATTTTTGTACTATATGTTTATATTAGTTCTTGGAGAATTTAAAATCATTTATTTTTTTTTTTAATTTTTATTCTTCAAATAGAGTTTTAGAAAAGTATATTATATTTTTAAATACAGAGAATTACACTGTGCTGAAAAATAACTAAAATCACCAATTTTTAGTCATTTAAAGAAAAACACCTTCCAGTCAAATTAGTTTTGCTAATTGGAAACATTAAATTTACTTGAAATTAACACAAAAATAAAAGATTCAAGAAAGATTTTTTCATTTTTAAAAATCCATTTCAAATGTTAGGTGTCATGTTTTCTTGGAGGTATCTACTTACTGTAAGCCCAATATATTGGCCTGAACACTTTTACTGTATATTGTAAGCACAGTATGTTGGGTCTGAAGAGAACCTATGCTACTACTAATAATTATTATAATAATAATAATAATAATAATAATAAACAAGTTGAATACAGCAAACATTCACAGACATTTTAATGGAATGAAGGGATAGCTTTAAAGAAGTTTCTACCCTTGAAGGCAGTTTTAATTTGTTTATGTTCGATTTTTTTTGTGAAGTTTACAATAGTTGGAAAAAAAAACCTGTTAATCATAAAAACCCAAGTTTTACTGGAGAAATTGTTACAGACATTAATGAGGGCAAAGGTTTTAAGGATACAAATAGTTAAAGCTAGTATCTATCTTACATTTCTACTTAAACCAATCTTTTTATTTTTTTTAATATTAATGATGTATAAAACCAGTAGTACAAAAACTAGGACACAACAATCAGAGAATGATAGTGACCATTCCCTTTCTTTAGTACAATAGAAATGTCTTATCTAAGGGATGGAGCCTCATTCTTGAAGTTTTATTTTGACCTCAACCAACAAGGTGACATATTCACCCATATTTGTTTGATTACTAACACAATATCTCTAAGCCACAATGGATTCCATTGACATTTTGCTAAAGGATGAGCTAGGGGTCAAGGTGCAATTTGATTAAATTCAGTATGGATTCCTATTTCTTTTTTTTCCTTTTTCTGATTAAGAGATATGTCATATATTAAGACAATGGTTCAAAATACAGTTTCTTATCTTAAAAACTAGATAGTCCCCAACACATTTTTTGTTGCATGAACAGAACTATATTAAGTAAAAAAAAAAAAAAAAAAAAAAAAAAGAACCAAGAGGCACAAATCAATTTTTTTAACGCAATTTCTAAAGAATTAATGGATTTATTTTTAATCACACATTTTTATTCAACATGGCAAATGCTATTAGTGGACAATTATTTCAATTTCTATTTATTACATAATCTACATTTAGAGACGAGACAACTATTTTAAATAAGAAGTTTTCACTATAATAATAATAATAATAATAATAATAATAATAATAATAATGAAGATGATTAACAATGTAGAAAAAAGCAAACAAACTTTATGTCCGAGTTGAAGTGCTGTCAACACTTTTTTGTGAACTATCTGGGACTTCCTCAGCTGTGTCAAGTTGTGAGGTAATGATCAAAAAGTAACATTTGATCATCTTTGTTTATTTTAAGATGTTTCAATTTGTTCACTCTTCAACCTTCCATTGGTGTATATCTCATACTTTTATGCTCTCTCTCAATTCAATCCTGTCACTGCCAAGATTTATACAGAAAAACCAATGATAACTTTTGTTGGAATTTTTTTTAGTTGGAGAATTATCTTTATAATATGGTTTATTAATAAATCTAATTCATTTTTACTGTTTTATTTAGAGAGGTTGTATTAAGAAATATCAAACATTTTGGTCATATATACTTTGTAATAATATATTTTTTTTCTTTTAAAATCTATGATTTCATTATTTGTAGTTTTGATGAAAAGTTTTCATAGGAACACTACTGTTGCAAAACTCGTGATCTTATATGTTAAATTATTAAAAATTTTATATACACAATATTTTTTCATAAAAGCTTATCTGGTTTTAAGTTTGAATTAAGAAAAAAAATTCCATTGTTGATTTGAAGACATTAGATGATTGGCGAAAGACAATCTTCCTTTTAATCTCTTGCATTCTACATTATACTTTTCCTCACACTCTACATAGTGGCTCCTAAAATACAAACTGCAATAGCCTTGGTCATGATTTAAATCAGGCTGTTTTTTGCTGTTACTGTAGCAGGATGTGACCACACAATCATGAAATCTAAATATTTGGCCATTGGAGTCAACTGCAATGTTAGGAAAAATGCTTTCTTAGGAGACTGAAGTTGCCTAAAGTGTGTTTGATGTTTTAATATGTGGCTTATTTTATTAAAAATAAACTAAGTTTATTAAAAAATAGAGAACCATGTGTGTGTGGACAGAGGAAATGTATATTGTTAAAAGTACATAAGTACTTTTTTTTGTGAAATGAGAAAAAAAGAAGAAAAAAAAAACTTAAAAAATATAATTTTTTTTTTTTAAAAATTAAGGGTAATTTCACAAAAAGTAATTGTATCAGAATATAGTTGATGTCATTCTTATAGAGACACTTTGTTCATTTAAAAAATGGAAAAACGTTAAAATGGCGTATGTCAATTTACACCCTTTTAAAATAAGGCTAACAAAATATGAAAAACAAGAAGTAAAATGATGCAATGAAGCTAACAAAACTAATCTTAGTTAATAGTAAGTCTTAGGGTAAAAAAACAAAAAAACAAATGAAACTCTTGAGATTAATTTTATTTGAAAAGGGTTCAAGAAATACCAACAGGTTTCAAGCATTCCTTTCCAAGATTTCATTGAAAAGGGATTGAGTAAAAAACAATTTGCAAGTTTTTTTGATTCCTGACATAAATACATGGAAACAATCATTTAAACAGGTGTTGTTAATTAGATTTTCTCTGAAAGGAAGAAAATTATAATTTTTTTCTCATTGTTGTAAGGAGCTATTTTCATTCAAAGGCAGTTAGCGAAAGTAATTAATAAGAAACACAGTCTTTACTTAATGATTCAATAAACTACAATATGATAATGAAATTAGCAATAGTTTATGGCAGGTGGGAGACATTTGCTTTTAGATGGAATACAAAGACCTAAAGGAAAACAATGGCCATGGTGTTTTGAGGAACTTACTTGACAGTGAAAACTAGTTAAGAATTTGTGAACAGTTTTTCAAGTCAGTCATCTGTTTTCCATGTAAAGCACATGAAATAAGTTATTGGCTAATAGTGATGGGGAAATTAGCTGTTTCCTCATAAGGAAACATTCAGTATTCATTGACCAAACAGTTAGCATTACTGCTGATTGAAATTTATAAAATCTTTCTCTTAAAAGAGTTTTTTATGAAAATAGGTTTCTTGTGTTTAATAATTTATCTTTCGACCGATGGGAGGGGGGGTTGTCATAACCTTTTGTTAAAAGTTGTATAAAAAGTCAATATTTTGATTCCCTTATAGTTATGCTTTCTATTTTGGTTGTTGCTGCTAAGGATGTGCAGGTAGTGTAATGGATAACAGCTCGGAATAAGAAATTGGAGAGGCAAGTTCAAATTCCTAGCGCACTGAGAACTGTGGCTCATAGACTCCTCAGGGTGTCTATGAGATGTGGGTGTACTGTGAGAAGTCTTCAAGTAATGTAGTTTTTGTTATTTGATAAAAAGTGAACCAGTTGAATACTGGATTACAGAAAACAAATTCAAAATACGAAGCCTATTTTAAGATACTGACTGATTTGGTTTTTATGGTTTATCAGACCTTTGCATCATTTAAAACAGAAAACATTTTAGATTAGGAAAAGAATATATAAATTTTTATATATTAACAATTTTCCTAATATTTTGGATGTAAGAATAATTCTTTTTTTGTGAATGAATATTAAGCTTTTGAGAATGATTTTTACCAGGTATGAGTCCTATGAAGTGGGGGGGGGGGGGGATGGATTCATACCTTTTCCAAGGGCATTTGCACATAAGTGGATATAACGAACCAGACCAGAATTCAAACTTGGCTCTCTGATTTCTCATTTCGATACACTATCAATTTACAGCTAATATAATGCTATGTCCTCACAAGTTCAAACCTGTAGGATTTTAGGTGATGAATTGATTACCATTTGCTTAAAATCTCTCAATATTGTTTAAGAAATCTTTATTTTTTAAGTGACAAACAGAAATATACATATTTCTCACAATGCCCATAACCCACTTGGGCTGTAGGGGCACTAAATATACTGTAGCAATGGCAGCAGTGGTGCGTCTAGACCAGAGTCAGCAACCTCAGCTCTCATCCAGTCTGCGAAGGAAGGATTTTTGTCTGGACTGCCAACTAAACACCTGAACACTAATTATGTAATTTGTGGAGCAAGTGGTAGAAAAATATCAATTGGAATTAATCGACTTACAATGTGACAAACATTTTAAAATCAAGAGTTCAGAGTTCACTGCTGACTTCTGCAAAAAATATATTTTGCCAAGAAGTGAAAAAGCCTATTGTATAATGGAGAATGATGGTATCATTATTTAGAAGTACATATGCTTGTGAACAACTTTTTTTTGAAAATGAAATACAGTAAATGACGTTTACGAACAAAGGTTGGTTGATGACCACCCGGATGATGTTTCACTCATGTCATCAACAAATTTATAACATGATGTGGAGAAGTTATTTTCGTTTGGAGTAAAGAATTGGCATTTGTTGTTGATTGTTTTTGTTGTATCCTGTCATTCCTACAGTAAAAGAAGGAACCTTGTTTAAATAATATAACATTAATTTTCTTTACATAAACCTTCAGAGCAAGGCAGTCTTCTGGGCAGAGCGATCAGATGTCAAGTCAATTTATTATAGCACATTTGATGTCATGGCCCTCTGAGACACTGCATAGATTTCTGGCCTAATCTCTCCAAAAGGTTACCTGATGTGGAGGAGGGTATCATCCCACTCCAATTTGGGCTTTGAATTCTGTTTCTACTAGACTGTTTGCCACAAGTCAAGAGAGTCCTGTCAGTTCTGCTATTTAGCCCATAACTTGGGTAGGGGAGAGAAGAGCAGGTTTTATAACTTCCTGAAGGGTATTTGTGCAAAAGTGAATATAATGAACTAATCCGGTACTCAAACCCTGCTTGCTAATTTCTTTCTAAGTTGCTAACAGTTATATTACACTCACATCCTATATAGTAGATAAGACATTACAATAATACTTACAGATTTTGCAATGAAAGTTGTCCATGGCTAAATACTGGTTATAGAGTGCAAACACTAATTTGTGACTTTGGCTTTAGACACTGTCAATCAATGGCAATACATACATTAATAAATCCATGAACAGTTTGCAACAAACTGGAAATCGAATTTGTTTTGAGAAAGAGTAGTGTATGTTATAGCTATCTTTTCTATAGAAAATGTTCCAAGAACTCCCACAAATGCCTGAAAACACAGACAGTAATGGTAATATCAGCAATTTACTTATAAGGAAACATTTGACAATCGTTGCTTGAACAGTTACTGTTGATAGAAATTTAAAAAATCTCAATCTTAAAAATATCTTTTTAGAAAAATAGATTTCTCAAGGCCGCTAACTTATCACTCTTTCCAGTTTTGATAGGGGGTTTCCTTTCTAACCTTTTGTTTGAAGTAGTGTGTAATATCAACATCTTGGCTTCATTATTTTCTCTTCCTGTTACATGTACTATCCATTTCAGTTGTTGCTGCATTTGTTAGTGAAGTATTTCTATTTTTCTGGTACAGTTCTTTCTTTGTGATTCTGTCATACCAGTCAAAATGATTCAAAAGAGATGGTTTTTAATCAGATTGACAGGATTTCTTTTGCTAAAAGCCATTTTTAGTCACTGACCTAAGAAAGCAGTTGTACATAGCCAATGGTTTGGTGCCATGCATGACATCCATATGAAAGTCTCAATCTGACAAGGTTGTTTAAGAGTATAACATTTGTTTTTAAGTCAATGTTTTGGTCTGAAATCTTGTACTTTTTTTTTTAATCGTTTCACCCCAAGCAAGGCAGTACTGCCACTGTGCAGGGGGGCTATGTAAGAGTAAAAGTTTACACAGGAGGAGGGTGTAAGATGGACCAGTTATAGTGGGTGTCAGAGAAAGGGCAAGAGAAGGATGGGAAGACAGTTGTGAAGGTAGAGAGAAAGAAAAAGATATACAGGGTGATGTAGAAAGTGATGTGGATAAGAGATGGAAATTGACATTGAATTTAAATTCCTGAAGGTTGTAGCCATCAGGAAAGCAAGTATATGGAAGAGAGTTTCACAGGCAGGAGTGCAAGAAAAGAAGCTGCTAGAGTAGAACTGTCAGCTGCATTTGGTTGATTTAACTGTAAATAGGTGGGATCTTGTTACCACGAGTAAAATTTTGTATTGGGGAGCACCAGTGTCTCAAGTTACTATATTCTTTCCTATATGTAGATATATATATACTACATGCAAAAACTTTGCTGCTACTCTGCATTTCTTTTAAAAAACAACTTTAAATGAGATATTTTTGCATGTTCTTTAAAATAAAATTTTAGTAAGTGTATTTGCTTTAATTTTTCAGTCTTTTTCTCCAGCCACCTGATACTAACAAAAAGTTCAAATTTGGATTCGTCTGTCCTCAATACATTTTGCTAAATTATGAATTCACCATTTACTTCAATGTTTTATGAATATTGAAAGATTTGATTCAGGTCTAAGATATCACGAAAAAAGAACAATATCTGATTTTGCAAAAATATGCTATATCATCTGGTTTATGCATTATTAAGGATAAAAGAAAATCATCTTTCAACAAGATAACAATCGAAAATACTCTTCAAAATAATAACACATCACTCAATAAGTCCCAGTCCTTTTATATAGATGGCACCACTAAATAAAAATCTATATGATTTTTATTAAATACTAACCTTCAAAAGGCATGTGAGAAAATTTGGGCCCAATCAGATTAGTTTACAAATTACACTTATTTAAGTGAAGCTAGAGTTGCAAATTTTCAAAACCATGGAAAAATTTGAATTTCGTGTGTTGATAAAGCATAGCTTTCTGATGGGAAACAATACTGTTCAAGCAAAGCAATAGCTTCATAAGTGTTATTTTTTATTTTTTTAATCGTATCACTCCGAGTAAGGTGGTAACGCCACTGATGTGCAGGGGTCTGCGTAATAGTGAAAGATTGGAAAAGAGAAAGCCGGAAACCACATCCTAAACAGGGAACAAGAGATGAGCCTCTTAACCTGTTCAATAGACGTGGGTGGAGTGTGAACCGGGCGATAGATAGATCTATCTACTCCAATTGAAAAAAAAAAAAAAAAAAACCAAAGTGAGAAGATTGGAAAAGAGAAAAGCCGGAAACCACATGTTTCATTAAATAATGTAAACAAGTTTTTGTCTATTTTATGTAAATTTTTTCATATTCTCTGATAATTACAATATTGATACATAATTTTTTTAATAATCTAATCTAAGCTTTTGGCTTACATAAGCCTTTTTTAAAGATGTTAAATTACATTATATATTATAAACATGGACAAATCATAATGTCAAACTGTTTTTGTTTACAAGGAAGATTTCCAAGCAACAACAAACTCATGCATTTAAGACGCTGGAAGCAAATGTTGCATCATAGCTCATGACATTACACAATTTATTGATCACACTCTGTATGGTGAATGGCCACTTGTATTTGAGTATGCCTGTCTATTATGGGGTCTAGGCAATCCCTGGGGTATAACAAAATGACTTGTAACTGTGCTAGCACAAATTAGAGCTTTCAAGTAGTTCCATTTACCCAATTTCACTCAAAAGGTTTGGGGTCAACTTTTGGCATGGTTTTTCAGACATTTTTTAAAAGGTACTGCACATTGGGATCACTTCCCCAAATCAATAACATCACAAAATTACCTTCCTGATGTCAAGAAAAGGATAAGAGAAAGATGGGAGTCAAGGAAATAAAAGATGGCAATTGACATTGCACTTAAACTTTTGGAGATTGTAGCTATCAGGGAAGCAAGTATGCAGAAAGGAATTCTGTAGGCAAGAAGTGCAAGAAAAAAAGTAATAGAGTAGAAGTGGCAGTTACATTTACTTGTTTTGACAAACCCATGGAACTTAATTTCCAATGTAGTAGCACAAATACATGTAAGCCGGGTACCAGGGAATGAAGTTTGTCAGAGCAGAAGCCAAGAAAATATTTGCAGAAAAGACAGAAGGAAGCCACATCTCATCAGTGAGAAAGAGATTGAAGTCAAGCTGCCAAATCTGGATTATATTACATTGCAGATCTACCTTTGGATTTGGTCAAGAACCTCAAGATGAATAGCAGGAGCACCCAACCAGATATGACAACAGTATTCAATGTATGGATGAATGGTAGATTTGTAATTGTGCAAGATGGATTCTGACGAGAAAAAGTTCCTGGCCCAGGACAGTAACCCAACCTTATTAGCAGTAGATGTAGCTATTGATTCGATGTATGTGTGATCGGCTTATGTCACCGAGGTGGCAGGGCGATACCCAGAAGATGTCTGCTGAGTTTCTACAGCATAATATCCATGTTAAGGGATATTAAAAGAAATAAGACAAACATCAAAAGACAGAACAACAGATAGTAGAAGAGAAGAGAGGTCAAATCGTTAGAGTTGCAGAGAGCATAGTCCGATACCAATCATCAATGACACTTCACAAATCTCAGACTACTATTTGTCTATTTTTATAGCTACCTCAGACCACTCCATCTTGAGAGTGCTAGAGGGGTGTTAGCTGCTCTTCAACAATACAGATATATTTTTTTCAGTTGCTAAATATGGCCGTGTTTGTTGTTGTTGATACTAAAGGCTAGTTTTTGGGGGGAGGGGTTAACACAGCTATAATGTACTGGCCGTGTTTGGTAGTTAAAAACCTACACATCATTTACAATAATAGTCAAAATAGTTATTAGTTTGAATTTGTTTAATGATATATCAACCTGTGGGACATTTAATGCCAAAAAAGGTGGGGTTTTAAAGTATTTTCTTCTAATGTTCAGTTATAGTTAGAAGGTTTAGTCAGAGTTTGATTAATTAATTTTTTATTTTATTTTAGAAAACTGAAGAGGTTTTCTTGTCTTGTATTCAAAAATGTATTGCCATGAATAATTCTTTTTCTCTTTCAAAAATTTATATATTTCTATAAAAGTCTATTTTTATACTTTCATAATCTTTTGACCCCAGTTTTGCATGTTAACTATTTTCCCATAGTTGGGACCCTAACAGGTGCTACCACACCGAGTCAGGGTGGACCTGGAAACAGCTGCAATTAAGTTGTTCCATGCTCCTCACAACCTCCCAATCAGAAAAATACTTATTAGATGAGGAAAATGCCCAGCACAATCATTCATACAGTTTCTATATACACTAAGTCTAGGGTCAACTCTTATCTATCCTACATATCACCCTCTCATGCACATCTTACTCACTCTTCATACAATAATCACATTCATTAATTCTTTAGCTTCAGTGACTCTTTGGCCTTATATTGGATAAACAATAGTATATCATTTTTTTAATATGGTATCATATAAACATATTTATCACTCATGGAAAGAATTGTAACCTTTGTTGCAAGAGTTGCCGCTTTTGTTATATTGTGTGAATATTCCTCTCCCCCACTAAGATGTGGATGTAACACAAGGTCAAAGTTTAATGTGGGGAGCCTGAACACGTGAATAGGCAAAAGCCAAAAATTTCCCAGTCCCCACAACCAGTCATGCTGCTCTTGGTGGCAACCATCAATCTACCCCTTTAGTGTAATAGGGTGATACAGCCTCAGGATACTGTTCCCCAACACTGGGCAATTTTCAGTGTAATTTTTCTCAGATGCATATCTGTCCTCGGACAGAGACACAACGAAGTCACACTGTCCAAGAAAAGAGACATAACTGAGAGATGATGATCCCAAAAGCCAAAAAATGGCAAGTGAGTATTGTTCCAGACTCTACTCTGTTGAAAACAATGGTTAAGAGGTGATATACTGACTTTAAATGCAGTCGTACAGACACAAATGATGCTGAACACTCAGGTCACCCAAAATTGACAACGTTCCCGGAAAATGCCAAAAAATTCCACAGACCGGTTTTGGCTGTTTGTAAATTGAAGTTGTGTGAGATAGCAGAGGAGTTGAACATATCAGAAAGCAATGTATTCACCATTTTGCATGAACATTTGTCAATCAGAAAGCTGTATTTAAAGTGGGTGCTGAGTTTGCTCCCTGTCAATCAGAAACAGTGAGTCGACAATTCAGATCATTGTCTGTAACTGTTTCAACATAACAAGAAGGAATTTTTGCATAAATATGTGACAATGGATGAAACATGGATTCACCATTTCAGCAGGCAAGGTTTTGGCCTCTGTATTTTGGAATGTGCAAGGGATTTTGTTCATAGATTACCTTGAGAAAGGAAGAACCATCAATAGCAAATATTACAAATATTATATAGTTTTATTGGTATGTTTGAGGGAAGAAATTGCCAAAAAACAGCTACAAATGAAGAAGAAAAAGTGATCTTTCACCAAGACAAAGCCCTGTGTCACAAGTCGATCACAACAATGGCACGCTAAAATTTCCCTTCTCTGATTTCATGTGGCTATGGCTTAGGGGTTAGCAACTCCGACTGATACCAGATCGGTTGAGTTTCGATCGTGGTTGGAGGCAAGTGGATGTTTAGCCACACAGATGAGCTGTGATACGGTGAAACAGGCTTGTATGTCAATGACGAAAAGTATATGTCTCTGTGTGTGTGTGTGTATATATATATAATATATATATATATATATATATACACACACACATACACACAATTAATACCAATATAAGTGTACAGTTATGTTGATTGCCCCTGGGTGCTCTACACATATGGTCTTGTGCCACTTATCTAACCTATGTTTAATAAATGTATGTAGATGTTCCTGGATTACCAAAAAATTATGCTCTTGCCCGCATATTGAGCACAATGGAGAAATGGTAGACTTTAAAAACAGTAGCTACTCATCCTAATTTACACATTGCTCATTCAGTAATGAATTTGAACACTCTCAGCTACTGGTGTGTGTTTACATTGTGTATATGACATGCTAAAATCTACCTTCCTCCATCAAGCACCCATAGCTTTGAGGTAGAATCACCGATTGATGTCAAGTTGGTCGAGTTTCAATCCTGGCTAGAAGCAATCGGATGTCTAATTGTACTAATGAGCTGTGATACAGCAAAACAGGAATGTCTGCGGATGATCACACACACAAACATAATTGCAAGTGAGTGCTAAAATATCCTAGGCCTGTTGATAAAAAAATAAATAAATAAAAAAATTGATCATTGTCATTTGGTTCAATTTAGAAAAGTGGGTCAGGCCAAAACCTTCTGTACCCTCTAGTGTGAGATTAAACACACAAAGATTCGCTACAAAAAAAGCATACGTGAAAAAAATGTCCCCCCACCCAAAAAAAAGTCTTTATCAAAATCTTATATATATATATATATATACACACACACACGCATGCATGCATATGGAATCATTACAAGGCAAGCTCGTTCACTTCTTGCAGCCTGCTCTATTTAAGCTGAGAAAAAACATGCTTTTATTTATTTATTTTTTTTTTTATCAGTATCTTAGCAACAGGCATAGTAAATTACATTTTTATTTTAAATGTTCTCTTATACAATTATCCTTCAAAAGAAATGGTTTTCATTACTTTGCCTCTTGTGAATTCTTGAAATAGAATTGACCTACTGACTCCAAAACAGCTTTACATCTATCAGATTCTTGCATTTCATGTAATTCACTATTTAAAAGTTTGCTGTGTTTATGCAGTGACCTACTAACATACTAATCAGTGCCTTAAAAACCTATTTTCTATGTGTGTACCCAAAATACACTTTAAACTATTTGTAATCATGTATCTTTTGCATAAACCAGTAAGTTTATACATACAATTTTTCACATATAATACTCCCATCACCTCTACCAGATTTTTAGGGGCTCATTTAATGAGAACTAAATATTAACTTTTCCCCAGTCGTGTGTATCACCATATATGGAACAGCATGACTGAAAGTAACCTATATCTGTGGTTCAAACTATGCAATATGTAACAAAGAACCTCAATTATTACCTAAACACTTTATTTGGTTAAAAGAAGAAAAAATGATTCCTATAGATATGAATCAGATTTAAGTCAGACAGTTTCATCTATGTTGACAGCATTGTTGATGTCTGTCATCTTAAATGTCCAGTTTTATCCTGACCCATCTTGTCCTATAAAAAAAAAAAAGTAATCTTCACTTCTGTCCAGTGTGTTTGTGATACGACAATTTTTTTTTTTTTAGATGACTTTGCCACAATGGTTTTGGGAGATGCCCTGCCAAGTTTCTAATATCTAGGTACATATAATGGAAAATCCAGGTTGGTGAATTGAGGTCTATTGAATTGATTGGTTTGAGATTGGTTGCATATATCAAAGTCCAGTGATTCAAGATCAGCGCTGATCATTTAACAGGGAATATTGATTGTATCAGGACATGTGAAGATGGTTATTACATGCCACAAAAGACAAACGGCCACGAGACACTGGAATTTATATGTCTATAATTTTATTTCTTCTAGTATGAGTGAGAGTTGAATTTTCTTGTAACCATGTCCATGCATTTGCTCTAAATACTATAAATGATGTTTTTCAACAGTCAGTCAGTTAAGCGTTATACTTATATATGCAGGTATGATCATGTCTTGAAAGAAACATGACTGTCTAGGCAAAAAAATTTTCCTGCAGAAGGTTGCCATTACTATCTGTGGTAGAATGATTGCCAACCAAGGCTATAAAACCCTACCTGTCCTGCTGTTCAACCAATAGCTGGAGAGAGAAGATATACATTTATACCTTTCCCAAGAGTATTTGAATGTAAGTGAATGTAATGAATCTGACTAGAATTTGAACTCAGTTTTTAAATTTCTCATTCTAAACCAATAGCCACTACACCACCTGCACAACTTTAATAATACTAACTGTAGTATTATTAAACATTTTTAATTGTTACATCTTTGTTTTGGTTTTTATTACTCTGTAATATTCCTATTTGCGATTATGTGTGAAACTGCTGAATATATCAATCAGTTAAATGCCATATGTGATACCCACTTGGGCGATAATCTTTTGAAAGAGACATGACTAAATAGGCAGCCATTACTTTCTGCAGTAGACTAGTTAACAACTAAGACTATAAAATCCTAAGTATCCTGCTATTTAACCCATAGCTGGAGGGAAAAGAGATAATTAATATCTTTCGAAAATGTATTTGCACATAAGTAAATTCAACAAATTTAACTGGAATTCGAACTCGGATCTCCAATTTTTCGTTCCGAGCCAATATCCATTACACCACAATGCACATCCATGTTTTTGAACACATAATCAAAACTATATAAGTTCTTATTTGTAATCAAGACAAATTGAAGAACAAATATTAAATCCAGTTGCTACAAATTCTAAAGTCAGTGGGTATTATACACAGGAGATGTTATTCCTGAAATCTTTAGACCAAAGTTATACACAAGCGCATATTATATAATAATTAGAGTAAATTTTAAATGTATAGAGATTTATTGTAAATAATATTTTGAATGTACACTCTCGGCCATAATTATTGGGTCACTCCAGTTTTTTAAAATGATGTATTTCTTACTATTTTTAGAATTTATTGCCAAGTAGAAATTAAAATAGAATGGCTCTTTTGCTATCATTACTTTGCAAAATTTTACACCCTAAATTTTCTTCATGCTTTCATTGATGAAACTGCAATATAAGTAATTATTAAATATTTAGAAATTCATTTGATGCAAATGTTATTGTGTAGCATTAACAAAAGAACCATTCTATTTTCATTTTCAATTATTCACTTGGCAATAAATACTAAAAAATAGTATGAAACACGTCATTTTTTTAAAAACACTGGGGTAGCCTAATAATTATGGCCAGTAGTGTATATCATAATCATAAGATACACAATCACAAAATTCAGAAAATTAATTACAAACCAACCAACATTTATTATAAGAGATTTTGTGCCCCTACCCACTTTTAAGGCCCAGAGTCTTGAATGACTAAATGAATTAATGAAAGATTTTAAAATTTCTTCAAACATTTCTGACACATTGACCTACATTCATATGTACAGAAATAGGGAAGACTAAGTGGGTAAATAAAGTGTGTGTGTGTGTGTGTTGGGGGAGGGGGTAACTGTTACTGCAACAGAAGATTGACTAAGATTTCAAATTCTGTCAATGAATATTTTGCTCACTTTACACTAAGGCCCTGGAAAAAGGTATCAATCTAGTTCTTATCCCCAGATCTATGGGTAAAAAAGTAAAACCTTGGTAAAACAATCAGTTTTAAGAGGAAGGCAAATGTAAATACTCATCTGAAAATAAAACAGGGAAAGTCTGAATCCTACTTTGGAGTGACAATGACAAGATGTAATTCTTGTTTATATAGCCAGTGATATCATGGGTAGGATCTTGTAACTTAGTCTATAAGATCAACTTGTTAATAGTAGTCTAAGCCTTATGGTAGTCAGCAAATAATAATCTACTAGGCCTAGTTTAAAACAAATCTAACTTATATCTCAATGTGTATGTATGTACATTTTCTATTAACATTTAACTTATATTAAAAAAAGAAAAATTCAGAGAAAATTGAAAATTCTGCATTGTAAAACAACGAAAATAAAATATATTTGATATCAGTCAATTAAGTTCTATACGTGATACACACTTAGGCGATAATAAAAGATTTTCTCGCAGTAATTTGCCATTACTTTCTGCAGTAGACTGATTGCCAACCAAGGCTATAGAACCCTATCTGTCCTGCTATTTAACTCATATCTGGAGAGAGAAACGATGGAGTAATACTTTTCCCAAGGGGATTTGCGCATAAGTGAATGCAACGAATTCAGCTGGAATTTGAACTCAGCTCTCTGACCTCGTTCCGAGCTGATAATCCCTGCATCAAAATGCACATATTTGGTATATGAGATCTAACTTTAGTTTGTTTTTGTTTTTTCCAAATTATTGTGAGAGTTGGTAAACAAAACATCTCTTCCACTTACCAAACTAAATTTCAGAGCTGATAGAATTTCTAAAAGTACATTTTGTACTAAATACTGAACTAAAATTCACTGAACCATGCCTGTTAGCCATGCTTATTAAATACTACTACATAACTATCCCAGTTTCATAGATTATTTTAAAAAATAAACGTTTGACATTTCTATATGAACTTAAAGCATTTATGTAATGTAAGTAGGGTCACTTTACAGTTTAGGGGTGTTTAGTATAATGTAGAGGTTAGTATACAACTCACAAGTTAAACTTATTTTACAATGATTGCTTCATGAACGTAGTTTTAAATTTTTAAAAATGTTTTAATGTAAGCAAATGATAGGAAAACTTTCATTAGAGAAGTTATTAGTGTTCTTATATCTGAAGCCATTGATAGAAAGTTCATTTCTAAATGGATGTTCCACAAATGTGACAGTGTCTCAAGACAGGTAGAATCCAATAAATATTTACAGGTAACAGTTAAAAGCAATTTGATGCTTGAAATTGGGTTTTCATTGAAAGATACATGAAAAAGTGCTTCAACAATTGGTTTTCTTGTCAAATAAAAACATGAACTATTTATTTTTAAGATAAAAGTTAGATTAATTAATTACACAAATTTCTGACATATTGTGTTTTGTGTTTATTTTTTTAATATTTTTTTTTTTGAAAAATCCAGTAGAGTGAATCAAGAATCTCAAAACATCAGTACTACTACTACTAGGATGATAGTGATAATGACAGAGTTAACAATACAGCCGGGAAGAAATAGGAAGACACTTATAAATATTTTGCTGTCATTTTTGATGGCATGAGCCCACTCATCTATAATAATGAAGATGAGAGAAATACCTTGATGAAATTGAATAAGATAATATTAGTTCAATCTTGCATGAAATTATTTCTTTCTTTCTAATTCTGTTTAATTAAATGGCTGAAAATGGAATCAGCTCAAAATGATAAAACCAAACAAACAAACGAGATGTATAAGTTAAAAATGTTTGATAATACTACAGCTAGTATTGGGATGTGCAGGCGGTGTAATGGATATGAGCTCAATGGGTTTGAATTTCGTTTCATGGCATACAACCTCATGGGTTTTTTAATGCCAAAAAGATGTGGTTTTAAGGTATTTTCTTTAATGTTCAACTATAGTGAGAAGGTTGATTTAGTCAGATTTTAATGAAACATTTTAATTTATTTTAGAAAACTGCAAAACTTCTAGTTTTGCATTCAAAAATGTATTGCCAGTAATAATTTTTCTTTCAAAAATATATTATGGCAATAATTTTTTACCTTCAAAAATGTGTTATGGTAATAATTTTTACAATCTTCAAAAATGTATTGTTGGTTTCCTCCAAAAATGTGTATTTTTTAAAAATTTATTTTAAGGTATATACTTTTATAAAAGTGAATTTTTATACTTTTATACTTTCATAGTGTTTTGACCCGAGTTTGGGTGTTAACTATTACCCATAACTGGGACCCTAACAGGTGCTACCACTCTGGGTCTGAGTAGACCTGGGAACAACAGCAATGCTCCTCACAACCCCACAATCAGTGGCCTTGCAACCGGATGGCTCAGAATAAGAAATTGGAGAGCTGAGTTCAAGTTCTAGTCAGAGTCATTACATTGACTTACATTCAAATACCCTTGGAAAAAGTATGAATGTGTGTCTCTTCCCTCCAGTTATGGGTTGAATAGCAGGAAAAACTGGGTCTTATAGCCTTGGTTGGCAACTAGTCTACTGTAGAAAGAAACAGCAACCTGTTGCAGGAAAATCTGCTTAAGCTTCCAGGAATCAAAAAGAGACACAATTACCCAAACATGTATGGCTGATTGTTGGCAGACTATCTAGGTATAGGTGGCAATTAGTCTTTGAGAGTGAAAAGTTTTTGAATCAAAATTGTAGAGAAGGTAATGGGAAAGAAACTACTCCACTATTTTTTCTCAAGAAGTTGTGAAGAGCCATTATCATTTACACCCTTATGCGGCATACTATTAAAAACTGTTGCCTAAATAAACTGACAGATATGTTGAGACAATTTTCTGAAGAAATTTTTTTTTCTTTTCTTCTGGCAAATTCAGCTGATATTTTTCAGTCTTCATCTGATGAAGACTAAAAAATACCAGCCGAAACAACAAAAATGTTAGTTGCAGAAATATTACTTTTAGTTTTTATTAAAAGTACTGTCATCTATTGTTATTAATCTTATTTTTACATTTACAAATATTTATTGGCACCTTTATTATTTTAGTTGGTTTTAATTGCAGCTTTAAACAAATTGTCAATTCTACAGAGAACAGTGATTAAACACTGATTCTAAAATTGAAACGGTGAAAATACTTAATCTCAGAATCTCAAAACAAGACCATTCCAACAAATTTGGGAATCACATGAGAATTTAAGAGAGTCACAGCCTTAAAAACGAAGTGTTCCTAAATGATTGTTGGCAGTGGAAGTTTAGTGCTGCTACTGATAAACAGATATAGAAGATTTTGAAACAAATAAGCAACTTTTTTTTAAATTATTAAGTTTTGTCCTAATAACCTACAAGAGAAAGTTTAAATGCATCTTAAGACAAACAGGATACAACCATTTCTCTTGCTTTTGACATCACTTGCTATCATTTTAATTTTGCACAACAACCTCTACAAATGCCTCTCTGACTGTGAGTTTTGCCAGAAACCAGGCAGTTTACCACTAATCTGTCTTATGAACTCCACTCCTGGTTCTGGAATCAGTTGTTTAGCTCCTAGACTGCTTGCCAACCAAGGCAAGAGAGTCTAGTTTGACCTACTTTTTACCCATAGCTAGAGAGAGATGAAAGTGAATTCATACCTTTTCCAAGGGAATTAGTACAAAATGAATACAAACAGCTTCAGCCAAAGATTGAACTCTGTTTGACAAATCTATTTTCCAGGCTTGATAACCATTACATCACTCCACAACACTGATTTTTACATTTGATGATTTTGGGTCCTTTTCAGTTAATTTACAAATTCTGTGATGATCCGACTAATGCAAGAGTCATTATTGCCAGCCACTTAAGGCAGCCAATAATGACATTTGTGATCCTGTCTGGAAGTGTGTGATGCCAGTTCTGTTTAATTCAAGAGAAGATGCAGAACCATTAGAATAAAAAACAGTTTTTTTCTTGCATATCCCATTTGTAAAACTCCCTTCCATTTACTTGCTTCCCTGATAGTTACAATCTCCAAAAGTTTAAATGCAACATCAATTGCCATCTTCTATCTCTTTGATTCCCTTCAATCTCTTATTCTTTCTTCTTCCTTGTTTTTCCTCTAACTGTAACCCCCTGTGCATCAGTGGCATTCCTACCTTGCTTGGGGTGAAATGATTATATAAATAAAAAAATAAATAAATAAAAATAAAAAAAAAGTGGAAAGTATCCCCCCACACACACATGTGTGTATGTGTGTGTGGGATGCTTTTCAATTTCTTAAGAAAGTTGTTTCTTGCTAGCAACTTATTCATTTCACTGCAAGGCTTACATATACTAATTTTCTCAAATTCTAGTGAAATGATATTGCTCATCTCCTTTTTAGACATCTAGAGATGTATTGGGATTGCCCCACTAGACTTTTTCTATTTTTACTTCTTTGAAATTCTGAAATAGCTTGCATTTTATGCACTGTTAGAATGGGTTGGTCCAATCAGTGTATTCACTGTCATTCTCTGGTCAACATTAGCAAGAGAAGGGGGGGAGGTCCCAATCTTTTCATAGCGACTATGCATGGGAAAGTGGCAGGAGAATAGCTTTTTCTTGAAGAAGGAGAAAAAGTACCCAAAAATTATTTGGGCTTTGATGATATGGCAAAACTGTTGATCATAATTAAAATCACAAGAGCTTGAAAACTGATACTTTCAATGTCAGGCCTTCAAGTATGTTCTGTTATTGACAATACCAAACATGTCAGTTAAAAGACAGAGACACGTTGGAGACAACTCAGAATATTGGAATCAAATGAGAGAGAGGAGGGAGGGAGGGAGGGAGGGATCAGAAATTGTAAGGAGAAAAATATATCCAGAAGTGAATATAAAAGTTGCAAACCTGAGAAAAAAGATGGTCAAAAATGTATGCAGTTCCAACTGCTGCAGCTATGTCTTTTCTCCAGTTGCGAAATTACTGTGGCAACAATGGTTGTGGAGAATAGCAGGCAGGTCTTGGTCAGGACATTTGACTATCTAGTTGGGCTTGTCCCAGGGACATAAAGCAGGAGATGGAATAAGGCATCTATCACAGGATATGACCCAATGACACACATGGAAAGGGAGTAGGACTGTAACCCCATCACTACTCTTAGTGCCTCTTATACCTCTGGCTAGTCTCAGGGTTGTGATAGAGGTTGTGTGTGTATATGGAGAGGTGGGGCTATAGGACACCACTTGAGTCACAGGAATAATCAATTGAGAATTTATTCAATCATACACACGCACAAACAACGCAACCATGCGCATACTGAATCATCCAAATCTTTAAAGGGGAGGAGAGGAGGGTGAGATTTTCTGCTATCGTTTTACCTTCCTTATTTTTCTTGGGGAAATTCAAAAGACAAGTGCCAGGCACACATGCTTGCCACATATTTTTGGTCAGCATGCCAGGAACACACACACAAATAAAATGCAGACAGTAAAAGCAGGTCTAAAAGCCAGCTGGCAAGAAAGAATGCAATTCCCTAATGTCATCAAGCTTTCATCTGGGTAGGGGTTGACAGGGTCTAGGGAGGGACAGAGAGAGAAGTAATGCATTCTTATGAGAAGGATACAGAATATAATTACAAAAACTATGTCAATTTTATGAAAATGAGGAGAAATTATACTAAAGATTGGAAATGAACCAAAGAAAAAAAAAAGAAAAAAAAAAAAAAAAAAAGAAAAAAGAAAAGAAATATATATATATATATATATATATATATATAAATATAAAAAAGAGAGGAGTAAGGCACAGAAGGATAAATCATTGAGTGAAGTTCAAATTCTGGTTCTAGTGGATTTAGCTCTTCAACTATGGGTTAAATAGTAAAACAGACTTTTTTTTTTTTTTTTTTACTTTAGAGTGACAGCCAGTGTAAGAAATGAACAATTTAAACTCAAATGTGGAGGTGCTAGTTTGGAGATTTCATAAGCCTTTATGATTGATAAAATCATCTTTGTGTATAGTATACTTCTAAAACCGAACTATTCAGTTCATTTACAATGAAAATGATTGAATAGTCACTATATATATGTACACACACACACACGACTGTTGTTTTCAACTGACCAAGATCATGACACAAAATGTATTTTGATGTTTGGTAAAATTTTGGGCATAGAACATTTTATCACCCATCTCCCATACCAGGAATAGAGCATATGTAAATGTAAAAGTTAACACCTATCAGCAATACACTGTTTCATGCTTAAATGCAATTGTCATGCTCAACAATTTTATATATATATATATATATATATATATTTATATATACACACCCTCTCCATGTGTATCCACTTAATATCAAAATAATCTTACAATCCACTGAAAAGGATCATGTACCCACCTACTACAAAAAAGTTCTTACATATAAAGTGACATGGGATTGTGATACCAGATTGTAAGCTGCACTTCTTAATAAAATGGCAGATCCTATTCATTGTCAACAGTTTGAATAACTGGTTCCTACCTTTGAACATTTAGTGAAATTATCCAATGGTCAGTATTTAGTAAACAACCTTTAATGTAAACAAAAAGGCATGAGGAGTTTAGACACTTCAACATGGTGTAATGTTTAATAAGCTTGATAAGAAATGGCAACTGAAGTTGCATTTAAACTCTTGGAGATTGTAGCTATCTAAAAAGCCAGTATACTGAAGCGAGTTCCACAGGCGGGAAGTGTCAGAAAAGAAGCTGAGGGTAGAAGTAGCGGCTGCATTTAGTTGTTTTGACCGTAAAAAAGTGGGACCTTGTTGTCAGTCTGGTTGCTCAAGTAAATTCTTGTAAAGCGGGCACCAGGGAGCTAAGATCGTCGAAGCAGAAGCCATGAAAATATTTGTAGAAGAGACATAGGGAAGCCACATCTTATTAGTGAGAAAGTGGCTGGAGTGTTAGGCCTAGGCTGGAGCCCTGGGGGACACTCCTATTCATGTGATAGGATCTGGAGGTATGCCTGTTCACGACTTTCATTATGTGGTTTGATAGGGTTCAAGCAAGCATCCAGTGATACCACAGCCCTGTAACTTGCGCAAAAAGCTGGCATGCCAGACCCTATCAAATGATTTCGCTGTTCTTATTGAGGGCCTGGCATATATACTCAGCGATGGTTGTTAGCATATCAGCAGCAATCCCGGCAAAGTGGAAGCTATACTGTCTGTCTGAAAATAGTTCATAGGCGGTGAGATGTTGAACTATTTCAGTATTGATGATAGTCTTGAACACTTATTTTGACTTGAAGAATTTAAGTGCAATACTTGATTGGTAGCTAGGTCTCATCATTTCACGGATGAAATGGCTAGATATAACTGAATTTTATGCTAACAACTTCTCTTGCACTTCTCACTTGTGGAACTCTTTTTGGGTCTCTGACGTTATCCTCAGTCTTTTCAATTCATGTTCTTTTATTGTTCACTCACCTTGATAAAGTTTTTCTTTTACTCATTTTTTTACACTCCTTAACCCCTTAGTGTCTTTATTGCCTTGTTTGGAGTGAAAGGATAAACAAATAAAAAATAAGGCTCACTACCAAAGATTAGAAACAACTTTTAACAATAGAGATATAAAAAGTGAAAAAAAAATACCTTTGCAAAATGTCTTATCACTAGTATGCCACAGCCAAAATTTGTTTCGTCTATAGATAGTCTTGATAGTAGCCAATCAAACGTATATCTACTGTGTGCTTCAGCACAAGGAAATCATATGAAATGCAATGGTAGTGAAAGTGTGGATGACTTAATTGCTAATAGTGCATTAATTGGAATTGATGAACAGAGTTCAAAATCTGGTTGGTGCAGTTTGCATTCAATTCATTTTTATGCCCTTGAGAAAAGCAGGAATCCCTACCCCAGTTATTTGTAAATAGCAGGTGCTTTTCAGACTTGCAAAAGCAGTCTATCTTGGGAATCTGTTGAGCACCCAAGTATCACTTGTTGCATTTATGTCCTTAGAAATTTATAGAAAAAGAAAAAAAAAAAAAAAAAGCTTAAGAAAAATGATACCCATTTTTTTTTTCAACAAAAATAATGATGATAAAAGGTATTTCTTTAGAAAGAAAAAAAAAAAAGAAAAAATTATGCAAATATCTGTTGATACAGAATCTAAAATATGATAAAAATATTTTCTTTATAAAGGTAAAAGCCTTATATATTAAAGCTTAAAAACTTGAAAATATTGAATATCTTCTCTATAAAGCAAAAAGTGAAGTTCATGGTTCAACCCTGAGTTCATCCTAGTTAAGATCAATCCATTGCAATCTTTGGAGATGTATCAAACTGAGATTATATATATATATATATATATATATATATATATATATATAAAATTTACATTATTTGAACTATCGTCCTCATCTTTGCTGCCATTTTTAGATTGTTTTGCCCATTGTATGCTCTGTCCTTCTTCATGTACTAGGAATTTCAAACTAAACTCTTTATTACAATCACTGGGGTATATCATTATCATTCCATGTGTGATGCTACTTCTGGTAGCCATGTAGGTATCTCCCTTTAACTTAACTCAATGTTATTTGTTCACCACTGCTGTAGCCTGGTATTGAACTCACAACTCTCTGGGTCAAGTCACTGGAGCTAACTGTCTATATCCACTAGACCATGTGGATGATAAAAAAAAACAAAAAAAACAAAAAAAAAAAAAACACCCTAATATTGCTTCTCTATTATTTTCACTAATGAATTAAGATGTATAGTATCAAAGCATCAAGGAGCCAGGTCCAGTTGGTTATGGTCTGGCTATTATTATTATTATTATTCGTGGATATGCATTGTGGTGCTAATAACAAGAAACCAGAAAGCTGAGTTTGAATTCCAGTCGAGTTCACTTACAAGCAAATACCCTTGGGAAAGGTATTTTATCCATCAGTTTTTCTTCCAGTTATGGGAACAGATTGGGTTCTCCAACTTTGGTTGGAAACCAGTCTACCACAAAAAGTAATGGCAACCTATAGCGGATAAATCTGCCTGGTCAGTCATGTCTATCGAGACATGATTGCCCAAGCATGTATCACCTATGCAACTTAAAATGACTGACTTATTATTATTAATAATGATAATTACAAGTATACATTCTCTTCTTCAAAAGTCATGGGACTGGACACTTAGTGGATTTTTTAAAACATTTACTCATGATAATCTTTGTGTTGTTTCCCTTTGGGATGTAGAGCAATCATGCCCTCACAACATCCTTTGTAATATCAATACTATTTGTACAGTGTGGCAAAAATATCTCTTATATTAGTGACAATGATGTCTTCATCTAGCTAATATCTTACCATTATGTGGGAGTTATTTCTGCCACACATTGTATTTTTTACCCTTTCTGAAATTCATTTACCTAAGCTTGTTAAGTTACTTGCTGATTTTTGTTACCCCTCTAGTTTGTAAAAATATCAGCAAATGATAAACAAAATATCCGTGGGCAGCAGAAATATGTTTAACTAATAGGAGCACCAAGATGCTATCGTGTGCAACATTGTTTGAGTCAAGGTGGTCTTGAAATAACTTTCATTGCATTCTACAATAAAGTGGAAGTAAATTTTAAGACATAGGTCAGATATCACTTGTAAACACAGATTTGTAGACAACATCTATGCAAACTCATCATGAGGTAATAGTTAATATAGACCATTATTATGGTAACGAGCTTAGTTTTCTTGAGGTACTCTTACACTTATAGTATTTATTGTGCCAAACTGAACAGAACAGAGTCAGTTAAGTGTCATATGTGATACACGCTTCAGGCTATCATGTCTCGAAAGAGGCATGACTGACTGGGCAGTAGATTATCCCACAGTAGGTTGCCATTGCTTTTTGCAGTAGACTGGCTGTCAGCCAAAGCTACAGAACCCAATCTGTCCTATTATTTAACCCATAACTAGAAAGAAGAGACAGATTAATACCTTTCCCAAGGGTACTTGCGCGTAAGTGAATGCAAGGAATTCAACTAAAATTTGAACTCAGCTCCCTGATTCGTCGTTCTGAGTCGATATCCACTACACTACAACTCAACAAAGTAACCTATATCACTTGATCAGACTAAAGATTAACAATCTACTCATGCAAACCATTATGACTGCAACTTTGTCCTTCCTGGGCGCTCCCACACTTACTGCCTTGTGCCAGACTTAAAATCTCCCATTGTGTACAAGTGATTAAAAAACTAATTTATACCAGTGTGTTTGATCACCAAGTTCTCAATTGTAGCCCTGTGTCAATCTAAGCTCATCTTAAGTTTCCATTATATCTGGTACACCCTCCTCCCTAGTTATTTTAAACAGGAGTAGAGATTTATTCATTGTTTCCTCTTTCGGATTGGGTTTCTAGTTCCTTCTAAAATCTTTCACACTATAATTTTAATCATTAATTAAAACTTGAAGTCTTCAAGTCTAGAGTTAGCTGTTATCTTTCCTGCATAGCCCCAGGAACTTCGATTTCTTACTCTTTCTTACCCTTGTACAACACCATATAGTTATCCTATACTCTGAGTGGCTCTTGGGCCTTGTATTGAGTGAACATTAGTAAAAATATTAAAAATTAAAAAAAAGATAAGAAAGCATGAAAATAAAAATTATCTTAATGGCTGTTACCCTTCATATAACTACAGTCAATCTAGTCATGTACTTGTAAAATCTCATGGATGTAAACAACCACATTCAAAATTCCCTCCAAGAAAATAGGAGAGAAAGGCCAGATCTGCATTTGACCTTTGTGATTAGCATAAAATTTGCAGTTGAAGAAGAAAGTATATTAGATGGCAGTAAAACTACTGCTTTTGATAGGTCAGGAGGTGGGTGATGTTTATAAGCATGATCCTCAGATTTACTGATGTTCTAGGTGATGTATGCAGGTCCTCCCCACCTGGTAGATTGTTTCAATATGTTCTTGTAACTATTTTTACTTGTACTATTATAAAGTTTCCTACTTAGAAAACTAGTAGGAAATAAGCCTCCTCTCATCTGTTCAGTGTTGTGAAATACAAAGCTTAATAAATATGGGAAAATCCTAAGAGAAGTAAAAATAGTTTTAGTTAATGTTCATTTTAGGCTTCAGATGAGTTATTAGAAAAATTAAAAGAAAATGTGTTTACATAAATTATAAAATAAGTGTTTATCTTTCAAAATCAAATAGTAATTAAAAGGTAGAAAATAGTCAAGTGTTGGGAGAAGTAAATAAGGTGGTTTAACAAAGAAAGAGAGATGATGAAGGTGCAAATGAAAGATTAAGAATAAGAAAATGATATATATGAGAGAGAGAGAAGCAGAACTAGCGGAGAGAGAAAGAGGGTAGTCTAGTTCAAAGGAACATAGGAAGTAATAGAGAGAAATAAAGAAAGAATAGTTAAAGAAACAAAAAAAAAAAAAAAGAGAAGACAGCAGAGTCAATAGGATGAAAAGCAAAAGAGAGAGAGAGAGAGAGAGACCATGTGCATGTATTGCTATGCCAGTGTGTATTTTTGTGAGTGAGTGCACATTTAGCCTAGCAACAAGTATTGCCGCTAGTGCTGCTACACTTGGCCTCTTTCTCGGTCAGCAGAACCAGTAGTTCACATGCAAGTACCATTAATGAAGAGGAGAAAGAGAGCAGGAGAGAAAGATGAGGAAGAGTAAGATAGAGAGAGAAGAAAGAGAAAGAAAGAATTAATTGTAGGAGAAATTAGTAAAATTTACAATCAATACCTATATACTCACGCCACTTTCAAAGTGATTGCCTTACCAAGGTTGGGGAGGGGGGTTGTATGTAAGTGGCAGATGTCATTGCTCAGCTGGTTGAAAAAAAACAAAAAAAACAAAAAAAAAAAAAACTAACTGCTTCTTTTTAAATTATTATTGTAAATTCAACCCAGCACCAAACTCATACTTTTGTTGTTGACTTGAAAAACACAATATACAATTTTATTTCCCATTAAGGAAGGAACACCAGCATGGGTCACAAAAATGCACTTTTTTCCTATGAATAATAACAGAAGAATAAACAAGACTGTCCATTTGCATCCTCTGTAAATCATAAATGTATAAAGGGGAGGTAATCCTCAAAGTCGCTGCAACTCAAAAACATCACATGACTTTCATGCTTGCTTCAATAAAGATGAGGAAAATATCACAGTAGTTACTGGTGTCTGTAAATACATGGAGCTTATGCCTGGTGGTTGAAGTAGTTGTACATTTCCCCAGTAGTTAGTGCTTCAGCCCAGGTCAAGGAAAGATCTTCCTACTTGGAAAACTGGTGCAGCATAGTCTTAACACCTTACTCTTCATTTACCACAATGCTAGAATATGGCAAGGTATATATATATATATATATATATATATATATATATATATATATATAGGAAAAAATAACAAACCTGTAAAAACAGAGAGGATAATCAAAAAAAATTTTATCTGATATAAAATATTAAATAGATAAAAAATAGAGTGCTCAATGGAGATATATATATATATATATATATATATAACACCTAATGAGCCAGACGAACCTACCTAGATATCACCTAAACAGATCATCAGGGAAAGCTTTCCCTCATGATCCATTTAGGTGAAACTATAGGGAGGTTCGTCTGGCTCATTAGGTGTTATCTATTTATTTCGCTCTACCTCTGTATTGAGCGCTTTCTGTTAGGTGATTACTTGTATTGGGGTTTTTTTCTTTGGGCTTCGTGCTGATCTCGGTCCAAACACTTTTGACTGACATTCATGTACTAAGCTCTTTCTTTTTTTTAAAAACAACTTTTTCCCTTTCGTTGAAAGTTTTCGAGGAAGGTTTTCTACACATGTATAATTATAATCTCATTTATTATATATATATATATATATATATATATATATATATATATAGCAAAGTTTTACTTATGGAATTATACAAAATGGTGGGAACTGGGTGTAATAGAAAATACAAGAAAATCCATTTACAGTTTACATTGGAATGCTGAAGATATAGAAATAGCCAATTTTAAATTTATTTTTATTTTAATTTTGACATCTGGTGTATCTAGATAGTTAACTGAACATCTCATTCAGCTTTTTGGCGAGAAAAGAAAAAAAAAAAAAAGCCTCAGTCTAAAAAAGTTCTTCTCAGAACAAAAAGTATTTCTTCCCCTCTACTTTATCATTCACTTACTCACTGCCTTAGTTACATTTTCTGGGAAAAAAATGCATCATCTAGCCATTATCAACACTTTGAACAAGGCCAGTACACTCAAACCCTCAGTCACAATGACTTGTGATTTTGTGCTAGCATAAATATTGAACAATTATGTCTACACAATTTCACTTAAAAGGTGTGGTTCAATTTGTGTGGTGGTTTCAGATACTTTACTGCACACTGGAAACACCTAAGTCTGATAGCACCAAAAAGTCACTAAGAACCGAGATTTGAACCCTGGTCTTGTGAATGTTCTAACTACTCAGTCAGGTGTAGCAAGGTGATTAAAAAAATGTTAACACTTCTATGAGAGTACCCTTATTTGAAAAGTAGTCATTCCGTCACTAACAAAATTAAGTCTAGCACTTTTAAATAGTCAAGTAGACTTTTAACACTTTACCCAGGAAAATTTTGCTAAATATATGAAATTCTTTGTTACACTTGGCATCTTCCTTAGTCAGCAGAATGGGGTGTCCCCATGCAAATACTATAAACAAAGACAGTAAGAGAAAGACAGGTGAAAATTTAGAGAAAAAAGAAAGAGAATGAGAGGAAATCTTTTGGTCAAAAGGTTTACATTGAATTTAGGTGTCAAAATGTTTGAGACGCCATTGAAGATTACAAATCATGGATACAACTACTCAAATGCAACAAAATTATTATAAAAGAAAAAAATAAATTGTGTTGGTATAGTATGTGGCTGACCTGGTTCGAATGTGTCCTACCTCAGTAAGAGTATGTAGGTACATCCACTCATTTTAGATACCAAACTTTTAAAATGAATTTTTAATATAAAAACTTTTCTTGAAACTTTTATTTTAGTTTTAATTGAAGGCTAAATGATTAGATTTACTATTCCCAGTAAGCAAAATATTTTGGTGAATTTTAAACAGAAATTATATTGATTGGAATCTAAACTTTTTCAATTTTTAAAAAAAGATTTAATTTTTCGGCCATTTTTGAGTGATTGACACATTTTTAAACAAAAGTTAATTCTCTATTTTAAAAATCTTGCAAAAATAAAATATACATCTGCAACACATTATTTTTGGAAAATTAGCAAATTTAAAGTTGAATTATTACTTATTTATAGCATGAAATTTAGAATAAAACTATTCTTTAATCATGGAGTGTTGATCTTTCTGACCCCACCTATATCATTTACCATGTGATGACAGCTAGATTTGAGATAAGGCAAGTGTATGGTGAACAGAATTGACATAATTGTCCAAATCTTTTCCTGTAAGGAGGAGAAAACGTAAAACACACGACCTTTTAATATACACACAGAAATTAGCATAAAAAAAACATCAAATACACAAAATTTTTCTTTTTTTTTTTTTTTAAATACAATGACTTGATGATTTGTATTAAACTTTTCAATTTTTGATTAGTAAATATAGTCTTCACTTAATAACTTAATACCTACATGTACTTCATATTTTAATATTTTTGAAACTTTATAAATTATTATGAAAAAAAAAAATTAATTTTTTTAAAATTTGATTATTACTCAAATATTTTTTCTTCTTCAGACTATAATGTCCTTAAAATATATTATTTATTAAAAGCAATCTATTTAAATAATGTAAAGTTTTATTGCGCTTTTTATTTTAATATTGTGAGCAGATTTTTGAAAAACAGGCCAAATGTAAGAAAATGATTTACATTCCCCAATGAGTCCTGCGTTTAACTAATAAAACCAATTTTCCCTACAAAAATGAATTACTTGAAATTTTGTGAATTTATGTTTGGAATGGGGTGTAACAGATGTAAAATAAAAAAACAATTAATGTTTTTTTTTTTTACTGGGGTGGGGTGGGGGGGGTGGAAGTTATGTAATATTATATTACCACTAACAAAAATTAAAAAGATTTTTTACCAAAATTTTGAACATGTTAGAAAGGGTTAAAAAAAATAATTAAAAATACTTTGATTTTTCCTTTTAACAATACCATAAACATTTTGATGGAAAAAGTTTGTTTTTATTAAGTTTGTGGCCTTTTTTCTTCATATTATGCTGTTTTTTTTTGTTTTTTTTTTAAACAATTTACTGGAGGTACCTAAATGTAAGTATTCTGTGATTGATTGAAACTAATTATCTTTCCTTTCCCTAACCCTTACCAGAAAGTTAGAATTCTTCCTTATAATACGCTTTTTAACGAAGGCCATATACTATACCAGTGACATAATTTCGTAGTCTACATTCTATACCAGTACCAAATAAAGTTAAAATAATTAGTGAAGTAATTGTAATAGCAGTGGGTGGCAATAAGAAAAGCTGAAACCGTGCCTATTTATTCAAAGGCCACATATAGTCTTTGCAAAAATACAAACATTGTTGTGGTTCATTTTTTTTTTAATATTAATTTTATTATTATTATCATTAATAATAATAATAAAGATGATAATAATAAAAAAAAGAAAAAAAAATGAAAATGTACATTGCAGTGTTTCTCAACTTTTTTACCCTTGCCACCCTTGAAATAGTTTTCATGTCTCAGGGAAGACCTGCATAAAAACTCACACTGAAATTTGCATTCACAAAAAGAAATCTGTAAATACACACAAAAATAAATTTAACCAATATTGTAATTTATTATAATAACCAAAGATTTTTTTTCAATGATATGCAATTTGTTTATAGTAAAATTATGAATATGAAATTAAACAGAAATTACTCACAAAATGCACTAGCCCATTTATTAGTTTCTCATGGAACCCCTAGCGACCTCTTGCAGATCCCTAAGGTTCCTTGGACACACTGGTTGAGAAACAGGTCTATAGTTTTGTAATGCATGAAACATGCTAAGTTATATTTTTATAATTTCACATTTTTCACAGATAACCCTAAAATATGTCTATATCAAGTTCATTTATATGCTGTTCATCACAGCTAAGTAGGGAAAAAATGTATTAATGATGAAGAATATTTTTATAAAAAGTTTAAAATGTATTGCAATAATTTAAAGTTTTTATTGCGACAAACTACTATAAAGTTCATCTAAAAATATAAAATTGCTTTTGTGTATTTAAGTAGTTTTCATCTACTGGGTGGGAGAAGAGAATAGGTGAAATGCTTTGGAGTATTTTTCATGTGACTTGGGCCAGCCTTAAGGAACTTGTACATGTTGTTCCCAACTGGAGCCACCACTTCACCTAAGTTTATATGGGAGATTGTACTAAGGTAATTTATTTTTTGTTTTATCAAACATACATCAACATTGCAGATTTTACAGAGAAAAGCAATGAACATCTAGGAACTTCATTTTCTTCTGAATTTTTAAAAAGTCAGTTGTGCTCGTTTATACTATTTTTAATTTTTGTTTTTTTTTACATTACTAAGTATAGACTACTAGAATATGTTAATTTTAAAACTCAAAAATTATTTCTCTGATAAAAAAATTTAGGTAAAGGTGTACAGTTTGTCCCAACATTTTATATAAGGCAAATGTTTTTTTTTTATTTGCAAATATTTTCTTATTGGCTGCATGTATGTGAATTTAATTCAGTCAAACCTGTTTTCAAACACTGTCAGGCAGAATCACGTCCGTAACGTGGTTTTGCTGAAAAGTAAACAAATGGCTGCCATATTGGTGATGGTGCTTTGTTGCAATTTTTATGCAATGTGAGAAATAAAGCATGTTTGGGCAACAATGACAAAGCAAAAAACTATTTCAAATTCATATGAACATGAAACATTAAAAAAAAAAAAAACTTAAATTCTTGTCATAGTCAAGAAATTTATTATAAACATGGTTGTATATAGTGCATGACTTAACAAAAGGATGATACACAAATCTAACATACTCAAATATTGAAAACCTGATTTAAATTTTGAGACACGCAAACACCCACTTAGAAGTATTAAAGAGTCATTTTGAAGCAGTTAGGACAACGAATACACTTAAAAGTTTCATGATGCTATATACTAAATTATTTAGTGATGTGAATCAAATCAATTGTTCAGTTTCCTTTGAAGTTGTATCATCTCATTAAGGTGTATGTCAATTGAGTCAAAGTATATTAAACTGAATTTCCAAAAAGGGTTATTCATACACAAGAGAAGGGTAAAAATGAACAGTAACAACAGTTGGCAAAATAGGTGTTGTTAAAAGAAGAAATCTAAGCCCGTTTGGCTGAAACATGAGCAAGAAACGGGAAGAATTATACTTTGGTTAGGGAATTACCAATAAGATTTGGTTGACGTCTACAAAATAAATGATGTTAAAATAACCTTTTCTTAAATTAAATTTCAAAATACCTAAATCTAACATGACTAAAAACAACAATGGCATTCAAACAAAAATTCATTCTCATACTGATTATGCAATTAACGAATACTGAAGTAAATTAAGGTTTAAGAATGACAGGTTTCTATGCATTCCAGATCTAAACCCCATTGAAAACATTTGCAGCATTGTAAAGAGGTGTGGTTGAGGGCAACAATAAACCTGTATATAAAAAAAAAACTTTAGGAAGCAATACTAGATATTTGTGATGTGATCTGAAAAAATTCTCTTAAATTTTTTTCAGAGAGAATAGAAATTACATTAGCACATAATATTAATTTTTCTTCATTACCATAGACAGTTTTGCAGGCCATTTCAAGGAATAAATTACTTTTGGGTTAGTCAATGGCTTTAATTTTTTGGTTTTTCATCTTATATACTTTCAAATTGATCTTTTGAGATCCTTGCATAAAATAGAATAGACTAAAAATATATTTTTTTAATTATTCAAATGTAAAATATTTTATTTCTTGTGGAGATCAAAGGTTAAGGGACATTTCATAAAAACAAAATGCTTCTATTTGACAAAATGTTTTATCTTTCCAACCATTAGTTACATAAATATTGTAATTGTTGGAATTTACTAAATATCTTTCACTGCATGTATGTGTTTTACTTCTTAAAGTTATTGAAATCCACTAAAAGCCTTAAGAATTGAACATAGTAGATTGTGATCTGAATGTATCTTCATATGTAAGATCTGTGTTTTCTTAACTTTTGAAATCACTAATTTAAAACATTCATTGTAAATGAATTTTTTCTTAACTCTGATTTTTCTAATTTTATTATCATCATTTCCTTTCCAGGTCTACTTGTTGTAATTGTACTTAACCATTAGCACTGAGTTGAAAACCAGCAAAAACCTTAATGATTGACCATAGTAGAATGTAATTTCCTATCAATCACTTTCTTTTTGCTTTTTAATACATATCAGTCAGTCAGTCAGTCAGTCAAGTGCCATATGTAATATATGCTTGGGCGATCAAGTTTATTTCGAGAGACGACTGACTGAGCAGAAGATTATCTCGCAGTAGATTGCCATTCCTTTCTGCAGTAGACTGGTTGCCAGCCGCAGCTATAGAACCCAATCTATCCTGTTATTTAACCCATAACTGGAGGGAAAAGATGGATGAATACTTTTCCCAAGAGTATTTGTGTGTAAGTGTAATGCAAGGAATTCAATTGGAATTTGAACTCAGCTCCCCAATTTCTTGTTTCAAGCCGATATCCACTGCACCACAACGTACATCCCAATACAAATCAGAAATATAGAAAAAATATTTAAACAAACTACAAAATATGGTGTTTAACCAAATTCTTCTTCTGAAAATATTTAGTTTCTTTTTGGAAGAAAACAACTAAAGCTATGTCCTGCAGGTGTTAAAAAAAATTGTAATTACAGTGGGTAGCAAAAAGAAAGCTGAAAATTTTGCTGTTGTATATCACAGTTACAAGTAGTCTATGCTAAAATACAAACACTATGGTTCATTTATTGCACCATTATTATACGAAAAAATTATATATATTTTCTAAACATATACTGTTAAATATAAGAGACACTGATTGTCTATTAAGCTTAATCATAAGCTGTTCTAAACATCATATTTTGGCTTTAATTTCAGCTGAAAATAAAGACAAAAATTCTCCAACATTTAGATAATTTTTTTATTAAGTTGGTTCTCAGCTTTTGGCACATGAGCCATCTTCAGAGAGGTTACAAGGACGTTAACATAAAAACATCCACCATCAAAGACGATTTTATCTTGTGTTGACATAAAACTTTGCTAAGCAACAATAACAATTGCCAAATAGCAAATGCAGTTCGTAAATTTGTAACTGACTGTTTGCAGTCCTCAACAGAATTCTCCAGGGAAAGAGATTTCACTCCAATGAAAAACTGATAGCGGAAAATGAGGTGTATTTTGAGGCCAAAGACAAATTGTTCTACAAAAAGGCATTGTTAGAGAAGCATTGGAATCAGTGTATCATGCTAGAAGGGAACTATGTTTATGAATAAAGTTGAATTTTGCCTAACAGTTGTTTTATTAGTTATACCTGGGATTTATTGAGTGATGTGTCAGGTAAATACCAAAACTATTTAAAAAATTGTATCAATGACCAAGGACGTTTTTATAGAAAATTTTAAAAATTTATCAAATACAGGGTGTAGCAGTAATACTTCCCAGAAACTGCCTTTCATATTATGGCAAGACATTAGCTTGATGAAAACACCATTGCTATTGTCTTATAGCTATATGTGGGAGTTATTTCTACCAGACACTATATAAATATTTTGTGTAAAGTTTTAATTGCATTAAAATTCTAAAAAGTTAAATATAAAAATATGAAAATTACTTCTGTATTTATGGTTTCAGACTTTGATTAAATCATGATAAATTGCTCCTAACAGATAAATTTAAACAATGTAATTAAAAAAAAAAATAAAAAAAAAATAATGAAAATTTCTTAATTTAACACCCACTAAAATAAATTTAGAAAATTATTTTTACTATATATAAAAAAAAAAAAAGCATAGCAAAAAATATGTACAGGTGCCTGTGAATTGTGGAATAAGTTAGTTGCTTTACCTGAACCGTAAGTGATGAAAACCAGTTTAAACTTACAGGTGTCTTGTGGAAAAACTGAAGTATGGGTGATGAAAAATGACAAAACCTGATATTATTATTCACAATGACTAGTTTTTTTATTTTGTTTTTTTTTTTTGGTAAATCCAATCTGCAATACCATGGAGTTATATAAACAGCTGAGAATGAAATAGCAAGCAATAAAATAAAAATGTTAAGTAAATGTCATTCTTTCAAACGTGTAATGTAATGAAGATTCACTAAGAATGATATCTGACAATTCATGTAAAACAGAAATATGGAGAGTTACATCCCCTAAACTCCATTTCTTCAAATTGGAAATATTTTCTAAGATAGACAGATATGGGCATGAACTGTCTGTGGAAATGGGTGAATGGTAAAAATGGCATAAGTTGAAAAAAAAAAAAAAAAAAAAAAAAAAGTGTAAGACAGACTCTTCAAATAACTTAAAACTGAAACACCAAACACAGTTTACTTTTAAGTAGGTACCTCCACATTTTTGCTAAAAACTTGCAATACCCAAATTTTAAAATTAATTTTTATAAATGAAAAAGCTTTCTTGAAGCTTTTTCATTGAAATCTAAATGATTAAATTTACTATTTCCATTAAACAAAATACTCTACAGAGTATTTTGCAAACATAAATTATATTGATTTGAAGACTTTTTTTTATTTTTTCTAAAATAGCTGATTAATGCCCTTTTTAGGAATCTTTCATTGCAATGTAATTTTCTTAAAAAAAAACCTTTCCAAACTAAAATATACTTTTCTGAAACTTTATTTGAAGAATATTAGCTGATTTAAACTTAAATTTCTAATCAGAAGACTGTTGTCTGTTTATTTACTTTTGGTTCAGTTGTCCGGGAACCATCAAGTACATCCCACTGATATCAGTGGCTCTTCTACCACAACCCCATCATCGAAGTCATATTAAGTAATAAATGAAAAGAGATTTGCTTCCAAGGATGCACTTCTACAAAAGATAACATCAACTACTATCAGACGCAAATTTTTTTCCTATTTTTTCAGTGGTGTCATTATCACCTAAATTCTTGGAAATGTATTTGCTGAATTCCTTTTTTTTATCAAGTGTGTGTGTGTATATATATATATATATATATATATATATATAACATTTTAAACTTTATAATTATTTATATTTAATACTAATACATGTTCCAGAATAGTTGGCCCTATGATGCAACAGTGAAAGAATTTTTTTTTTTTTGCTGTTTGTCAAACTATGAATTAAAATTTATCTATGTATTTCAGACATGTGGATAGTACAATGGGTATTATGCATAAAAGTGGAAATAACAAGCCAAGTTCAAATTCCAGGCTAGTTTTTCACTTTTGCACAAATGCTCTTGAGAAAAGTATGAATTAATTTCTTTTGCCCACTACCAGCTATGTAATGTGATAAATTGAACAGACTGGGGCTCTTTAGCCTTGACTAGCAACCAGTCCAAGTGAAGGAAAACTGAATTCAAAACCACTCCAATGTAATTTCCAAGAAATCAGAGAAATTTAGATTAAACAAAAAAAAAAAGAAAAAAAAAAGTAAGAGGAGACATCTATGGATAGTCATGTTTGTCTATTCCCTGAAGGAACATGGAATTAAAAAAAAAAAGTTTTAGAAAGGTGAGGCAGTTTTAAAATGTCTAGTCACAGTAATGACCAAGCTTATGAAAAAAAGGGCATGGGTAGGGGTGAAAGTAGAAAAGTATTTGGCTGAGAAAGCAGTCAGCCAGGATAATAGAACACTGTTAGTAATTTTGAGAGAGAGAGATAGATAGAGAGAGAGATAGTTGTAAAAGTATAAACATTGTTTAATTAAAGATAAAAGGTGTTCACCAGGTCTAGACAGATGTGTGTTGTTGTGCAGTGGATATCAGCTCTGGAACTAGAAATTGGAGAGTAGAGCTTGGATTCTAGTTGAATTTGTTGCATTCACTTATCTGAATATACCCTAGGGAAAGCTATTAATCTGTCTATTCTTCTTCCAGCTATGGGTTAAATAACAGGACAGATTGGTTTCTATAGCCTTCTTTGGCAACCAGTCTACCACAGAAAGTAATGGCAACCTACTGCAGGAAAAATCTTCTGCTCAATCAGCCATGTCTCTTTCCAGGCATGATTGCCCAAGTGTGTATCATGTATGGCACTTAACTGTTACAGTTATCTAAAAACTAGCAGTATAGCCCGGCATTGCCTGGGTGTAATGAAAGCTTTAAAACTAATCCATGGTCCTGGAGCTCAGACTCTTTGGACGTTGGCACGAAAGACTAAAAAGCAATAGTTGTTTCCAGTTAAAGTGAAACCGTAGACTGAAAGAAAAATGAATGGATGTAAGTCAAATTTTGATTTCCTGGTATCGATTTGTATATATATATTATTGATTTTCTGAACTATTGTAAGAACTGCAACCTTGAAACTTCTGAATATCATTTCTTATGTCTTTGTCCATGAGTGTACCAAATTTATTAAAATCGGAACACTCCTATAACCCGATTTTTTTGATTTTTGATATTTATGGGGGGGGGGGGGTACCTCGACACAAAACTTAGCTAAGAATACTCACAGACGCTTGTAGTACAACTGTGTATATTTTTAAGAAAATCGGTTCAGCCGTTTCAGATTCTATGGGTAACGAACACACACAAAGTTCCATTTATAAATAAGTTTAGATTTACCAAATCTCAAATTTATTTTTTATGTAGACATACAGCTAAATTTACGCATGAAGCTGTAGTAGTAATAATTACCTTTACAATTGGCATTTTTAATGCACTACATTTATTTCTGTCCTTTTGAAATTACAATCACTACCTGGCAACATTCATCTCATCTTTAAGTCCTCTTCTGGAGTGTCTATTTAACAGATTCTTTTCAACCCAGTCTCCAATTGTACAGAGTGCATTTGTTACGAAAGCAGATTTTTAAAGTACATATCTTAGTATTAGTGCTAAACAACTGCAGAGAATGAGTGTTTGGAGAACAAGGTGGGGGTAACATCTGCAATTAGTGCTACAACCTGAATTTCTGGGATGAAGAGTTATCAGCATTTATATTCAATACAATATCCTCATCTTTGTTGGTATAATCACAATGTTTCAGCTGTTGCCATAGCCTTCAGCTCTCTTTAAGTATCTGTTGATCCAGATAACTGTCAAGGAATTCTGAAATTAACCTATTATTTAATTGATGGGGGTAAACTGTTCTTGTTCTGCTGCTCATATCGAGGGATATCTCATCTTTAATTAAAAAAAAAAAAGATTTAATGGAAATGGGGTTAAAAGTGCTAAAAAAGAACAAGGTATTTCTAGACATGGACAGCAGATCAAGAAAATCTCTGCCAAACAGGGAAGATGGATAGAGTTAAAAAAATATATATAACATGAAATTAATGTTTATATTCTCTGCTGAAAGAGATGGTGGTTGTGGGAGCGCTGTACCCACTGGTCAAACATAGCATACTCTTGTATGCCATTAAATATACTATCTTATATCTCATACAAAAAGGATATTTATTTTTCTTAATGGTCTATTTAATCAGTGTAGAACAAATTTGATTAATTAAATGAAGGAATGACAGTCAGATGAAAAGTAACTAAAACTGTCATATAAAAATATTAGTCAACTGCAACATTCTTTTTGAATATTTTGGACACTAAGAAATACCAAATATTTTTATCTTATAAAATTTATTCTTTATTACGAAAATATTTAGCACTATATATGTAAGAAGATTATTATAAGTCACACATGCCTGAAAAAAGAAAGAGGCAAAGAAAGAAAGAGGCAAAGAAAGAGGCAAAGAAAGAAAGAGGCAAAGAAAGAGGCAAAGAAAGAAAGAGGCAAAGAAAGAGGCAAAGAAAGAAAGAGGCAAAGAAAGAGGCAAAGAAAGAAAGAGGCAAAGAAAGAGGCAAAGAAAGAAAGAGGCAAAGAAAGAGGCAAAGAAAGAAAGAGGCAAAGAAAGAGGCAAAGAAAGAAAGAGGCAAAGAAAGAAAGAAAGGCAAAGAAAGAAAGAGGCAAAGAAAGAAAGAAAGGAAAAGAAAGAAAGAGGCAAAGAAAGAAAGAGGCAAAGAAAGAAAGAGGCAAAGAAAGAAAGAGGCAAAGAAAGAAAGAGGCAAAGAAAGAAAGAGGCAAAGAAAGAAAGAGGCAAAGAAAGAAAGAAAGGCAAAGAAAGAAAGAAAGGCAAAGAAAGAAAGAGGCAAAGAAAGAAAGAGGCAAAGAAAGGAAAATACTAAAAACCATTTAATGCTTAGAAGAAGTAGTTTTGTACATTCCACATGGGTACTATCTGTGCATAATTGAATACGGCAGTTATTGAAACTTATTCAACAGCTATTGAAACTTGACTCTCTGATTAACAATTTCGAATCATTATCTATTACGCCACCCACGAATTCAAGCTTACAGCACTTGATATTTCTAAGCAGTCACCCATCTAGGTAGTGGTCAGACTTGATATTGCTTAGCTTTGGTGATTGATGGAAATTGATATTTCGACGTGAAGTAGCTGTAAACAGAACAACTTTGAACTATAATTAGAAAACTAATAAATCTAATTGAAATAAAAATAAAAAATAAATTATAAATAATAAAAATAAATAAAAACTACATAAGATTAAATGAAAGTAAAAAAAAAAAATATAAGAGCATAAAAAAAAAAAAAAACTAGGGATAAAATTTACAAGTAAACTGCATGACTTGGTTGGTATGGATCGTTTAAAAACCAGTAAATATATAAAAATCTGTCTGGGATAATGAAGTGAAACAAAGAGAAGTTCTCCAACTGGGAAAAAAAAATCATGTATTATATAAATGTTATATTTAGTATATAAAAGTGTTTGAGTAGACATCTCTATTTAAACAGTATAATTGTCATCTAACAGCCTTTAAAAGAAAAGAAAAAAAAAAAAGTAAAAAAATACATCCACCCATATTATCTCACCACAAACAAGGCAATAAAGCCACCAGGATGCATGTGGTTACTAGAGTAAAAAAAAGTGAGAAAACAATAAAAGAACAGGATTCAAGGAGACAAAAGAATTTTTGAAAATCTTAGTTGACAGGAAAGCAGGAACTGAGTTCCATAAATGAGAAGTGCAAGAGAAGAAACAATTAGCATTGAACTTAGTTACAGCTAACAATTGTGAGACCTAGCTTTCAATCTAGTACAGGACTTAAATTTGTCAAGTTGAGATTCCAGCAAATAAAGCTCAGAACAATTACTGTAAAAAATATTTATAAAAGAAAATAAGGGAAGCTATATTACAGTGGTAGGATAGTGACTGAAGCCAAGATGCCAGGTCAGAACCAATAACATTGCAGAATCTTTGGATTCTCTCAAGAGTTTGATGAGGTTCCAAAACTGTGATGAGCCTTATTTTAATTTATTACATTGAAACATTGACTATCACTGGTTGATTAGTATTTCTTTCATTTTGTTTTATTAACTTTTTACTGCAATTCCCAGACTATTATTCTGCAATGGTTAGTTAAGCGAGTTGATCCTTTTGGAGTTGAGTAAAAAGAGTCTCCTGGCAAGAATTGAACTTGTATCTCTTGTGCTCAGAATAATTTGTAAGTCATATCTTATGACAGTATGTAAGCTTCTTTCAAACTGTAAGTTTATTTTAAGTCACAAGTAATTAATAATATGCAATATTATTTGAATTTCTAAGATGAAACATTGTCAATTATTCATTATCTTAAATGTAGTTGCTTATATGAAGGCAGACTGAATCATTTTTATAATATACCAGTTCTTTTGCTTATTTACTCTGACTATTGTCCTCATCTTTGTTATCATCAAAACATTTTGACTGTTGCTTGTTGATCCAGGTAATCTTCAAGAAGTTTCGAACTGAAGTTTTTATTTATAACAATAAAGATGAGGATAATAGTCTGAGTGGAAATAATACAATTAATAACTCCTCATCCAAGAAATCCAAGAAATTCAGATATTTCTTTGTCTTTTTATTACAAATGATTTAAATGCAGTAGTACCCTTTGTACATTTGTGTACTTATAAAATACACAAACTTATACCATTGCTGCTATTAAGATATTAAATGTCATATAAATCTATAAATGTCTGTATATGTAAATGAGCGATAGAGAGGGCTTTGCACTAAATGACCCATGTAGATATCAACATGCCTCAAGTCTACTGATCAAAGTAACTTAAATTACATGCAGATATGAAACAATAGGCAGCTTATGTGGTTCAGCTGTTTATCTGACAATGGATTTTAGTGTCAGGTGTTAATGAGAGAAGAAAATATATATATATATATATATATACACACACACACACACACATCTATTTATCTATGTGTGTGTGTATATATATAGAAGATAATCAATTGTAAGTTCCAGTGATTGTTTCCATGCATCACCCACCCACTCACATTCTACAGCTGAAGTGCACATCATGCATACATACACCCACACACACATCTAAAAAAAAAAAAAAAAAAAAAAAAACCTATCAATGATGAAGCAGTTTTGCCATTACAACCAGCCATTGTCAGGGTCAAAGGGAAACTACCCAATCCAACAAGGAATCATTTCCATAAAAATGTGGCAGAAAACTAGATACAAATTTAAAAAATAAAAAACAATTTAATGTACAGGCTTTTTTGAAAGCTGCAGATGCAGCTCATTATTCTGTAGCATTTTTTTTTTATCATATCAGAGGAAGGATTTATTAAAAAATGCCAAAAATTTTCATTCACTAATCATTAAACATGTAAGTAGTGTAACAGTTATCAGCGAGAAAGGTGGAAGTGGTTGCATTCACTTTCGCACTAATCGCCCTTGGGAAAGGCATGGAGCTATATCTTCTTACCCACCTAGTGGTTAAATAGCAAGGTAAGTTTAAATGTCTACCCTTAGGTGGAAATCAATATAAGAGAAGGAAAAACTTGATTTCTAAACTTTGTCAAAACTTAACAGGAAACTGCTTCACCACCTTTCTCAATAAGTTATGGCAATTCACAGATAAAGAAGTAGAAGCTATGGAGAGCTATAATTGCTTATGTTTTGAAGGGACATGTTAGTAAAGAAGAGATAAAATTCTGGCAGTGATGGGTAAAAGTAATAACCATGTTTAAGCATTTGTTTAACTCTTTAGCATTTAACCTGCTCAAAACTCACCCCCTGTAAATCTCAGTTCTCGATGTTCGACCCACTGTGTACAGATAATGCAAAAAGTTGCACAAACAGAGAGACCCCAGAGCTGATATATATGGAGTAGGTTTGAGTGTGTTAAATGCTAAAAGGTTTAAGCCATTGTGATTTTTGAAAATAAAGAAAAGAGATTGTCAATTAATGCAAATATTAATGGCAGACTATAGCTATTATATTTTGAATGCAAATATTCTTTATATTGTTTTAAAATTAAAAAAAAATGTTCAAAATCAGTGTAACAGGGATTGTCAATAGTCTGGAATTAATGCAAGCATTTTTAACAGAATATAGCTATTATATGTAGAATTTAAATACACTGATAATCAAGAACAAAAGATATCAAATATGACATTCATCCAATGTTAAAAAACAAGGAAAAAACTCAACAACCAACCAACCTTGTTGATTACAAGGCCCAATCCCAAAATTCTTAAAAGTAAAAAAGAATGTAATTTAGATTTATGTGGACTAAACACAAAACATTTGTTTACTTGATTCATGTGGTTTGGGGCAAACAACAAATTTATTAGGTTTTATAAAGAATCATCAAATTGCTTTTCAGTTTTCTGACAAATAAAGTTGAAAATACATACCATACAGTGATGACTGAACAAGTTTATCTCTCAAACTATTCCTAGGAAGTTTTATCCTCACTAGGTGCTCAATTTTCATGGCCTTCTGCAAAAGCAGGCTAAACTGTACATTTTAAAGTAAGTTTTAGTGTTAATATCAAATGATAAAAACCAACAATAATCATTTGTGAAGGGCAAATCCATATAGCTTTTACACAAGGCAGCTGTTTAAACCTTGAACGAGTCTCTCATGACACCATCACTCATGGATGTGCTTGTAAAAGTTGTATTAATAAAGAATAAATAATATAGGAGTAGAAAATGTAATATAATGGTTTGAAATTAAAAATTTAAGGAAAGAACAAAAACAAGGTAGGAAAAGGTTGGTATGAAACACTAAAAAATTTCTCTTTCCGATCCAGCATCCAATCATCAGGTCTTGTGTTCACATATGTTAAAGAGAAAGAACAAAGAAAGCTATCAGCTGACTCAATCAATGAATGGGCAATAAATATATCAGGAAATCGATAATTTTTTTTTTTTAACATAGCAGCAGCAAGCATCAATGCAAACAGCAAACAAGAATGGCAGTATTTACAAAATTGTTGAATCTTGTATCTTTTTTTTTTACTTCAAGTTCTATTTTTGCATGGGTTTGTTAACAGGGAAATAAGAATCTACGATCCCTATTTTTAATGGATTTTACTTCCAAAGCAATTTGAAGCCCACATTGACCAATCAACACCACATAGAATTGTTATTCATTTACATCAGGTGATTGTGAGAGAGAGAGAAAGAAAGAAAAAGTGGCCAAAAGTTCTCTGACTAACCAGGTTTCCTTCAACACCCACATTTTATTTCAAGATAAAAAAAAATAAAAAGGCTCTAATATAGGCATATACCTGGGTGGGTGTGTACGTATGCACAAGTATACAGGGTCTGATGGGTAAATTGTTGCCATTTTATATTTTTAATTTCACAGATGCACATCATTTGTAATTTCATAGGTTGACTGTCACTTATGTGCAAATATCCATCCCTCCAGTTATGGGCTAAATGACAGGACAGATTGGGTTCTATAGCCTTGGTGTGTACGTATGCACAAGTATACAGGGTCTGATGGGTAAATTGTTGCCATTTTATATTTTTAATTTCACAGATGCACATCATTTGTAATTTCATAGGTTGACTGTCACTTATGTGCAAATATCCATCCCTCCAGTTATGGGCTAAATGACAGGACAGATTGGGTTCTATAGCCTTGGCTGGCAACCAATCTACCGCAGAAAGTAATGGCCACCTACTGCGAGATAATATTCTGCTCAGTCAGTCATGTCTCTTTGGAGACATGATCGCTCAAACATGCATCACGTATGGCACTTAACTGATTGACAGTATAGTAGGGTCAATGGATTACCATTTTTGAGAGGGAGTGCTATGACACAATTCACTGTGCCAGAAATTTGGAAATGCAATGCTGTACAGCTTGGCATTTGCACTGGAAGCGCCAATACAAAAATCTCAGAGTGTTTGGGTGTCAATCAGTGCAGTGGATTCAGAAAAAGTTGGATGAGTGTAATGGTGATTACGAAGGTGGTCACCAGTGATGGCGATGTTATACCTCCATTCATCTTTCCACAAACTTAACACAGAAGCCTAGATCAAGTGTCTTGAGGAGGTAGGGTCAAGAGGGTGGCTGCTGGAAGGCCCTATGTCTGGCAACAGGACTCTGCTTCATACCAGACCAGTCAAAGTTGTCAGAATATTTCTGCAAACACATCAGGTTGTGAATCTGCCTATCTGAATCCCCTGACTGCAACCCCCTTGACTATATGTGGGGTGCAGTTGAGTGGGAGACCAACAAAACTCCTAACACTAAAGATGAACTGATGGCAAGGATTATGGCAGCATTCACCAACTTAAACAAGGAGACTGTCCTGAATAGATGCAAGAGATTCCAAATTTGTCTGGTGGCTGTGGTTGTAGCCAATAGCTATTTTATTGAATAAATTTGCTCTTTCAAAATATTTTTGTGTAATTTTGGTAAATATATCGATTAAAATGAGATGTCAGTGGTATTTTCATTTTTGCATAATGTAAAAAGACAATTTACCCTTTGCACCCTGTATATGACAAATTTGGATCAAATATAGATTAGAATCTGACATATATGAACTAATTTACAAGCTTTATATGTTTACTTTGTGGTGCAGTGGATATCGGCTCGGAACAAGAAATCGGGAGCCGAGTTCAAATTCCAGTTGAATTCATTGCATTCACTTATGTGCAAATACCCTTGGGAAAGGTATTAATCCATCTCTTCCTTCCAGTTATGGGTTAAATAACAGGACAGAGTGGGTTCTATAGCCTTGGCTGGCAACCCGTCTACCGCAGGATAATCTTCTGCCCATCAGTCATGTCTCTTTCGAGACATGATCGCCCAAGCGTGTTTCACGTATGGCACTTAACTGACTGATCAAGTAGCTAGCATTTCATCACATATCAGATCCCCATCATATTAAAAATGGATGTGACAAAATAAAATTAACCAACAAAATTACTGATTTGTTTACAACTTATCAAAACTAAATATCTTTATCAGTACTCCTATGTGGCAGTGAATGCTGGACCACTTCTGCACAGATGAAGAAGGGACTTGACATAATATTCTCCTACAGAAGAAATCTAAGAATAACATGAACTGAATATGTGAGCAACAACAAAGTTTGAGAGAAAAAGGAAAAAGAACATTTGTATTTAACATCAGGAAAGCAGTTGAAATTTCAAGGCACATAATCAAGTAAGATGGCTTGGATAATCTGAAGGCAAGTGGGACAGAGGAAAGCAGCATATAACCTACCTAAATGGATGGCTGAACAGGATCTAGGAGAGATAACAAAAAGACAAAATTTAATTAAAGGTACAAAGGACAGGAAATTGTGGAGAACCATGATCGCCAACGACCTGGAGGAACATTGGTACATTTAAGCAAAAAAAATAAATAAATAAATAAATAAATAAAATTTTTTCTCTTTAGAAATTGAAGTGAGGTGGGTTAGATTATAGAATGAAAAGAGAGTTATCTCCCTTTTTCAATTTTAACACTTCACATTTCTACATCAATGACAATATGGCATTTATAAACAAGAGAAAAAAGTTGAAAGTAATTGTTTTCACGTGCTTTTTTCCCCTTATGTCTAAAAGGCAGCATTTGAGAAAATCTTGTCTAAGTTTCCATTTAATGTAAACTCTGACAAATATATAGAGTTCTATATTATTTTTAGTTGATTTCTTCCATGTCAGTGGATTTCCGTCATTCTTGAAAACATGACAAACTGCAAAAGGGCTTACTCCCATAAAACTGCACTTATTCACTGTGCTAAGATGGATAGTATAAAGGCCTTTTCTGATATCTGTAGTGTTTCAATAGATAAAGCCAAAGTAAATAAACAATTTTGGCTCTACTCGCATATGTAAATCCGTACTTGTGAAGGTGAATATTGCATTATTCACTGAAAACAGGGTTACAATTTCCAAACTATAAGAATAAAAGACAACTATTAACAGTACGTATACATAGACCAATAATTTGAAGAAACATCAATCAGTCCAAGAATACTAAGTTTTTCCCCCCAATTTCTTTCAAATATATTTCATATAAGAAAATGGAAGCAGCATACTCCTCCCCATCTACAGTTGAAGGCTGTAGAATAGTTCTAAAATACAACAGGAGACGAATGAATGAACAGAATAAATGTTAGGAACCACAAAGATCAAGTTGTTTATAAAATTCTTTTAGAAAGAGACCATGAATCTTGACTAGGCACTGGAGATATTAATTTTTATATATATATATATATATATATATATATATAATTATAGTTTAAATAGTTGAAATGCTTCAAGAAAAACTCAAAAATCTCATCAATACTTATGCTTTTTGCTTATGGGGGATTCAAAGTTTTATATGTTAAAATGTAAAAGGGATAATAAAATATTCAATGGAGTAATTTATAGGCCCATGGGAAATATTTTAATTGATTTGATAAGGGTTACTTAAGGTTAAATCTAATTAGGATTAAAACAAATTAACATTTCCTATGGCAAAAATTCCTGTACCATGAGGAGAATTTTGAGAAAAATCTGTATTAAAATAGCAAACATTTTAATAGCTTTTCTGTTAATAAAAGATTTGTGGCTTTATTTTTTTATATATATTTTCAAATGTAATTTTTTCTTTTAAATAAATTCAGAACAGAAAGTAATAAAAAAAGGGGGAAATATAAAAATTTGCTTGTTGTGGACAAGAATAGGCCAAGTCTTCAAGAGTAGAACTGGTGCCAAAGCCACAATATAGCATAATGACTACATGCTCCTCAAAGAACATAAAAAAACTATTTTAAATAGAATTTTAAAAAAAAATTAAAAAATCTTTGAACATTCAGTTGAATATTTTTTATAAAAATATGTAATGATAAACAAAACAGATAAATGGTAAAGAATTTTTTAGAAGTGAAATAAGATTTGAAATTAGAAATTAACTTCAGATAGCACATGTACTCAGATTATGTTCAGATAAACTCCCTGGTGTTCAAGATGTTTATGTTTTAGCTGACCCAATCACTAGCCATCATCAGGTGTATAATCTATAACGGAGAAACAAAGAAAACTTATTTCTTCAGAAAATCATGTTTATCCTCCACCCTCCTCTTACAGATTTAAATGATTAACAAAGGTTGTAAAAGAGATCGATTGAAACAACAAAGAATGCAAAATTCAATTGTCCAAATAAAATTTGGAATGCTAATAATTATTTTTGAAGTTACAAATATTATATACAACAAACGTAACATTTTTCCCTCTTTTTAGAGGATGAAATATGTTTCATAGATATTTTCAAATTTGTTATTCATTAACCCAACATTTTTCTGATATAAAAATATGTATCATATTCTATTATATGTATAGGGTTTATCAAAATCACTTTTACAAACTTTAGGGGTGGATTCCTCACACCAAAACAAAGAAAAAAAGTGAATATAAACATGCTTGTAAATCCTTCATTTTTGATTCATTAAGTTTAATGGTGCTGTGTTTGCATTGGGACCTGGCTACATTTATGTACATTTGTGGCTAATCTGTCTTTAATGTTTAACATGTGTAGTAGTGAGTTAATTGAAAATTGTTTGATTAACAATGGCAGGATATTTATACTGTGAGGAAGCAGATATGATTTTTACATATGGCCTAGCAAATAGTAATGGACACAAAACTGCATGGCTGTATGACATTGTTTCCAGACCAAAAGCAACTGAGTCATTCAACCATTGCTGCCGTTTATTGTTGCATTGATGAAACAAGATCTATGGCCCTAAAATTTGTAAAAGCATTTTGGGATTGTACATTTAACAGTGTCTAGCGTAAGCTTTAAACTTAATAACTCAAAAACAGAGGATTTTTGGATATATATTTATATGAACCTTTGCCCTTGTTTTGAGTGTGAGGAACCCACTTCCAAAGTTTGTCCAGATATTTTTGATAGACCCTGTATATTGTTCTGCTACCACAGTACAAACCTGTACTGTTTACTTTCGCTTTGTCCCCCACCCAGTTTAGGTACTTTCTAGAGTCAGTTTTTTTGCCATTTCCTGTTAGTTCTTAGTTAACATTGGAACCTTCACTTAACAGTGTGAGCTCATGCACGTGGTTTTTTTTAGTTATCTCATCCTCCTAATTTTAACCCTTGACATTACCATCTTTGTTTTCCGTCTCTAGAATATGTGTCCCTCTCATGTGTGTACCTAAAAACAGCCATTTTAGCTTTTAATAAATCAGCCAATAAACTGGATTTAGTTTTCAGAGTCCTAATTGTTTTAAGGCTGTTTTTAGAGATGGACAGGTACCCTGGAGGCATATATATATATATATATATATATATAAAGAAAAAAGGAGAAATAACCATGATATACTATGCATGTGCATATACACAGACACACACACACAAAAACAAACAACCTAACACCAATAAAAAAGTGCATAAATTATTTTTTAACTTAATATAAAAATAATGAAAATGAGAAACTCGGTAGACAATTGCTAATACCTCCTCCTGCTGAGTGGATTACAATGTTCATCTAAAAAACTCTGAAATTGGGGTGCTGAATATGACATTAATAAGCTAAGTGACAAATTTTATATTTGTTTTAATCTCCTGATGAGTGAACGAAACTCTATAGTTGGGGTGTTGTAAGTAGCATCAGTCAGGTAAGTGCTAAACTTTATATATATATATATATATATATATATAAAAATTTGTCACTTATCTGATTGATGTTACCTTCAGCATCCTGACTCCTGAGTTTCATAGATGAACCGTCCAGGAATCACTCCTTCCACTCATCAGGAGGTATCAGTGATTGATATGAAAATCGTCTATTATTATTATTATTATAAGTAAATAGTGTATTATAATATGAAATTAGTCATTTGGGAAAAATTAGCATTTTCCATTTCCAAGACAAAGCAAATGTATATTCATCACAAAAAACCAACTTGATTTTAGAGTGATAAGGAGCTTCGCCAACTCTGCAAACAGCATGGTGATAACTGAATAGCCAAAAGAAATTTTCCAATAAAGTGTGCATATAGCAACAGAAAATATTGACTTTTGTGTTTTTAATTTTTCAAATACAGGAAAAGAAATTGCTCAATAAGGTTTCTTTTTGCTGGGTGCTGAAAAGTTCTCAGCCCAGCCCACTTCCCAAATGATCAAACATTGTCTTTTCTTTAAATTATACACCTTCTTTGTCATTACTGTTTTGTTTGTCCACATGGATTCCTTAAACTTGTAGCATTTGAGAAGCTATTAGGAAGAAAAAAAACAAAAAAAAACTAATAAATTAATAGGTTACCATATATATATATATATATATATATATAAATTACAACCAAATATAAATATAGTTTAATGATTATAGAATTGGTTTAAAGGGTGTTATTAAGTAACAAGTGCTCAGTAACCATAACCAACCACAAAACATGGTAATTAAAGCTAAAGTTTAAAGCATAACATCTACAGAATATAATGAATTGATTAAAAGCTTCAGATTCACTTTATTATAAAAAGCCTAATGTCCACATGATAAAAAACCAACACTAGTCAAAGGTTCCCAAAATACTGATGGAAGAAAACTTGTTAAACCAAGAACATTACTCTTTACATGAAAACAGTTTGCTTCTATAGTAAAAAATAAAAACGTTTGAGGTTTAAAAAAAAAAAAAATGGCAGGGGAAATGTTTGTCTACTCATTTATCCAAAATTTACTTTAAGATTCCAGAAGTCAATGTGATATATAAAATAATGACAATAAAGAAATAAAGTGATCATAAGTCTGTAGTGGATGAAGTGAAGAGAGCAGAGGAACTTTCAACAGAAAAAAAGTATTCAAGAATTAAAAGAATTGCTGCAAAGTACCATTGAGCTCTAAAATATTGTGTCAAAGTTAGAATATTACAAAAAAAAAAAAAAAAAAAAAAAAAAAAGTGGGGGGGGGGGTTCTATATTTAAAAGGTTTATTCTCAAGTATTTAATAGTGAATTATTCTTTCTTAAAAAATTCTCAACATTTGGCATCTAATTGTTAGAACAAAATTATGTATAAACAAGTCTTTATATGTCTGGTGTTGGGAAGTGAGATGTAAAATGGCATCTACCCACCAGCATAGTCTATTTAGTAGAAATAAATTATCCACCCACCCCCACAAGGCATAGTGCTTATTTACTGAAAAAATTATCACTAAGCTAATTATTCCAGGTAGCACTTGTATTTGGTGCACTATTTAAAAGTGTAAATGTGTCTTTCTGATGTTTGGTAAGTTTTCAAAAAAGAAAAATAACTTTTTAATGCCAAACAGTTTCATCAAACATTCAAATGTCAATTTAATAATTTATGATAGAAAAAGAAGACTTGCTGAAACAGCATGAATATTGTTATCATCTTTGGTAAAATTTGGCTAGTCAAAGAGAAACATTTCAATTTGTTTATTTACATTTTTTTTTTTTTTTTTAATCATATCGCCCCAAGCAAGGCGATAACGCCACTGATGCGCAGGGGGCTACGTAAGGGTAAAAAGAATGGAAAAGAGAAAGCCGGAAACCACATCCTAAACAGGGAACAAGGGATGCGCCTCTTCACCTATTCAGTAGACGTGGGTGGAGTGTGAACCGGGCGATAGTTTAGTCTATCTACTCCAATTGGAAAAAAAAAAATAAAAGTGAAAAGATTGGAAAAGAGAAAACCGGAAACCGCATCCTAAACAGGAAACAAGGGATGAGCCTCTTCACCTGTTCAATAGATGTGGGTGGAGTCAACAAAAACTCATTTAAGTTCTCTGTGTGTGCGTGTCCAAAGGATTAAGACTGACGAATAAAATTGCAACATTTAAAAAAATGTTCAATATAAAAATAATAGAGCAATGAATATTCTTATATTAATCATTATGTGAGAACATGTGAAAAACTACAAACTACTACAAAATTGTACATTACTATCATTGTTAACTACCTAATGAGATATTGTTCTTTCAATGTCAAAACAAAATGCACAATTTTGTAGTAGCTTATAGTTATTCAGATGTTCTAACGTAATATATATATCTTTTAGATAGGGATATGTAGGTTGTGGTAGAGAGCTAATAGGTTTACATATCGTTTGCTTCACACCCTCCATGGTGTTTTGAACAGGAGTAGACATTTATCCCTTGTTCCCTGTTTAGGATCAGGTTTACAGTTCTGTCTAAAGTTTTCTAATTCTCTTGTGCTCTCAGTAGACTCTTAGGTATTAGTGGTATAATCAACTTATTTGCAGTGAATTGAAAAAAGAAAACAAAAGAAAAAATAAATAAACAAACACACACACACACACTACAAACAAAATTAATGGTTGTGGGCCTTTTTCAAAATTAATTTACAAGCTCACTCTGAAATGTTTTATCATATATACAATACTACTACTAATAATGATGATAAATTGAACTCATCATTACATAAAGTTTCCTTAAGTATTTACATGCTTTTTTTTTTTTTTGGCTAATCTAATTATTGGTTAATGGTAATTTTGGGGCTGGTGGATTTAAAATTTACGGTAACCCCACCTATAAAAAAATTGGACACCGTGCAAAAATTGTAACAGTGTTTTAATTTAGTAAGAGTTGATTAAGTCAAAAAAGGTATGAAACTTACTAATTATTAAATCTAAATATAAAACTTTGAAACTATTGTGTGTGCGCATACCTCTCTCTAAATATATATATATATATATATATATATACACACACACACACACATCACTATTTACATTATTCAAACTATTGTCCTCATCTTTCTTGCCATTTGTATGACGTTTCAGCCATTGTACACGTCAGCCTTCTTCAGATGCTAGGAATTTTGAACCAAAACCTTTATTACAATTACTGAGGTATATCATTCTCATTGTAATAAAGGGTTTGGTTAAAAATTCCTAGCACCTGAAGAAGGCCAGAGTGTACAATGGTCGAAACAGCGTACAAATGGCAACAAGGATGAGAATAATAGTTTGAATAATGTAAATAGTGTAAATAATACCTCATCTCAGAAATATAGACAAACATATATGCCAGTTTTCAACTCATTGCATGAAGACAACCAACAGGTTATAGTTAAAGGAAGTGGTTCCTTGCCTAATTTCTGGAAACCTAACGGCATTTATGTGATTGTCTAACTCACACATGGCTTGCACAGCACTATGCAGATGATTAGGATCAGACAGCCTTGATCCAATAAGAAGAAACCAGTCAAGATAATCAGAGACTGCCTGTGCCACACACAACCCAAATAGTCTGATGTTAAGACACTAGTGGAGAGGGCAGAGAGTGCGTTTATGGCCAAATCATATCAGGAAAATATAACTGCTAGCATGCCTACAGTACCCAATGTTCCCAAGTGGTGATCTTCATGTGCCATGTCTCCTAGGGATGTGGCAATCATGACTCTTTACAATTTCCTGTCTTTTCTAGCTTTTAATAAAATGTATTTTTTGTTATTTCTCTCAAATCCTGTTCTGCCATCCATTTACACAAGCTTACTGCATAGGTTGTGTGTTGTTTTAGCTGCAAGCTGTCCTGTGAGTATCAGATTTTCTAAGCTTTCTTTCCTCATTATGTGTCCTAGAAATTTCAGATGTCACTTCTTGATGTTAAATACAAATTTCCTTTTTGTTTTCATTTTTATAAAACTTAGTGATTGTGCAGATATTCTGCCTATAGTATTATCAGTATCTTTTTGTAGAACATTTCTGTTGCTACAAGTCTCTTCTTCATCTTTACCCAGCATTCACTACCATATAGAACAAAAGATATGATGTAACAGTTCAGTACTCTTTTTTTTGTTTCTAACGAAGTTTTCCTCTTTCTTATTATTCTGCTTAGCTTTTTAGAATGCATCTTTGGTTACCCGAATGTGCCTTCACTCATTTACTGAGCAGTTTTTAAACTACTTAAGTTCAGTGATGGTAACTGACAATTCAAATGCATTTGACTAAAAAAAAAAAAAAAATTGATTTGAGGCTAAAAAAATAGAACAAAATATAAAAGCTTTACATTCCTAATAGATAAGCTAACCTTGTTAATTTAATTAAATTTGCCGACAACAAATTCTCAGTGCCATGCAAACAAGGTCATCTTTCAAGAGACAAGAAAAATAAAAGTGAACAATTCAATGAATAATAATAATAATAATAATAGTAAAAAACAAATATCTAGTATGAATGTTCACGAATACAATGACAAGTGCTTTCTTTGGTTAATAATGCAGTACTGCCTGATGTAGTTAACAAAGGAAAAACCTTTCTGATTGGAAACTGACAACACCAACAGTACTAGTAGTTGCAATAGTAAACTTTAAATAAATACTTAAATTATTTGGAGGATTACTTGGATTGAAAATAAATGTGCCTGATGTTAAAACCTCAGCCACCCACTCACTTGTACCTACCTTCCCATCTACCATAGCACTTTTCAATTGTTAATTAACTACTCACAGAGCTACTAAGTCAAAGAGCATATAGGTGGGTGGGGGGTGTTATTGTTGTTTGAACAAAAGAAAAAAAAAGTTTCCATTAGTGTTCAGTAATTTTTACTTCCTAGAGAGACAAAGGGACACACACACACACACAAAACAAAAAAACAAACATGCATGCATGCAGATATACAGAGAGAGAGAGACATTTGGAGGGAGACACTAATGGTCAAATAGACACATACATGTAGGTAGCAAAAACAAAGATTATCCTAGGACCTAATTTTTCTAAGCCAATGTGCAAGTATTTAGTTTTTGAACAAGACCTTGAAAGTTATAGTTCAAAAATCAAAGCTCAATAGTTTCAAAGAAAGAATTCATTTCATAGCTAAACATAAACAATCTTGATGGCTAAGAAAGGAATCTCCAAATGATCACGGTCCCTGTTCCATGTAAAAATGTATCTTTGCTAGAGATAAAACAAAAAACACCTTTTTTCTCTGGCATTTTTCAGGTTTTAGTTTTTATGATTTTTTTAAAGAAATAACTAAACTTTGTCTTTAACAATGGCAACTTTAAAACAGGTGTCTAGAGAGAGTAACACGTGGTAAAATTATATAGAAAGGGAGAAGTTATCAGCTGGACTTTTTTTTTTAACAAACGAATATAATAATTATAATAATAATAATAATTTAATAATAATTTTAATTTCCTTACAAACAAAAACAAACAAACATTAAAAACAAATATACATTTCAATTTCATTCATTTGTATGAAAAATAAATAAAAATAAATAAAATAAATGATTGAAAAATTTACAATAGTTTTTAAAAATTCGCCTTATTTCCATAATTCTGTAGTGGACGTCATTTAAAAAAAGCGTATCGGAAATTACATCATAAAAAAAAAAATAATTGAAAATGTAATTACGTTTTTTTAATTCAAATTATTTCACGGCACAACAAAAACAATGCTAGATGAAAACAAGACATTGTTATGTTTAACAAGAAAATAAGTGTACGCATTTATTTACCATATTTAACTGCTGCTATAATACATACATGTGTATCATAGCAGCAGTTAAAAATGGTAAATATACTAGTCAGTAGTCACCCAGTCCAAATTCAGAAGCAGTATTACTAAGAGCAGAAGCGACCATAGCAACAAGAACAAGACATAATACGTCCACAGTGAAGGAATTTATTTGTGCATGGATAATCAGAATCAGAAATAAATTATAAATGTATTTGACTATTGTGATGTGATTAGTACTTCTGGTATAATTTACCCCAAACATTGTCTTTTCAAACACTGGCACCCTAATAACATTTTTCTCTATCCTCTACTTATCGAGTTATATGCGCGTTGTCTGTGTATATGTGTAAAAAAGGATTTATAAATTGATTGTGTATGTAAGTTTTATTTTATTTTCAGTTGTGTACTGTTATATATGGGTGTGTGTATGGTCGTGTGTGAGCAGAATTAATTTTTCTCTGCAATTACAATGCATATTACTGTGTGTGTGTGTGTGTGTGTGTGTATTCGCGCGCATAAAAATGTATTTCTCTCTACTGTGTTTATATCAGCGCGTGCCTTAGTGTAAAAATGTATATGTGCGATTTTGTTGTTTATTTAGGAATCATTAAGTTGGATTAGCATTAAGAATGCAAATATGCTGCACACACAAATTGTACCCACGATTCTTGAAATTATAAAAAACACAAACAACATAAAATTAAATTAAAAAACATATCAGAACAATCCAGTAACAGAAAAAAAATATATAATAGAAGATACCTACGTTTCAGTCGTATAGAGTCCAAATGGGCAGTTTGTTGTTCATGTTGTATCCAAAGCGTGTGGTTAGAAATCAAGGATTTTTCTCCCATGGAGAGTTCAGGTGTGGTCAGTTTCAACATGATTAGTCTTGTAGTCCTGACTGACCAGTTTGTGGAGGGCCATTATACTTAAACAGCTACTTAGGAGAAGAAAAAAATAATGGGCCCTTAAAGTCCACACACAAAAAAAAGTGTTCTTTGTTGTTAACCTCCCAAAGTAAAATTACTGATGAAGGAATAGACGATCACAATCTTATTTTTTTCTGCCTTCAGTGATAAATTTTTAAAAATTCAGATATCGTATTTAAAATCAAACTAGGTAGATCAATAAATATAAAATTCTTGAATGTTGATTGTTGCATTTTCGCTTGAAAACCGTTACTGAACGCGTAATTCCCATTTCATAGTGATGTATATATACAAATTAGAGAGAAATACGGAGATATTTGGTGTAAAAAAAATAAGAGAGAGAGAGAGAAAAAAAAAGAAGTACGTTTTTAATAATAAATACGATCTAATAATTAATGGTTAATTTCATCGATAATTATTATTAGTAACCATTAAAAATATAATTACAAATATAAATTCCAAATGCACCACTGTTACTTATTAAATAACATACCAAACGGGACCCCTAACCCAAATCCACACACATTCCATTTTCCCATAACACAACCCTTTGATTTGACCAGCCTAAGCTGGAAATAAATTAGAATATTTTAAAATATATGTACAGTTTTAAAAAATATAAGTTAATTTTTAAATGTTAAGGTCCGGTAAATATTTCTTAGGGGCCGGCCCCTGTATGTGTTCCGCGTCAAGTAGGAAGTTTAGTCCTTTTTTTTTCCAAGAGTAAAAAAGAAAAAAACAACTTACTGTAGACACCCATAAAGATGACAATCGTGGTGTTATTCAAAATGTGGTATTGCAGCAGAAAAAAAAAGAGATATACAAAATAAACCAGAATAATATAAATAAACAGACAATGGCGTTTGCTCGAATAATAAAAAGTAATTTTTCCTTTAGACAGAAGCAGTCGTCTTTTAGCTGACTGTAGTCCAGCTGTTTTGTGCTTAGTTCGATATCTCTAGAATGGCCAGCCGGTAGAAGGCAGCTTAAAGATAGATACCAATGACAGTAAGTAAAAGAAAGAGTAAGAAAGAAGAGAGAGGATGAAATGAAAGAGAAAGAAAAGAGACTTTTTCTTTCTTTCTTTTTTTTTTTTTTTTTTTTACATAGTCTGAAACAAGCAGAAAACAGAGTGCGTGATTATGACGCAGGCGGACCAGAAGCCTGACACACACAGTCCATAATTGGCTCACATTCCCCAAAGCCGGTAGGGAATATTTATATTTGGCCAATCACAGCCAACGTTACATCCCGGCTTAGGGTATAGGTTATCTGTCTGGTTGGTATGCAATGAAGTTATTTTAGGTCACAAGTTCTTGTTGGTGCTAAGGAAAAGGCAGTGCTTGGTCGAATGTTTAAGCTATAGGCGCTCACACTCACACATAAAAGCGTGGAGAGGGTTTGCCAGGCTGCAATACAGAAAAATTAAAGATGATTTGGTTGGCTGTAAACGTTTCTGACGAAACACAAGCAGTGTCCCTATGATTTATAATGCTGTTTTCATATTTCAATACTGCTACTAATATTTTTTTATCTTCACAAGTTAAAACCCTTTTTTAAATTTATTTTAAATGTTGAAATTAAAACTTTTTGATTAAAAATCATATTTGCATTTTATTTTTAATTCAAATATACACTTTTAATTGAAATTTAATATATACATTTCATTTCATCATTTGTAAGTTTCATTTGGCTAAGTTGTCGGAGTTCAAAGGTGAATTTACAAATCTTTCTTGGTGATATTTAAAAATAAAATAAAACAAAACAAAGACAAAATATAAAAAAATACAATTAATTTCCCAATTAAATTTCTTTAATTTTTAATTACGTGTTAGAATTAAAATAAAGTTTACTTTACACAGACATTTTCAGTTAAAGCGATCTTTTTTAAAATGCATACTAAACCTTTTAAACGAAAAGAAAAGTGGTCAGTGGTAAACCCCGGAAAAAAAAAAAGTTATGTGAAGTGAAACCGAAATTTAATTCTCACAAGGAAGGGAATTAATTTTCCTGATCGTTTTTTGTGCTATCTTTGTAAAAAAAACTTTCCTTTCAACGGGGCGGAGGGGAAAAAAATTAAAATTAAAATGTTACCGAGTCAGAATTAAAATTGTTTTAGCAACCTTGAAAAGATTTATGAACCTTAAACCGTACGTTTGTAACTGGAAGGTGAGGAGCAACGTCGCATCCGCTATTTTTTTTTTTTTTTTAAGAGGTAATCGCAAGTAAAATAATTTGAACCCTTTTATTAGGTTTTTCCTTTTTTTATTGTTTTTTTTTAATAACACAAACAACATTCTTTCTAATTTTAAAAAAGAAATTTTTAATTAAAGAATTCTAAACCAAATTTTATTAGTGTTTTTTTTCTCCGTCGTTAGCATTTTGTAATGCAATGTAAATGTCTTACACTGTTGCATTATATATATATATATATATATATATATATATATATATATATAGCGCAAATGTTTGAGATCGAAGCATAAATTATTTCCCGGGCAAGTAAGAAAATCACAGCCAATGAAATTTGTGTATGCAAACTAGGGGAAGCGGGGAGATTTTACCCGAGCGCCTTTATCACTCGCCAACAGTATCTGGGTAGTAACAAGGGTGAAAGGGAAATATCTATACCACCCCAATATTTCCACTTACCCTAAACACTTAGACTTCCCTTCCTATCTTCATCAGCAAAAAAGACAATGACAAAATAAAAATGACCCTTAAACAAATAATAGGGAAATGGTGAAAAGTTTTCGGCCCGACCAATTTAAACCTTTAAAAAACAAAATGTGATTTCCGAAAAACTGATTTGATCTAAGATTAAGAAATAGGTCAGGCCGAGAACTTTTCAGTACTAAGGTTGTCTTCATTCGTTCCCCCACCCTGACTCTCCACTGATAAGTTTTATCTACTCCCAGCGATAAAAAGGTAAGTTTGATAATCAGTATCATTATGTTGTAACCACCCTCATCCATCCCTACGTTTTATTTTTTTTTTATTATTACAGGTGATAAAACATGAAAAGGCAATGACACCTGTATGGTTTCTGTACCAGAGATTTTAATATTAAAATATTCTCTATTTTAAAGCTTTGTTAGACACAAGGCCACGAAATAGTTTCTCCAAACGAGGTCCAACACTGTTTTAACTTTGATGAATAAATTTAGAGTTTTTCATGTCTCACACTTTCTGGATGTGAGTGATCCTGGCTTTCCACAACTTCCTGTTCACTTTGATTTTTACCATTATCATCAATTCACACAAACTCATCAGAGCCATAACTTGGCATTTCTCTTCAGCCACTCCTGCCTTCAATGTCCTGAGGATGATATCCAAGTCCTTTTTCCTCATTATGTGTACCAAAAATTTTAACTGCCTCTCTGAATTCTTCATTGTTCATATTGAATCCATTGCTAGATCAGCTGCTAAGAAAGTTGGTTCACTGTGTCATGCTAGACATTTTATCTTTCCAGAATCTATCTTAACATATCTACTATTTCTACCATTAACCCATGCTTAGAATATTTGTGTTCCTGCTATATATCTAGAGATCCTTGATAAAATTCAAAGAATAATCAGCAATATAATTGGTCATCATCTGGCATGTTGGCTTCAGTTATTTTCTTGCTGCCATAAAGTTGCCTTTTCTAGAAATACCTTCATGGTAATTGTTTGGATGAGCTCTTTGCTCTGGTACCTAGATTTTATGAATTTAAACAATATTAGACTGGCAACAAGGTCTCATCGATATACAATTGAGTTGGCTAGATATAACCATAAAATCTATGCTAACAGTTTATTTTCTCACTCAATTCCGACTCCATGCTTTCCAACCAACTTTAATCTTCAAAAATTTAAATTCATTATCAATTGCTATCTACTGTTCTCCTGATTACTATTCTTCTGTACTCACTTTTTAGTGACATTTTTTTGTTTTCTAATTCTTCTACACCTAAAAACCCTTGTGTATCAGTGACTTTAGTGCCTTGCTTGGAGTAAACTTGATTAAAAAGAAAAATGTTCAGTCTATGGTCTTCTCAGTAACTGTCTGCAGAACCACATCTCTGATGTTCTAATTTTTTCTTTATAAGGAAATTGTCTAGTATGCCATACAAGAGGATAGATATAAAGTAACAAATTGACACTCTTCTTCTTTTCTAACAAAATTTTCATAAACTTTAGATATTTTCACAAAAGATGAGTATTATTTTGTACAAAGCTTTGCTACTAAAAGTAAAGATTGAATTGACAACATTAGCAAACCGGTTTTACAACCTTTCCCACCAATCAGCAATGTAGGTGATATAGATTATTAAATTATTATTGATTTTTTACTAGGCAAAGGCCAAAATGGAAGGACTGGGAAGGGAAAAAGCAATATTCCTATCTTTAGAGTGGGGAGGCCCTGACTGTGACTCAAGCATTGACTATTAGAACTGAAAAAAATAAAAAAAATAATTTTTTTTTTTTTTTTACACTAATATTCATACAATATAAAATTAAAGAGCCACTTTAGGTAGGGGGTTACTGAACAAGTTGTGTGATATGAGTTCAATGAGGAAACAGGAAGTGAAGATTATGAGGATAAGGAGGATAGATAGCAATTGATCCTTGACTTGAAGTTAAGATTGTAGTGTGCAGTGAATTGTTCACAAAAAACAAAATTCTTTTTAAATGTTTTTTTTTTAATTTTTATTTGAAGATCCTAAGTTGGCTGCCTGCCTTCAGTCGCATTCTCATCGACGTCTTTCCCCTTCATCTTTTCTACAAGTCTTTATTTCCCTGGTAACCCTGGCCACATGCATTAACTCATGCTACTAGATTGGCATAAAGATCCCACCCTTTTACCATCAAAATAGTTAAATGTAACAGTCTCTTCTACTCTAACAGTTTCTTTTCTTGCACTTCCTGTTTGTGGAACTCACTTCCATTTGCTTGCTTCCCTGATAGATAAAATCTCCAAAAGTTTAAAATGCAATGTCAATTGACATCTTTTACCTACTTGATTCCTATCCATATCTTATCTTTTCTTTAACATCTCCGGACCGTTTTTTATTCTCTCACTGTAACCCCATATGCACTAGTGGCACTTCTGACTTGCTTGGGGTGAAATGATTATATATATATATATATATATAAAGTCATTTTTGAGAAAAAACATGTCTAACTCAAAATTTTAATAATACTAAAAAAAATGTACACACTACTCAGTCATACTTGATCTAGCAAAACAAGCTTGCTAACAAAATACACCGTGTCGGAGTTCCTTAATAATTTTCTAAGAATAGCTGAGATGTGGCAGAAGGATGAAAGTGTTGAATACCCAGTGAGCACTACTTGGTTGTAATTGGGCTAGCAAGATAAAATCAATTTTATAAATATGAATAAAATGTAACTAATTATAATAACCAGTTATAATAATCCGACTTGTTTATGGATCAGCAAAAATGGTACATCCTATGGTGATTTTTCCCTGACAGCACAAAAGTTAATATGATATTTGGTTAAAAAGAGAAAGAAAGTGCAGTTGATTCTGTGAATATTTTAATGTTTTTATTTTTAACTATTTCTTCAAAAAATTCTAAGTACATATGATTCATTAATTTAATGTAAAATCCTAGGGACAACCATATAAATTTTCTAGAAAGACAGTTTGCATTAAATTTTTTACTTCTTGTAGACTGGCTGCCAGTCAAAGCAAGAGACATTCTTTTGTTATCTAACCCATAATCGGGAGAAACATGTTTTCTTCACAGGCATTAATTAGCAAAAGAAAGAACTGCAATTTGATTTGTTTATCGATTCCAGTTTCTGAACTGATAAGCACAATGCCACCTTCCACATTTTGTTTTTTTTTCTGTATTGGTCGGAGGAGACAAATGGTTATCCCTCAGGCTAGAAGTTATGAAGGTGAAGAGAGGCTTTATGATGACGGACACAATTCTTTAAAAGAAAGGTTTACATATTTCAACTAAGCAAGGAAATAGACTGAATATAAATTTGTTTAAATGTAAACTGAATTTAGAGTATCTTTTTAATTACAGATGTTAAATATCTCAGGTAATTTTAGTGGATTATTTAAAATAATTTGTTTTTCACAGTCAGGAAAACTCAAATAACTACATTGTATTTTAATCAGGCTGAATATTACATCCTCCTGAGACACACACACGTGTATACAAATGCTGCAAAAATGAGATTGTAAAAAGACAAACACAGAAAAAATGATCCTTTACAAGAGTTTGATTAAGAAAAGAAGATAAGTAATAAATTGTTTGCATTCTTAGTAAAATGAATAACATTTTCACATTTGGCCCCTCACTGAAACACATAAGCACGCATACATTTGTTCAATTTTGATTGTAGCTAAAAATATTGGCATAAACTCTAGACACTGAAATGAAATATTTTCATATCATTTAAAAAAAAAGTGAAGTAAAATCAAATTTATAAACAATTTATCAACCAATAGGATTATTATTGATTCATATCTGAAACATTCAGCATCATTATAATAATAAATTTAAAAAAAAAATTAAGATAAATTAAATATTTTTTAGTTTTTTAGTAGAGGTTGAATAATAATGAAAAAATATATAAACACACACACACACATTTCATCCAACATAGAAACACACATATGAGTACACATAAACCTATATATATATATATATATATATATATATATATATATATATATACACACACACACATGTGTGTGGGCACCTTGAGGTAGTGTAATGCTTAGCAAGCTTGTCTTGCTAGAATCATTATAATTTAGTAGTGAGTTTTATCCTCATTGGATGTTCCATACTTTCGGCCTTGTGCCACGTCTAAGATGTGCTTAGAAAATCCCTATATATATTTGGGAGACTTATAAATTCATAAAATATTCTGGTAGCCTATGAACAATAAACTTATATATATATATATACAGGTGCATTTGTACTCGCGTGTGTAAAAATTATCTGTAAAAAGATTGAATAAAATTCATATATATATATATATATGGTGGAGGGAGTGGTGAAGGAAAAAAAAGAAAATACATTAATAATTTTCAGCAATGTCTGAATGAATCATACAGCAGCAAACGCTTCCGCCGCCGCCTCCACTACACCTGTTTAATAAAGGCTTTCTTTGTTGAGTGACGGCTTCAAGTCAAGGGGAGATAAATCAGTTATTCTTAATGAAAAGAATTGTGGATAAATGTTAGTACTACACCTGTTCACACAATGGGGGGGAAAAAAAAAGTTGAAGGAAATATTAAAAAAAAGTACATGGAGGTAAAAATAAACTTTTTAATTCAATTTCTTAAGACAGTACATTGCAAACAAAATATAAAAATAAAAATATAGCAGGAATCACTGATATCCTCATACTGTCATGAGTGTCATCTGTCATCTCATTTAGTTGGACAGATGGTCACAAGAATACAATAGGACAGTCAATAAGGATATATCCAGCTTGTTTACTGTTACGTCACTGTATTTCAGACACTGGTTTTAAGATTATAATATTGAAGATCTTTGCACATTCAAAAAAAAAAAAAAAAAAAAAAAAACTAAAAAAATTTCTGATTATCATAAATATAATTTTTACCAAAATTTAAATAAAATTTAAAAATCCAAACTTTAGAATGCTACAAGAAATGAGAGAAAAAAAAAACAAAAAAAACCCACTTCCCTTAAACTTATTTGTAGATAATCGATATTTGTTTATTGATTATTTACAAGTGTCTTTTAATTTCTTTTTGGGTAACAATTTATGTTGTCTTAAATTGTCTCATGGACAATTTTTCAATATTCTACAGGTGAGTGGGTAAGTGAAGTGTCTCAACCCAACGGTGGGGGGAGAGGTCCTGCTTTCCAAATTCTGGTGTTTGGTGATTGGGTCAAATTTTGGGAAATTGATCAAGTTAATAACTTTTCAGCAGCCTATATACAGGGTTCAATGGTTAAATTGTTGCCATTTTATATTTTTATTTTTGCACATGATTGAATTTTGTTTTTGTCAACTGCACAGTATAGTAGGGTCGGCTAGGCATGGTATTCACTCGCCCTAAAATTTAGAAACAGCATACTGCACTGCTTGGCATTCTTACTGGAGCCTCCAATATGAACATTTTGGAGTGTGAAAGTGTCATTCTGAAGGCAGTGCAGAAGTTTCAGAAGGAGTTGGATGAGTCTAATGGTGATTACAAAGGTGTATGTAGTGATCACTAGTGATGGTGATGTTATGCCTCAGACTCAACATAGAGGCCTATTCCAACAGCCTTGAGGAGGTAGTGCTGCCCTGGATCAAGAGGGTGGCTGCTATAAGATCCTATGTCTAGCAACAGGGCGACATGTCACACAAGTAGAAGAACCTTGTCATGGTTGTCAGACAATGTCTGCAGACTCATCATCTAACTCCACAGACCACAACCCCCTTGATTATTATGTGTGGGGAACAGTTGAGTGAGAGACCAACACAACGCCTTGTAACACCAAAAATAAATTGTAGGCAAAGATTATGGTAGCATTCACTAACTTAAACAAGGAGATTGTTCACAAGAGTTGTAGAAGATTCGAAAGTTGTCTGCAGGTTATGGTTGAAGTCAATGGCGATTTTATTGAATAAATTTACTCATTACTATTTTCCAGATATTTCTGTGTAATTTTCCTAAATATATCTGTTAAAATGAGATGTCAGTGTTTTTTTTCATGTATGTGTTATTAAGATGATAATTTATACATTGCACTGAGTGCACACACAGTGATTGAAAAGTAACTCCCTATTTTATGTAGGATGGATTCTTCCAGTTTGTAAAAATTATATAGTTAGATTGAAGAGTCTAACATACATAAAATAGAGAGTTACTTTTCAATCACTCTGTATATTACAGTGAGGCTCATTATAAACAAGGCTAGAGAGCCACTTGAGAGTAATAGGCACAAATTATGTAGATAAGATAACAGTTAACCCTAAACTTGAATTGGTTAAGATTGTAGTGATTTCTGTTCAATAAATATTGCAAATTTAAAAAAAAAAATTATACACACATACATATTTTGGGATCTTACCAAAAACTTACCAGTGCCAGGGTTTTTGCCCACCTCTATGATCCCCCATATTTGATACAGGGATCCCCACTCTACTACATCTCAATTTTCATAAACTAGTATGCATATAAAATACAAATTTTATTGTAATTTAATTATGAACAATAATTAATCATATGTAATATAAATGAACAACTCAACTAGAAAAACTGAAAATGAATAGAATATATCTAAATACAAATTAGAGACATGTTATAATAGATTATTCCATCTTAAATAAAATCAACAATTTTTGCACTAATTTTTAACAAACTTAAAATTTTTCTTTTTAAAGAATTGAAAAATTTTAACACGTTCAACATTAAAGATAAAAATAGTAAGTTTTATGTATTTTTAAAGACTTAGGATTAGCCAAAACAAATTCATGCATTTTGACAAAAAGAAAAAGAAAAAAAAGATCCCATAATGATGTCAAAATTAACAAAAATTCTTCATACTTTAATAGTCAGTTGTGCCCAGTTTAATTTGCAATGTATAAAATGTAAGTAGAAAAAAGCAAATGCTGATAAGAAGGCAAGGGTAACAAAACACTGCCTGGTCCCCCAATCAGAAATCGGGGTATTCAGGGGTGGTATGCACCAGCACCTCTTGCAAAGCCAGTTAGCCCCTAAGAGGGGGAAAAAAAACAAAAAAAAAAAACAACATAAAACAAATAAAAATAAATGTCTAAGAATTTTATTTCATGTTCAATAAATTTTTATGTGCAGCTGCTTTAGGCCACTCCTCTTGCAAGAGGTTGTAGTCAACAGCCGCATAAATAGGCGTGAACAAGGGTACTGACCTATACTGTGGGTTTACCGAGGCGTGGTTATTGCTCCTGTGCTGTAAGTGGAGCTATGTTTCTCTTCATTTTAGATGAGAGCAGTTGCTCAACCCCAGGGATTCCAACCCTGCAACAACACCTTCATTGCATTAAGAGGTGGGGTCAGTGTAACACTGGTTGCAGAGGCTAGGCAAAAATCACAATTTTTGTACTTCGTATATAAACATATGTATGGCACTGTCCACATTAAAACAGCCTTGTGTCACGTCTAGCTTTGGTTGGAAGGCTGAGTAAATATACTTACAATCGGTTTATTACTGTGAAACTTTTAGTAATTCATGTGCTTAGTATGTTTTTTGTAAGATCCCAAAAATGTAATATTGACACTTTATGTTGGTCTGTTTGACATGTGCAATTGTGTATTAAGTACTGTATTAAAAAAAAAAGTTCCTGTGTTTTGCCGATTATATATTTTGACAGATTTTATTTAAGCTGATAGTTTCATTATTTTATGTTATTTTTTAGTGGATACCCATATTTTAGCAGGCGCTGTTTATTTTAAACAGTATTTATTTCACCTTGTAACCTTCAAACTTGAGAAAGGTTAAAGAAAATGTGTCCTCCAGAAGGATTTGAACCTGTGCACACCTTTGCAGGAGGAAGTAGTATCTGATGCAGTGTGCTTTGACCCTTTGGCTAAAAGAGATCCACAATCAAGCAAGACTATTTTGCTTATAAAGCACATTCATTCTTCCGGATTTTTCTCAAAATGTATATCTATGTAACATAAAGCAATTTCTAAAGAATTGATGGATATTTTTTTTTTCATTTCACAAATGTTTAAATAATGCTTGAATGCAGTTGTTTTTAATAAGTTTTCTAGAGTTCAAAGGCTGGTAGAAAAAATAAATAGTGTTTAAAATAAATGGGGTATCTACTCAAATGTGGGTATCCACTAGAATTTGATACAACTCTCTCACTGAACACCATCTGCTTCCTTCTACCGAGCACCTAGGTAGAATTGCCGAGTGAGCCAATTCGGTCGGGTTTCAATCCTGGGTTAAAAGCAATCGGCTGTCTAACCGTACTGATGAGCTGTGATACAGCAAAACAAATCTGTCTGTGGATGACTATATAATTTAGGGTATCGACGCAGCAGATAATTTTCTGAACACAAGGGCATACTTTTTAAAATGATGAGTTCAAAACATTTTAATTAACAAGTAGAGACATTTGTACTTAACATTCAGTTCACTATTCAAATAACATTTAACAAGGATCAAAAATGTCTTCAGACAAAAAGACTTTTCCTGTTTAGATTGGCACAGATTCTATGGAAGCCAATATTTTTTGTAATTTTAAATAATAAATACTACATTAATCAATAGATATTATTTTTTTCAAATACTTTCTACCAGGTTTTCCTTTTTTTCATTGGCTAGTGGGATGTGTGGGTGGCATGAAATAGACATCAATGGCACCTTACCAGACACTTTTTTGTTCTTATTTTAACTTTTGTATTTAATTTTAAAAATTTATTAAAAAGTAAAAGTGTTCAGTCATAATTCTAAAAAAAATTTTTTTTTTAACTGAATGAATTGATTTAATTTCATTGCTTGTAAATACTCTTTTGGTTTTTAATTTATTAATTAAAAAAAATTAAATTTTTCTGACAAATTAAGTGTTTCAAAATGATTAGAATTGTTTTTAGGAAGATGATAAAAAAAAAAAAACAACTTCTGTCACCCTGCAGTTTAAACCAATTTTCTTGAAAATTTACACAGGTGCATTATAAGTGTCTGCGAGTGTTCTTAGCTAGGTTTTGTGTCAAGGTACTCCCAATAAATATCAAAAATCAATAATCGAAAAAATCTGGTTATAGAAGGAGTGGTTCGATTTTAATCAAATTTGAAACACTCATAGACAAAGACATAAGAAACGATATTCAGAAGTTTCAAGGTTGCAGTTCTTACAATAGTGCAGAAAATCGATAATATATATATATATATATATATAAATAAAAGGCAAGATGTTTGTGTGTGTGTTTATCTGCCTGTATGTCTATATTTTTCAGCCCTTTTATTTTAGTTTTTGCTTCAGGTTTGGCTCTAAGTAGGTATAATTGTAGTTCTTAGTCTCAGATGATACCATTTACTCAGAGGACTTATTTAGCCTTCAAAATTCAGTTGACGACGAAAAAAAACTTATTTGATATCGATATCAGGAAATCAAAATTTGACTTACATCCATTCAGTCTACGGTTTCGCTTTAACTGGAAACAACTATTGCTTTTTAGTCTTTCGTGCCAACGTCCAAAGAGTCTGAGCTCCAGGACCATGGATTAGTTTTAAAACTTTCATTACACCCGAACAACGCCAGGATATACTGCTAGTATATATATATTTCTAATGAAATAATTTTACATCACTAAAGATAATATTAAAAATAATGGAAGTCATCTCAGTTAAAAGAAAAGTGGCATGCATAAACAATATTTGTTTCAACAAAGGCAATCATGAGATCAAATGTTTGTAACCTTAACTGCAAATCAACCATACCATGTTATGCTATATTATATTAAAGACACAGACATTAATTTAAAATCCTAACCAATTCTTCCTAAAGTGTCACAAGTAAACTTTTTTCTATTTTGTCTTACAATTTCTTTTATATATATATCCCATTTATTTATCCAATAATTTAAATCCATTCAAAATGCATATTGTTCTTATAACTTCTTAAAAGAAATAAGTGCAGATACATAAAAAATCATTGTTGAAATATAACTTACTCTTTACTGAGCCACACCAGTAAATTATATATTATTTATGTAAAAGAGTCTTTTCCAATTAAGGAATAGATTTTGTATCTGTCCATTCACTTCCCCGCTTGGGTGATTATGTAGTCATGGTTTGTGCCATCATAACTGTCATTATGAACAGGTACATTTGTATGACTCCCTTTTTATCTATTTATTCAACATGTGACAGTTATGACGAATATGTATGTAAAATCTATATATCCACCAGCTTGGGTCTGCCCCCTGCATCCCCTTCTGCAACAGGTTCTTCTGTGCAAAGGTTGGCCTTATCAGCCACTACTGCACCCACCCAAATCCCTAATGACCAGGAGTCATGGTCTTCTTTGCCTGCGAAGGACGAACATCAAAACACAAACACACACACAATATAAACTATATTATTTATATATATATATATTTTGAAATGAGTGAGAAATCAGAGAGCCAAGTTCAAATTCCAGTTGAATTTGTTGCATTTACTTATGTGCAGATACCGTTGGGAAAGATATTAATCCATTCTTCCTCTAGCTATGGGTTAAATAGGACAAATTGGGTTCTATAGCTTTCGTTGCCAACCAGTCTTACAAAGAATGTAATGGCAACCTTTTGCAGAAAACATTCATGTTAGTCATGTTTCTTTTGAGATATGTATCACATATTGCACTTACTCTTCAGAAATTAATTAGTCCTTTCAGTGATTAGCGTGTGTATACACTGCTTATATACAACACGTTAAAATTTCCTTTCTCTGATTCCATGCGCCTATGGCTTAGGGGGTAGCAACTCTGAATGAAACCAAATTGGGTGAGTTTCAAAACCGACCAGAAGCAAGTGGATGTGTCTCACCACACTGATGAGCTGTGATACAGCGAAACAGGCTTGTCTATGGATGACACACACACACACACAATATATATATATATATATATATATATATATATATATATGCACACATATATAATGAAAATAGATTAGACAAATTTATAAATCCATTGCTGATAAAAATATTCATGGAATATCACTGATGGATTTATAGATTTGTCCAATTTATTTTCATTACAATACTCTGTTAATTTCTAACAGAGTTCTCATTAGATTAAAATCCTCTGTGAAATTAACCTTACCAAAAGGATACTGCCTGTGTATATATATATATATATATATATAAATAAACCATCACTCATTCAGTAATGGATTACAGCACTCTGGCTATTGGGTGGGTATAATGACAATATTCATGCTAAAAAGTCTGCCTTCTTCTACCGAACGCCCATAGCCCAGAGGTAGAATCGCCAACTGACGCCAATTTGGTCGGGTTTCAATCCTGGGTTAAAAGCAATCGGAGTCTAACTGTACTGAGCTGTGATACAGCAAAACAGATTTGTCTGTTGATGACTATATATAGTGTGTGTGTGTGTGTACAAACAATATAAACTATACATATATTTATATATAAACTATGTCATAAGAAATAACCTCACAGAAAAAATGCTTTAAGAATTTACTGTTGTTTACATTTTGGCTATGAAACTGAAGCAAGCAGATATAGATTCCTAAAATTCATTAGTTTTTTTTTAAACCTTGCCCTACAAGTCTGGCTCTGTGGCTGAATTGGTAGAGGCACAGTTTGATTGGTAGAGGCACAGTTTGATTAAAAAAGCGTTTTTACTGATAGAAGAAAAAAAAAAATGGCATAATTTTTCTTTATTAGGACTTCTCAATTTATGTTGGTTGTTATTAATTTCACTGTTTAATAAAATAAAAAACAAAACAAAACAAAAACAGAGATAGCAACTCAACCATGTGTACCAACTAAAAATAATGTTTGTAGTAATGGATGTGTGTCTGTGTGATGAATAGATAAAGTTAAAGACTTATGTTTGTCTTCAAGTTTCACAGATATACCACTCATCAAGGTCAGATAACTCTATTGAGATAATTCAGATATATTTATATATGCTATAAAAAAAAAACACTAATTATTTTCTTCAAACAACTAACACAAATGGAATCTAAATACTAGGTATACAGATTTTATTATGGTAAAAAATAAAGCCCCTACAAAAAAAAAAACAAAAAAAAAACAACACAAACATGAAGTTGGTAACAACAGTCTCTCTGCCAAATACATTTCTCATATTCACAAATAAATACCCACTTTTGCATTCAAAAAGTCTCTCCCCCTTATAACTTGGTTGCAAAATATTCATTTGTGAACTTGGTAAATACCGGTTTTTCTGAGAGAGAGAGATGATTTTCAAAGTACAGCTTAAATGTTGCATAAGGCCAAGAATATGGGACACTCAGTGAGGATTTAACTCACTACTCAATTGTAACGATTTTAGTGAGACAAGTTTACTAACCATTAAACAATGTTGAGGTGCCCAAATGATCATTCTAAGTATATATCAGATGTGGCACAGGCCAAAAGTGTGGAGCACCTAGTGAGGAACGAACTCATTACTTAGTCATAATAGATGCAGCTAGATGACTTGCTAACCATTACACAATGTTGAGAAAGAGGTGATTTTTTAAGCACAGCTTGGATGTGGCACAAGGCTGAAAACATAGGGCACCCTGTGAGGCTCAAACTCACTACACAATTGTAATGATTCTAGCAAGACAAGATTGCTAACTATTACACCACCTCTAGAGAGAGAAATACATATTTTTTTTAACCAAAAACCTTTCTATCACCCTCTCCTGTCTTTTTTTATTTTTTTATTTTTTTTACATACATGTGTATGTATACACATTCAGTGGGTGCAAAAGCAGAAAGTAATTAGTTTAAAAGATCAAAAAGCATCATTGAAGGTCAAGTGCTTTTTTTTTCTCCATCCCCTCCTCACAAATCATGTAGTCAGTAAAATACAAAATATTTGTCACATTTATTTCAACCCATTGATAAGAAGCTTAACATTTGTACTAATAAAAAAGGCCAGCAAATCCTTTTCTCCTTTTTTAAATATCAAATGCACGAAAGGTGTCATATTTGTTTTATTGCAGGTTAGATTATTCATAATGCCAAAATGATGGAATCCAACAGATACTTTTCAGAAAATTCTACATGTTAACCTTCTGAGGTTTGAGGAGTGATTAAAGTAGTTGTTACTTTCACCCTTTAAAAAGTAAATATATATATATATATACAAGTGGTAAATGGTTAATTATGAAATTAACCATTTGCACATGAAAAAACATTCACCTGTCACTGACTGAACATTTAGAATTGTAGTCAGTTGAAATTTTTTAAGTCAAAAATGTTTTTCAGGATATGAGATGTCCACTGTTGCTGCTAGTTCTAGCATGACTTGGAG